>JAZKJV010005188.1:0-310987 GCA_037367405.1 Ottelia alismoides
TAAGGAACCATGTAGGAAGGGAGATCACACCGTAAGGTCGCCTGCCACAGAAATCCAACATCTAATCCAATTCATAAAGCCAATGACTACTTGTATGTCTTTTATATAAACCAGGCAAAGAAAGCAAAACCAATAATAACCATGAAATCCCCACAACGATGTTTCAAGGATCTATAAAGATTTCTCGGTGCAGAGCATAATATGAGAAAAAGCAATTTTTTTTGTTTTTCACCATACAAGCCTCCAGATTGAAAGAATGAAAGACAGTCATGAGGAAAGGAGATGCTCCATTACGGGAGCCATATTCCTCTTTATATTTTTTTAAAACCCTCTCTTTACATAGGAAGAGGGGTGCAAAAATATTACAAAGACTAAAGACAAATAGAGGATAAATAGTACAAAGATTATAAAATGACACCCTACTCTTTGTTATCTCAACACTCCCTGGAGCATAGATATCACACATGCTCATCTTGGTAACACAACAATCAAACAAAGTCCTTGTGAAGGGCTTTGTAAAGACATTTGCAATCTGATCACTTGATGAAATATTTCGACTATAGAGAAGAATATATTCCACATGTTTAAGTACTACATTGAAAATGGCCTGGTTTGCAATAAAAAATGAGGACTAGGCTGGTTTGCAATAAAAAATGAGGACTATGTTGTTGATTGCATCTCCAAAGTGTCACTTTAATGCTTAAATCCTATGGAATTGATTTGACCTAAATGAATTCTGCTACTTTCTGACACTATCAATCAACAATGCTCTACTTCTTGCTCTTAGAGAAAAGAAACTCTATATGTCGCCTTGTCGAGTAACGAGATTGCCTCCAACAAAAGTGGCAAACTGTGGATTTCATGTCTTGCATACACAATATCCCATAGTTTGTAAAGGGCTCTTATGAATAAGAATCCTTTCAGAGGAAAATCCTGCAGATTTCTAACAACGAAGCATCTGAAACAAAATCCTGCAGATTCCCCAATATCAACATCCGGTACAACAAAACATTCAACCGAATGCACAACATGACATGGGAGCCTTTTTCAAAGCTATACAACAATTAGCTACAAGTCATGAGAAAGTGAACACAGAAAATGCTTGGCAATTTGAGGAGCTAAGATCATATAGTCTGGCTTCGCCACCATAAACATCATCAAACCCTAGCGCAAACCATGTAAACAAACCAATTTTTGATAAAAACACACAAAGAAGTCAAGTGCTATTCAAGAATCACGCAAGCAGAAACATGCGCTGATGCATCTGAATGCAGATGGATCTCTGGGGATGGCTTCTAGGTCCTCTTTTATAGGGAATTCTGGGAGTGTGTGAAGGAGGATGTGGTTGCAGTATTGCAAGAATTTCGGGATGGAAATCGGGGCTTCGAGCAGCTGAATAAGGCACTTCTTTTCCTTCTTTGAAGAGGAAGGTGGCTACCTGAGTGGACTTCAAGCCTATTGCGCTCTCCAATGTGATTTCCCATATCAAGGCCATGGTTTTGGCCAATTGTTTACATGGTGTGCTGGATGACACCATTTCACGCAAGCAGACAGCTTTTGTTCCCGATCGCCACATGGTGGATGGCTGGGTTCTTGCATTGGAGATGGTTTTGGATTGAAAGAGATCTCAAAAGAGAGGAGTCCTATGGAAGATGAATTTCTCTAAAGGCATAAGACTATCGATTGGCGTTTTCTCTAGGCCTCACTTCGGAAGAGGGATTTTCTTGACATGTGGATTACTTGGATGAAGTGTTGTATCACGACGGCCTCTTATGTGGTTTTAGTGAATGGTCGTCCAAAGGGGGGCTACTTTCAGCATCAGCGGGGGGTGCGGCAAGAATGCCCTTTGGCACCCCTCTTTGTGCTCGTGCCAGATGCTATGACGGTCGTGATGAGGTTAGATGTGGATGTCGGCTTTTGTGTGGGCTATACGAGAGAGGATATGTCGGTACCAATTCTGCAGTATGCCGATGACACTTATATTTCTTGATGGAGATCTGAACCATGCACGACGGGATGCAAGTATATTGGACATTTTTGGAGATATCTCAGGCCTACAATTTAATAAGAGATAAGTCAGTTAAATCCACCATTCAAGACAATATTGACGCTTGAAGGATCCATTATATCTCAATCCCACGTATATTCCTTGACCTCCCTTATTTCTGCCATTGACGTGTCTAATACACCCAGCACTAAGCACTAAGACACCGCAAGTCCCAATAAAACTAAAACTTCTCTTGTAGTATTTAAAGCATGTCTTCTTGGATGATGCACAAACTCTTCCTATCATCATAATCCATGCAATCACATGAAGCAGAATTAATGAAAATTTTGAGAAAATCTCAATCAATTGGGTGGACAATATCAGATCTTAAGGTAATAATCCCTATTTTTGCATCCATCATATATATCTTAAAGATGAGACAAAGCCTACCACAAAATGTAGAGACTTTTGAACACTAATCTACAAAAGGTATTTAAGAAATAAATTTGCAAATAATCATTTACCTCAGCAAGACACGTCCAAGTTATACCCAATATGATTGGCCTAGCTATAGTAAAAAATTATAAATAGAATGATATACCGATTCGGGTAGCAACTTCATGGAATGTATATCTCGACAATAAAAAATTAAATACGGCTATGGAAAAAGATCACTTTCCCCTACCATTTAGTAGGACAATTAGTGGGGAAAGATTTCTTATATTTTGTGGATGGATACTTTGGATAAAAACAAGTTGTCATGGCCTCTGAGGATTAAGAAAATACAATGTTCCTTGCCTCTTTGGAACATATGCCTTTGGAAACACACGCCATTCAATTTATGCAACGTCCCAACTACATTTAAAAGATGTATGTTGAGAACTTTTGTTGAAATGGTGGGTGATTATATGGAGGTTTTTATGGATGACTTATCTATTTTCGGAGACTCGTTCGAGGAAACCCTCGGATTTCTAAATACATTACTACAAAGATACATCATGGTTAACCTTTTTCTATCTTGGGAGAAATCTCATTTTATTGACAACTAGATCCTTTTATTTGGACATGTTTAGAAACATGGCATGAAGATTGAACCTATGAAAATTGGTACAATCACTCGAACCTAGCAACTAACCTGAAAGGCATCCTATCATTTTTAGGGCATGTCGAATTTATAAGAGGTTTAACAAAGATTTTTCTAAACTGGCCCATCGCGGACCAAATTGTTGGAAAAGGACCACAAAGTTCACCTTCTTGAGGATGCACTTTTGTCTTTTGAAATATTGAGAAGAGTGGTAACTGAGGTCCTAATTCTACAACCACATGTTTGGAGTCTGGATTTTGAAATCAAGTGCGATGTGTCTAATTATACAATCGGAACAGTTCAAGGTCAGAGGGTAACCCATGTATCATAAATTATGATAGAAAGATTTTAGACAAAGCCCAAAAAAATTACACAGTAATCGAGAAAGAATGTCTAGATGTCCTCTTCTTCCACGAGAAATTTAGGTCCTATATTTTGCAAGGAATCCCACAAAAAGAGATTATTTGCCTAGGTGGAGATTTTAATGGACATGTGGGAAAGGATGCTTCAAGGTATGCTAGTGTTCATGGAGGACATGGCTTCGTGGATAGAAATGAAGGAAAAGTCATTCCAGATTTTGTAACATATGATCTTTTCATAGCAAACACTCTCTTCAAGGAGGGGAGGAGCATTTAATTACTTATAAGAGCGGTCCAACTAGAACACATATAGATTACTTTGTGTCGAGGAAAAGAGATTCATTATGTTGCAAAGACTGCAAAGTAATCCTAGGAGAGTGTTTGACCACCCAACATCGCTTATTAGTAATGGATGTGCAAACAAAATGGATTGTAAAGAAAAGGAGGGTTTCCAAGATCACGACAATTAGATAGTGGAATATTCAATTGAAGCAATCAATCTTCAAGGAGAAGGTTTTAGAAGAGTTATCTTGGGATTGTAATGGAAGTGCAAAGGAGACGTGGGAGGTGTTAGCATCTTGTATCTGAAGGGTAGCCAAAGAGATGCGAGGTGAGTCGAAGGGAGGAGCTCCATGCCAAAAGGAGGCTAGGTGGTGGAGTGGAGGGGTGCAAGAGAAGCTCAAAATTAACAGAGCATGCTTTAAAGCTATGTCTAAGGATAGAACAAATGAAACTATCACAAACTACAAAATAGAGAAGAAGAAAGGAAAGAAGGCTGTAAGCGAAGCTAAGTCAAAAGTTATGAAGTTTTGTACAAAATCTCAACTCTACGGAGAGCCAAAAGGATATATTCAGGTTGGCTAAAACAAGAGAAAGAAAGACCAAAAACCTTCCTTAAGTGAGATGCATTAAGGATGAGGAATGTCACGCGCTTGTTAATCAAAAGGATATAAAGACTAGATGTAAGCAGTACTTCCATAAGCTTTTCATTAGGGAATGAAATAGAGAGATCACTTTGGGAGATCTAGCTAGTAGTGAAAGTTGCTTGAATTGAGCAAGCTATAGACAAATATAAAGAAGTAGAGGAGGCTTTGAAGGTTATGAGACCTAGGAAAGATGTAGGACATGATGACATTCCTATAGAAGTTTGGACAGTTCTAGGTGAGTGTGGTTTGACTTGGCTTACAAATTTATTCAATGTTATTTGGTGAAGCAATGAAATGCTTGAAGATTGGAGGAGAAGCATTGCCATGCTTCTTTATAAGAACACATGAGATATTCAAAATTGTTCAAATTACAGAGGTATCAAGCTGATGAGTCACACTATGAAAATTTGGGAATGTGTGATCGAAAGAAGGTTGCGAAAACATTCCAAAGTAAAAGACAATCAATTCGGATTCATGCCAGGTCGCTCAACTATTTAAACAATCCCCTTACTAAGGAGAACAATGGAGATTTATAGATCTAAAAGAAAGAACCTCCATATAATTTTTATTGATTTGGAGAAGGCTTATGATTCTGTCCCATGTGAGATAGTGTAGAGAGTCTTGGAGAAGAGACAAGTACCTATCCCATATATTAACCTTATAAAATATGTGTATAACAGGACTTCATCTAGTGTAAGGATATTGTTTAAAAATATAATGCGGAAGCGTATATTAGAGAAAAGAATAAACATTAAAGAATATGGGATTTTATGTGGAACTCTACTCCCTAAGGAACGGGATAAACCACGAGAGAATGCCTCAAAGGGTTCTCATCTGATACAAGAGGTCTGGGGCTTCTTATATAGCCTCCACAGAGCCTCTAAGTCCCGCCATTGGTAGATGTGGGACTAAACTCCTGGACGTGGTAAATAGATCTTGCAAGGATCCATTTACCCATCTTACATGATAAATACCGCATACTCTAACACTCCCCCTCAAGCTGGAGTATGTAATACTCAGCTTGGACACAGAAAAAAATCTCAAACTCACGCTACAGGATACTATGGACAATATCAACTCAACAGGTACAACTGTCGGCTGCTGTCGAGGACATTGTTTCTCATGGCGTGCAGGTGAGGAGGATCAAACGGGTTGTAGTGTGAGTCTAACTGAATCTCCTCGTCAAAGAGCATGTGCTCTGTAATGTTCCTATCAGAGTCACTGCAACTGAAAATGAGTCTCCACCTGTAGAACTCTGGCCCGCCACATCATGTGGACAACTACTCCATCCCTAAAGGGACAAACTAAAAAAGCCGTGGAGACATCTTCATCAAAGTCCACGATCCCTGGAGAATGAAGTCTGAAAAGTCTCCCCGTCGGAGAACTGTGTCTCTCCAATACTGGATCAGAGAATGGAATTTTTATTCTGCAGTCGCTATCAAACCACATGAAAATTCTATCCCACATGGCATAGGGAATGGGACCTCTACTATGGAGTCTCTAAGGATCACATGAAAACTCTGACCAAAACAAAGATGGGGACTGCAAAATTGAAGATCACACACATGTGTGAATCAACCTGAAGACTCGGAATCTCAACGCGATCATGAAAAAATGTAGAGACTGAAATCTGAACAGGCATATGGACTATAATCTGAACGAGCATCTGGACTGGCGAAACTGAACTCTGAACTGTAATATGAATGATGAGAGTTGAATAAGAGAAATGAGCAGTATGATGTTTCTTCTGATTATGTTCCATTTATGCTTTGAATAAAAACAGAAAAAAACCAAAAAATAAAAATAACACTATCTAATCTTGGAGTAGTAGAAATACTGGAGACTTTTTAGATATGTCATTCCTTAAGGCCATGGAGTACATGCCCGCATTGAAAAAGGGAATGAAGAAGCATGTACTCGAAAGTGTTAATCAAGGCAAAATAGACAAAAGAAAACAGAAAAACACATGTTAACCATGGCCACAATTCATGCATCAGCAACCTCCCGCTCAAAAAAGAGAGATAAGGGGTGATGATGTTCAATGATGTCATATTACTCTACACTATACACCCCTTTCTCCCATACTTGTCGGAAAACCATGGCATCGACAAAGTTGGGAGAAAACAAGAAAATGAGGAGGGAAAAAATCACAGAAGTTATCTACACTTTTTTCGGCTTTTCCTTTCAAACATTTTTTCCAGCTATTTCATTTCATCATTTTTTAAATAGCTGTCACATTTTTTTAAATAAGTCGTTCATCATCATTTTTTTCTTGACTTTTCTTTCTCTCTTTTTTTTATTCGTTTGAATAAAGAAATTTGGCCCACTTAGGCCCAAAGATAGTAGCCCAAATAGTAGGCGGCAACTTGCTCTCTCCCTCTTTTTAATACATACAGTAGGGCTCATTGAACCCAAATATTTTTTTCCTTATTTAGGGTTCCCACTTGGGAACCCTTCTTTCCAACGTCACCGCCCCCCGGTGGAGAGTATCTTTCTCTTGTCGCCGCTGCATGGATGGGAGAGCTCCACATGGATCATCGAGTATGAGATCCTGGAGGAGCACGACATCTCGTGCCGCTTCCACAAGATCCTAAAGGAGAGGAGGAGGCACCGACTGCACCCTTGGAACTGCGTCGCCAATCGATGGGAGGTGGAGCACTGCTTGCACGCATTGAGGAGAAGGCGCGAAATGGAGGAGCTCATTGGGGGGAGGGGGGCGCTTGGAAATTTGCAGCTTGCGCCGCCCCGCAGCTTGTTCTTCCCCACTGCTCAAGATAGGGTTCCCACTATGGAACCATCTGCTGGAGGCGTCGCCTGGTGAGAAGATGTTGCCTAAGGAGGTATCGCCTGGTGACAAGGTCTCCGCGTGGGCCTTCAACGCCGCCTGGACTTAGATTAGGGCTCCGCTTGGAGGCGAAAGAACTGGTCTATTGCAGACTGGAGATGTCGCCTCCTCCTTTGAATCTTACATGATAAATGACGCAAGTTTTACAAATACAATATGGGAAGACTGACTATTTTGGCATCAACATTGGTCTGCTTCAAGGTTCAACTTTGAGTCCATTCCTTTTTATTTTGATTATAGATGAGTTGACAAGTCACGTTCAGGATGAGATGCCTTGGTGTATGTTATTCACTGATGATATTGTGTTGATTGATGGGACTAGAGATGGAGTAAATAAGAAGCTTGAGGTCTGGAGACATGTATTGGAGACTAAAGGATCTTATTCTCATATAAGTAGGGTTAATACTAAATATATGGAGTGTACTTTTGATGGAAACAATGGTGAAGGAATCGAGATAAAGATTGGTGACAATAACATTCAGAAGAGATTCTTTTAGATACTTGGGATCTATTTTGCAACATGATGGGGAAATTGATGGAGATGTTACTAATAGAATAAATGTAGGTTGGCTAAAGTGGGAAGGAGCCTCTATCGTTCTCTGTTATAAGAAAATTCCTTTAAAAATCAAAAGAAAGTTTTACAAAGCAGCCGTGAGACATGCTATGCTCTTTGGATCTAAATGTTAACCTGTAAACCATAAACATTTGTAGAGAATGACAATAACATAAATGAAAAAGTTAAGGTGAATGTGTGGACACACACAAGTAAAGATCGAATTCAGAGTGACGTAATCAGAAGGAAAATTGGTGTAGCTCCGATCGAGGAGAAGATGCGAGAAAATCGCTTAAGGTGGTTTGACCATTTGCAAAGAAGGCCAACTGATGCTCTACTGAGGAGATGCGAGTTTTGGGATGTTGAGCCGACTAAGAGAGGGTGAGGACGGTCCAAGAAGTGTTGGAATGAGACTATATGAAGGGGTCTTAGTTTTTTAGATCTAAGCTCGAGACTGACCCAAGACAGATATAAATGGAGGCAAAGAATCGATGTAGCTGACCCTACTTAATGTGGGAAAAGGCTATTGTTGATGTTGAAGAAGACGAAAGAGAAATGAAAGATTGGATGTATTAAATAAGAGAGAGGGGTTATTGGGTGGATCCCACAGGAGATTGAGTGATATATAGCTGGTAGGCCCCTTTAGGTGGATCCCACAAGGCACTGAGCACCATCTAGGAGTGGATTCAACGCTGAACTTGAGCTCCAGGTTTGTGCGTATGAAAAAGACCTCTAGGACCCCATTTATGGGACCTAGATGCCATTAAAGGGCCCTTGTAGGTGTAGAAGTGGCCCATCTACATACCAGGCATGTCAGAGTTGGAGGAGGTCAAAAGCAAGAGATATCGCCCATCAGAGCTAACTCCAGGCGATGTTCTTCTGAGTTCATACACCTATCATCTTAGCCATCAAATGCAAACTTCAGCCCAGATCTGATCTTGGTCATTGAATTCAAGGCGAACAAGTGCCTCAACTCCATCGTTAGATCGAGCGTAAGTCAAGACACGTGGTGCTCTGTCCTCTGCTGGATCGCACTGTTAAGGGTAAATTGCAAAGACCCATACTCATTTTTTTAATTTCCTTATTACCCCTGTAAATATTTAAATGCAATGATTTAGGTAAAACTTGCAAGGACCCCCTAAATTTTGTGATATTTACGCTTTGTTCCTTTGCCAGGTCACCTCGTGTCCCTGTATACATGAGGGCCTGGACATTTTTCATCCAAGCCCATACAACTTTGGATATTTTAGTTTAGTAGTAAAATTATAAAAATGGTGTTGAATTTATGGACATTTTGCATGCAAGGATCTAACTTATAGTTTAATTGCATATATACTCCTGATAGGAGCTTAATAAATTTGAATTTAATAGGTTAAATTGTTTGGGTGCCTCTAGACTTTGTTTTTATGATTATTAAATGCATTTAAACTTTATTTAAATTGCAAATAGGTCCTTTTCAGTTCCGGATTTTTATTTCTTGTATATTTATTATTAGAAATAGCGGTTTATTTCTAAAAATTGTAGGAAAATTATCTAAGGTGCCCGCTAGCTTTATTTCTCACATATTTTTTGCATGGCATTTTAAATTATTTTCCTATTTGAAAAAAATTAAAAAACACCTTATTTTCCTGTTTAATTATTAAATCTAAAAAATTATAAAATCATCTTTAGAAATTTTTAAAAATACAGTACATATATTATTATATATTCTACCTACAGACCAAAAATCACTAAGAAAATATAAAAACATTAAAACTCACAAAAACCTAAAAAACTTAGAAAAAACGGAAAATTTACATATAAAATCCAAAAATGTTTTATGTTCTACATTTTTCTCTATTATATATAGTATATATTACAGATAGTTTTGGGAATTTTGAACATATTATTTATTTTTAAGCTCATAACAGTTCAGCTTATTTATCTTATTATGTCATTGACTATTATATCTATAGTGGAATTTGTAATGAAAGTCGAAGTTCTAGTATGAGAACTAATAGTAGTGGCAATGATGTTCATGTAAGGGGAAGATCTAATGATCTTGATAGAAATCCAAAATACAGGCATTTATGGGTTCAATGCGAAAATGAGAAATTATAAAGAGATCCAAAATGAATATTTGTGAACAATGTGGACATCTTTTTTTAATTAGTAGTTCAGATAGAATCACACTTTCGATTGATCCGGGCACTTGGGATCACATGAATTTGCTCTCCCGCTTTCCCAGCACCATTTTGAGCTTGGCGTTGTTCCTATTTTCCTGAGCTAATATTATATAAGTTTGTCTGTCTTCCTTGATCCCAAAACGGACGATGATTGGTTTTTCGTGTGGTTCTGGTCTTCCTCTATAGTTCTGGGCGAAAACGTGGTGATGATTGTTCATCGTTTTGTATATTTAAATACATTAAAAATACATAATTAGCAAAATTTCCCTAAAAATTAACAAAAATGGAGAAAAATATTAAAAAGACAAAACATTTTATTTTATATATTTTGACTATATATTTATTTATTTAAAAATATAAAACATGCTGACATAATGTTCCCAAGATGTAGACGTAGGTGGTTGCTTTCAAAGGAGCAAAGGGACAGGTTGTTACAAACTGCTGACATAACGTGACCAAGCTGCAACAATGAAGTTGAAGATACGGAGCATCTTTTCTTCAGATGTAGACTCTCGGCCAAGATGTGGGAGGAGGCTAACATTCGGTGGCTTAGGACGGATGATTGTAATGCATTTTAGAGCTCCATTCGAGATTTCTGCATTAAGTCGCATGGAGATAGCTCGCTCCCTTTTGCTCTACTCTGGATCATTTGGTGCACCATAAATGATGATGTTTTCCACGGTTAAACATTCTATTCTGAGAATGTACTGCACATTACAAGGCCTCAATATGGCCTACACTACAAGGCCCTTAACATGGCATGGCCATCTGTACTATAACTTTTTCCTTATGAATGAATGATTGATATGGGTCCTAGTTGAGGACTTCACCCTTTTTCTCGTCAAAAAGAATGATTAGGGTTTATTCGGTAGGAAATATGAGACCATTGATCTATGATCATTGTTCTAATACCATGTTGGAGGAAGAAGAAGCTTCCTTATGGGTTCTCTACCCCATCTCGATATAGAATGGGATGTGGAACTATATTACAAGAACCCAAAAAATGGAGGATAAACAAAGACAATGAAGATATAATGACTTTTTGTTCTTTGTTATTTTAACAGGCACAAACATAAGACTAAGAATACTTAGCAATGATTGTGACTAGTATTAGCTACATTCACAACATTTGAATGGGTATCACAGTAGAGCAATGGTGATTACAATCTCAAGCAATATCTACATGTTTCATCAAAGATTAGAAATCATCCTTTTAACTCTCTCTCTCCAATAAATTTACATTTCTCAAATCTCGAAACAAAACAACTAGCCTACTTACATCAACAACAACAAAGCATTTTCCCACAATTAAGTACAATCTGCTACATGGATTTTCTGCCTCCATTCAGATCTATTTTTGGTCATTCTCTGGCTTAAATCCAAATAACTAAGATCTCTTTCGATAGTCTCCTTCCAACATTTCTTATGCCTTCCTCGCCCTCTCTTTACCGGCAAAAAAATCCCAAATCTCACATCTTCTAGCTAGTGCATCAATCAATCTCCTTTGCAAATGGTCAAATCATCTTAAGCAGTTTTCTATCCTTTATCTTCTATCGAAGCTACACCAACTTTCTTTTTGATTGCATCAATCCGAATCCGATCATTTCGTGTATACCACACATCCACCTTAGCATTTTCATTTTTGATATAGTCATTCTCTACACATATCTATGGTTTACATGCCAACATTCTTATCCATAGAGCATAACAGGTCTCACGGCTGCATTGTAATACTTGTATTTTCAACGGGATTTTCTTATTATAAAGAACAATAGAGGCTCCACTCTACTTTACTCGACCTGCATTTATTTTATTAGTAACATCCCCATCAATTTCATCATCTTATTGCAAAATACATCTCAGGTGTCTAAAGGAATTTGTCTTCTAAATGTTATCATCTCCAATCTTCACCTCGAGTCCTTCACTATTGCTTCCATCAAAAGTGCACTGCATATATCTAGTCTTATCCCTACTTATGTGAAATCCTTTAAGTCTCTAAGGAATGTCTCCAAACCTCCAGCTTCTCATTTACTCCATTTCTTGTCTCATCAATCAACACAATATCATCGACGAACAATATACACCAAAGAATGTCATCATGAATGTGATTAGTTAACTTAGTCCATAATCAAAGCAAAAAGGAATGGACTCAAAGCTGAACCTTGATGCAGACCAATGCAAATGTTAAAATTGCCAGTCTTCCCAGACTGGATCCTTATGTAAGATGAAGCCTCATCATGCATATCCTTTATAAAATTAATATATAGGTGAACTCGGGTACCATACATCAGAGAAAAGAAGGAGAAGCATTTATATTACTATCTGAACAAAAACTGAGACCAAATACTTCATACCGTCTAGTGTATACTCGGTCTCCAGGAAGCATGTATATCTACTGAACTGCAGGCTGTTTGCCTGCCAAACATGTTAGGAAAGAAAAGGCGTCAGCGATTGCTGGTACCTCCCAAAAACTTATATAAAATAACAGGCATTTAATATGTGCAAAAGCAAACAAGTAGAAAAGTGGAAGTAAAGTCTACATCTACTTGCGTAAGTAAAAAGGTTTTTCAAGCTACTTGTAAGCATCTCAATTGTTTGTCCCACAACCCAGCATTTCCCATATATGACCTATTTATATTGTAGTTGAGTATTCATGAGTGTATGAGTGTGAGCATATATCTCAATTGCTTCAGAGATCATATTTGTGAATGATGATGGAAAAGTTAAGATTGGAAAGATCTCTTAATTTAATTAAATCCTTAGATAGGGAGAATAGTCATTTCCTACTAATCCCGACTTTTGATCGTAACTTCTCCGATTCTTAATTTCGATTGATTCAGATATAATTCCAGATGATGTAGATATAACTAAGGATGATCTAGATGTAGAATCGCCATGTCTGTTGGCGAAGTAACTCAAGCGGTGAAGAAGCCAAAAAAAAAGCTCTTCCGTCTCGCCCTCTAATTGGAAGCGCGGTCCAATAGAGGGATAGGTCTACTCCCAAACTACGCCACTGAGACGGGTGAGAGAGACTCCCTAGAAAAGTCGCTCTAGAAAAACAACCCGACTAGTACAGGCAACCGAGCTCGTACGTAAAACTGAAAACCAAGGATCCCCCGCCTGGGTATCCTAAAAGACAGGGTCAGCGGAACCGGTCTAAAGTCGGGATCCCAACGAGGCGTAAAAACACTGCGAGCTCGCGTAAAACCGTGTAAAAGACTGGGGTCCTAGACCCGCGCATTAAGCGGCCGCTGCCCTAACTGGGCTTCCTTTCCTCCGCCCAGGTGAGGGTCACCGCGCCCTCGCACGGTCAGGTGTAAGGGCCACCATGATCGGCACAATTATTTGTTACTACTGACTCACCATCACTTGGTTGATCATTCTTTCTCGATCTCTGCTGTGGTTATCTTTACAGATCTATACATCTGGTCACTGATCTTAGTAATAGTTATCAATAGTTAGGAAAGTATACCTAAAGGATGATTTCATGAAGGATCAATCATTGTGATCACAGCTTATCATAGATTGACTCAAATAGCTTATGGGTTATTTGTCTAGGAATAAGTGAACCTCATAGATATTGACAACCAAATCTTTTATCAATGTCATTTTTGGAAAATGGTTCCTATATATATTCTACTCAATTTACTGTTGCATGTTCAAACAGTTACTCCGAAAGCAAAAATCACTATCGTTTCATAACTTTCTTACTATCATATGCACCGTCTCCTAAGCAACGTGATGTCCAAACATCAGGGATGTATTCATAATGTAAATTGAAGAGCTGGACAAACCTTCTTGGGTGCATGTGAAAAGAAAAATAAATTTACATACTGCCCTATATTCTATATTATTATGATAATTAATATAATTCCAAGGCAGGAGAACATTTAGTACAAGATAGACATTTTACAACACCCCATCCACAGTCCCACGAGAAAGGCTTGCAGACTATGATAGCGAGTAATAAGAGGTAGGTATTATTATTTGATAAAATAAAACTCCCGGGCTTCTTTTCTTCGATAATGTCTTGGTTCTGGACTACAAAATTTCATTTCTTTATCATGATAATATCATCTCATGTATAGGTGTATTGTTTTTTTTTAAATTTACAGTTTAAGTATCCCTTGCAAATTTACTGTATTGAAATTCTTACAATCATTTTTGGCAGATATGCAATTAGACAACTCAAAAAAATCTTATATATAAATTTTGTTTTGAAATAACAAAATAATTAAGAAATTTGATGACTAACTGGTTAATCTAACTTATAGAACTTTTCAGAGCTTGTAGAACTTTTCCTTTGAGAGTAATTATGTTCAGAGTTGTAGTGAATACATGCATGTATTCATCATATGCTGATAACATACAAGATAAGTGGACTGTTTAATCTATTAAAAATTTGTGGACTGTTTAATCTATTAAAAATTCAAGATGAAGCCTTCTTAGAGAAAAAAAAATATATGTATCTATGATTATGAAATGCACAGATCTGATCATAGTTATAACAATAAAAAAAATGTGAGCTCAATTTGTATTCTCTCTAACCGAAATTATAGAAATCAAATTGAATTTCCTCAACAACCCCCACTTGTCATTTGTAGAACAAAGCCATAAGAAAAAGGATTTTATGTAAGGCAACAAGATAGAGGTTGGTTTGTACATGCATGACAGCAAAAGAATGGCTGAGGAGTGTACATTTGATCTTGTAATTATAAAAAGGTAGTAGAAGAGGGGTGTGGAACTCATGCTTGGCAGCAAAAGATTGGGGTTGTACCTCTAACTTTAGATCTCTAAATGGAGATCACAAGCATGCAGTGGCTGATCTAAAGTAATGTAGCAGATCCTACTGTTTGGACAGCAACTGCAGGGACTGCAGGAGATCTTCCAGCTTTATCAATGTCTACAGGATCAACTGCTTGTAGCAGTTGATCATATTCTCCAAATTTCCAGCAACAACAGAGAGGAGGTGGAGGCTGGAAACCCTCTCTCGTTGGAGACTTTGTGAGAGAAATTTGGGGGAGAAGTGAGAAAAATAAAGAGGGGATGGAGCTCCTCTCGTTGGGGAAATTTGAGGGGATAGAGAAGGTAGGTTGGTGATATTTATAAGGAAGATAGGTCTTCAAATGGTTGACAAGTGTAGAATGGAAGAGCCCAAATGTGGGCAGCCCCTGCCTGTACGTGGACTTCAGTTATATATATAAATATTTACAGCCGTTTAGTTTACATAAGTTAATATATATACTTTATATATTTTAGTTTTGAGATATTTAAAATTCGTCCGCAATCGCGTCTCATATGACGGATTTCGATGTACCACACCTTGATTTGATCGTCTTTGAATGACGATCAAAATGAGTATAATATTGGTATATTTTCGGTTGGGTTTTGAACCCCCGAAATTTTCAGATACGGTTTTTGTTTGAGATTAAATTTTGTGATTTTAAAATATCAAACGACCTCCGATTGACGAACGGTCGATTCCGTTGGTCTCGTATCGTCAAATCGGATCTAATTACGATCTCGGTTCTTTTCGTGGTTTCCGAATTTGCGTCGCGGCTTTTCGCGGCGCGTATTACGAAGCGACCGATTTTTGGTCGATTTTGCCCGAACGACTTGTGATTCATGATCAATTGGTCGTTTTAGGTTGTTTAGTATTGACCGACAACGTTTTTGGGTTCATTAGACCCAAAATCGGACGAGTTCGGGTTTGTTAGAATATGGATGTTACAAATATAAAAACCTCAAAGGGAGTCTCGTCCTCGAGACTCGAGTTAAGGTTATTAGGTGTCTTGTTTGATTTCTTATAGTCATAAAGACCTCAAAGGGTTTGGAACCCATAAAAACCTCAAAGAGAAATCAAGCCATATATTTGCACAAATATTTTATTACAAAAGCTTGCTCCGGTTATTACCTCAGAAAGCTGCGGGTATCGTGCCCGCATGTCGGCTTCGGTCTCCCACGTCGCCTCTTTGACGCCGTGTCGGTGCCACAAAACCTTGACCAATGAAATCTCCTTGCTGCGAAGCTTCTTCACAGCACGGTCAAGTATCTGAACTGGCTTCTCCTCATAAGTCAGATCCGGTTCTACATCGAGATTCTCGTAACTGATAATGTGTCGAGGGTCGTGGACATACTTCCTCAGATTGGATATGTGGAAAACATCATGAATAGCAGAAAGATGTGGAGGAAGGGCTACTCGGTATGCCACTTTCCCCACTCTAGCCAGAATCTCAAAAGGTCCAACATATCGCGGCGCCAACTTGCCACGAACACCGAATCTCTGCACTCCTTTCATGGGAGATACTCGCAAAAATACTCAATCTCCAACCTATAATCGATAGGAGTGTCATTAATATGAGATTAATTTTGGACATATATATATGTCATAGAAGAAGAAGAATTAATTAGATTACCTGGAACTCTAAGTCTCTCCTCCGACAATCCGCATAGCTCTTCTGGCAGCTCTGTGCCGTCAGAAGCCTCCGTCTCACAAGATCAACAGCTCTCGCAGTCTCCTCCAAGAGATCCACGGAATATAAAGCATGATCACCTACCTCACGCCAACTGAGAGGTGTGAGGCATCTCCGCCCGTATAGGGCCTCGAATGGTGCCATGCCAATACTGGAGTGATAGCTGTTGTTGTACGTGAATTCCACCAAAGGCAAATGGTCCTTCCAGGACCCTTTCCACTCCAAAGTGCATGCGCGAAGTAGATCCTCAAGTGTCTGAATGGTGCGCTCACTCTTCCCGTCTGTCTGCGGATGATAAGCAGAACTCATCTTCAGCTCTGTCTGTAGTGCTGACATGAACTGATGCCAATAGTGAGATGTAAATCTCGAATCCCTGTTAGACACCACCTCTCGTGGTATACCATGCAGCCTGATAATGTTCTGCACATAGAGCTTGGCCAACCTAGATGGAGTATAAGTCGTGTTGACATGTATGAAATGGGCTGACTTGGTCAACCTATCAACAACGACCCATATGGAATCATGGCCACCTGGTGTCTTCGGTAATCCCGTGACAAAATCCATAGAAATGCTCTCCCACTTCCACTCAGGAATGGGGAGAGACTGCAGTAATCCTGGTGGTCTCCTGTGCTCAGCCTTGACCATCTGACAGGTCATGCATCTGCTAACATGTAGCGCCACATCGCGCTTCATCCCATCCCACCAGAAATGTCGACGCAGATCACGGTACATCTTCGTACTGCCTGGATGGATAGATAACCGTGAACTGTGTGCCTCATCCAGAATGTCTCTGCGAAGCTGCTCGTCATTGGGTACAACGACCCGTCCTGCCTTCCATAAAATAGACTCCGCCATAACAAAATCATCAACCTCGTCCTTGACGGCGCGCATGTATCTATCTCGGACCCAAGGATCTGTCTTCTGTCCATCTACAATACGATCCCAAAGACTGCTGTATCGTGGAGGAACGACAGTAGAAATGGATGCGCTCTCCTGAAGATGCCAATCTGTCAAAGATGCAAGCATATCCCATGTATATAACCAGTTTGCCGTACCATCAGCATGTGCTCTCCTGCTAAGTGCATCAGGCACCACGTTTCCCTTACCGGGATGGTAAGAGATCGTGCAATCATAATCCTTCAGTAGCTCGAGCCATCTGCGTTGTCTCATGTTCAGCTCCTTCTGACCAAAGATATATTTCAGGCTCTTGTGGTCCGTGAATATCTCGAAATTCACTCCATAAAGATAGTGGCGCAAGATCTTCAAAGCGAAGACAATTGCCGCCAACTCCAAGTCATGCGTGGGGTAGTTCCGCTCATGCGGCCTCAACTGTCGTGATGCGTAAGCAATCACCAAACCTCTCTGCAACAATACCGCTCCTAGACCTTCTCCAGATGCATCTGTGTAGACTGAAGAATCCTGAGTGCCTGAAGGAAGAGCAAGAATAGGCGCCGTAGTCAATCTCTCCTTCAGTGTACTGAAGGCCTGCTCACAAGAATCGTTCCAAATGAATGGAACTCCCTTCTGCGTCAATCGTGTCAATGGACGGACGATGCGTGAAAATCCATTGACAAAGCGTCTGTAATAGCCTGCTAGCCCGAGAAAACTCTGAATCTGAGTAACTGTCTTGAGCTGCTCCCAAGACATGACTGCTTCAATCTTTGCAAGATCAACTGCAATACCTGCTTCATAAATGACATGTCCCAGGAATGAGACTTGGGACAACCAGAACTCACACTTGCTTAACTTCACATATAGCTTGTGCTCCCGCAATGTGTCCGAGACAATCCGTAGATCATTCGCATGATTTCATTCATTCCGTGAATAGATGAGCACATCATCAATGAATACTACCACAAATTTGTCCAAATATGGACGGAAAATCCGATTCATCATATCCATGAAAGCTGCAGGTGCATTGGGAGCCCAAATGGCATCACCACAAACTCGTAGTGTCCATAGCGCGTCCTGAAGACGGTCTTCGAAATATCAGACTCCCGAATCCTCAGCTGATGGTAGCCTGAGCGAAGATCGATCTTCGAGAAAACCGAAGATCCCTGGAGTTGGTCGAACAAATCATCAATGCGCGGCAAGGGATAACGGTTCTTCACCGTTCTCTTGTTCAATTGCCTGTAGTCAATACATAACCTCATGGATCCATCCTTCTTCTTGACAAATAGAACTGGAGCACCCCAAGGTGAAGTACTCGGTCTCACGAATCCCAAATCAAGCAACTCCTGCAACTGCACCTTCAGCTCCCTCAACTCGGCTGGTGCCATACGGTAAGGAGCCATCGAGATCGGCTGGGTGTCTGGTAGTAATGTGATCTCGAACTCGATCTCTCTCAGGAGGTAATCCTGGTAGCTCATCAGGAAATACATCTGGGTATTCTGATACCACTCGGATGTCCTGTATCATCGGCTCATGATCAGATACCTCCCGAACAAATGCAAGGTAAGAATCGCAACCCTGATCAACAAGTCGTTGAGCTCGCAACACTGAAATGTACTCCATGGTGGAGTCATGTATAGTACCCTCAAAGGTGAACTCGGGTAAACCTGGAATCCTAAAGACAACTGTCTTCCTAAAAAAATCTACCAGTGCATGATGAGTGGATAGCCAATCCATGCCTAGAATCAAGTCAAACTCATCAAGCTGTAGGAGTAAACAATCTGCGAGCATCTCGTGTCCTCTAATCAGTACGGGCAAGTGCCTGACTATCAGAGAAATGACAAACAACTGGCCACCTGACCCTCGGATGTGATATGGAGAAGAGAGAGTCTCTGCGACTCTACCTAAAGAAACTAGTAGTCTCAAAGCAAGAAAAGAATGAGTCCAACAAAATCAAATAGAACATGGAAAGGTTGATAAGAATAGTCAGTATGTGTGCTACTTGGTTAGTCATCTCCTGGTCCGGTCGGAATGACATGGCTTTGCATGAGAACCATAACTAGTCATAGAAGTACCATTGAAGATACTTATAATATATGCTTTTTCTCTTCTTGGGATATAATATGAAAATTAATGAAATTGGTGAGATCTGTGGTAATTGAATTAGAATGTCATATTTCCCTTCTTGAACTCACGACAAGTCAGAAGACTGTCGCTATTCGAGAACTTAATGCGATCGGAATTGTAATACCGCGAATGTGCGTATCGGGGTACCACTGCTCTGATACCAAACTGTGAACCCTTCAGGATCCGGGTACCCGTTTACGCGCATCTCGCAATATTTCATTCACTTTTAATCGCACAAGTTGCATAAACATAGAAAATTTTTCGCGCAACTATGACATTCATTTCCAACACATAACCACAAGTAAAAAGGACAATAGGGCACCAAAATTCCTTTTCATAAATTTTCATATATTTTTACATCATGTACTATGTCTGTCAGTATACACAATATATCCCAAAATGTAGTACATCAGAGAAAAGAAGGAGAAGCATTTACATTACTATCTGAACAAAAACTGAGACCAAATACTTCATACCGTCTAGTGTATACTCGGTCTCCAGGAAGCATGTATATCTACTGAACTGCAGGCTGTTTGCCTGCCAAACATGTTAGGAAAGAAAAGGCGTCAGCGATTGCTGGTACCTCCCAAAAACTTATATAAAATAACAGGCATTTAATATGTGCAAAAGCAAACAAGTAGAAAAGTGGAAGTAAAGTCTACATCTACTTGCGTAAGTAAAAAGGTTTTTCAAGCTACTTGTAAGCATCTCAATTGTTTGTCCCACAACCCAGCATTTCCCATATATGACCTATTTATATTGTAGTTGAGTATTCATGAGTGTATGAGTGTGAGCATATATCTCAATTGCTTCAGAGATCATATTTGTGAATGATGATGGAAAAGTTAAGATTGGAAAGATCTCTTAATTTAATTAAATCCTTAGATAGGGAGAATAGTCATTTCCGACTAATCCCGACTTTTGATCGTAACTTCTCCGATTCTTAATTTCGATTGATTCAGATATAACTCCAGATGATGTAGATATAACTAAGGATGATCTAGATGTAGAATCGCCATGTCTGTTGGCGAAATAACTCAAGCGGTGAAGAAGCAAAAAAAAAGCTCTTCCGTCTCGCCCTCTAATTGGAAGCGCGGTCCAATAAAGGGATAGGTCTACTCCCAAAGTACGCCACTGAGACGGGTGAGAGAGACTCCCTAGAAAAGTCGCTCTAGAAAAACAACCCGACTAGTACGGGCAACCGAGCTCGTACGTAAAACTGAAAACCAAGGATCCCCCGCCTGGGTATCCTAAAAGACAGGGTCAGCGGAACCGGTCTAAAGTCGGGATCCCAACGAGGCGTAAAAACACTGCGAGCTCGCGTAAAACCGTGTAAAAGACTGGGATCCTAAACCCGCGCATTAAGCGGCCGCTGCCCTAACTGGGCTTCCTTTCCTCCGCCCAGGTGAGGGTCACCGCGCCCTCGCACGGTCAGGTGTAAGGGCCACCATGATCGACACAATTATTTGTTACTACTGACTCACCATCACTTGGTTGATCATTCTTTCTCGATCTCTGCTGTGGTTATCTTTACAGATCTATACATCTGGTCACTGATCTTAGTAATAGTTATCAATAGTTAGGAAAGTATACCTAAAGGATGATTTCATGAAGGATCAATCATTGTGATCACAGCTTATCATAGATTGACTCAAATAGCTTATGGGTTATTTGTCTAGGAATAAGTGAACCTCATAGATATTGACAACCAAATCTTTTATCAGTGTCATTTTTGGAAAATGGTTCCTATATATATTCTACTCAATTTACTGTTGCATGTTCAAACAGTTACTCCGAAAGCAAAAATCACTATCGTTTCATAACTTTCTTACTATCATATGCACCGTCTCCTAAGCAACGTGATGTCCAAACAACAGGGATGTATTCATAATGTAAATTGAAGAGCTGGACAAACCTTCTTGGGTGCATGTGAAAAGAAAAATAAATTTACATACTGCCCTATATTCCATATTATTATGATAATTAATATAATTCCAAGGCAGGAGAACATTTAGTACAAGATAGACTTTTTACAACACCCCATCCACAGTCCCACGAGAAAGGCTTGCAGACTATGATAGCGAGTAATAAGAGGTAGGTATTATTATTTGATAAAATAAAACTCCCGGGCTTCTTTTCTTCGATAATGTCTTGGTTCTGGACTACAAAATTTCATTTCTTTATCATGATAATATCATCTCATGTATAGGTGTATTGTTTTTTTTTTAATTTACAGTTTAAGTATTCCTTGCAAATTTACTGTATTGAAATTCTTACAATCATTTTTGGCAGATATGCAATCAGACAACTCAAAAAAATCTTATATATAAATTTTGTTTTGAAATAACAAAATAATTAAGAAATTTGATGATTAACTGGTTAATCTAACTTATAGAACTTTTCAGAGCTTGTAGAACTTTTCCTTTGAGAGTAATTATGTTCAGAGTTGTAGTGAATACATGCATGTATTCATCATATGCTGATAACATACAAGATAAGTGGACTGTTTAATCTATTAAAAATTTGTGGACTGTTTAATCTATTAAAAATTCAAGATGAAGCCTTCTTAGAGAAAAAAAAAATATGTATCTATGATTATGAAATGCACAGATCTGATCATAGTTATAACAATAAAAAAAATGTGAGCTCAATTTGTATTCTCTCTAACCGAAATTATAGAAATCAAATTGAATTTCCTCAACAACCCCCACTTTTCATTTGTAGAACAAAGCCATGAGAAAAAGGATTTTATGTAAGGCAGCAAGATAGAGGTTCGTTTGTACATGCATGACAGCAAAAGAATGGCTGAGGAGTGTACATTTGATCTTGTAATTATAAAAAGGTAGTAGAAGAGGGGTGTGGAACTCATGCTTGACAACAAAAGATTGCGGTTGTACCTCTAACTTTAGATCTCTAAATGGAGATCACAAGCATGCAGTGGCTGATCTAAAGTAATGTAGCAGATCCTACTGTTTGGACAGCAACTGCAGGGACTGCAGGAGATCTTCCAGCTTTATCAATGTCTACAGGATCAACTGCTTGTAGCAGTTGATCATATTCTCCAAATTTCCAGCAACAACAGAGAGGAGGTGGAGGCTGGAAACCCTCTCTCGTTGGAGACTTTGTGAGAGAAATTTGGGGGAGAAGTGAGAAAAATAAAGAGGGGATGGAGCTCCTCTCGTTGGGGAAATTTGAGGGGATAGAGAAGGTAGGTTGGTGATATTTATAAGGAAGATAGGTCTTCAAATGGTGGACAAGTGTAGAATGGAAGAGCCCAAATGTGGGCAGCCCCTGCCTGTACGTGGACTTCAGTTATATATATAAATATTTACAGCCGTTTAGTTTACATAAGTTAATATATATACTTTATATATTTTAGTTTTGAGATATTTAAAATTCGTCCGCAATCGCGTCTCATATGACGGATTTCGATGTACCACACCTTGATTTGATCGTCTTTGAATGACGATCAAAATGAGTATAATATTGGTATATTTTCAGTTGGGTTTTGAACCCCCGAAATTTTCAGATACGGTTTTTGTTTGAGATTAAATTTTGTGATTTTAAAATATCAAACGACCTCCGATTGACGAACGGTCGATTCCGTTGGTCTCGTATCGTCAAATCGGATCTAATTACGATCTCGGTTATTTTCGTGGTTTCCGAATTTGCGTCGCGGCTTTTCGCGGCGCGTATTACGAAGCGACCGATTTTTGGTCGATTTTGCCCGAACGACTTTTGATTCATGATCAATTGGTCGTTTTAGGTTGTTTAGTATTGACCGACAACGTTTTTGGGTTCATTAGACCCAAAATCGGACGAGTTCGGGTTTGTTAAAATATGGATGTTACACAAAATCCTATATAAGAAGAGGCACCACTTGCTCTTCGAGATATACAATTATGAATGCTTTCTCTCTCTCTCTCTCTCTCTTTCTCCACATGCCAAGCCTCTCTCTCTTATAATGGCCGTCCACCATGGAGCCATTGTAAGAGTCGTCATCGATACAGCATCGTCGTTATGCTGTTGGATCATCTACTAGTGGATCTCCATCTCCTTCGGTGCGTCTCGTTCGTGAAGAAGATGTTGGATCTCATGTGACGAGATCAGGAGATCCGCCACTTGGATCATCAACATGGATTGCGAGGAGCATGCGTCTAATCAACGCGCTCGCAAGCGTCTCCTCTGTCGGATCGGACTTGAGACAGGAGGTCTCTTCGTTTAGAGACTCGATCGCAATCACGATTCAAGAGGTAAACTTTATACCTAATTGTGGTTTACATGAAACGATCCGAGAAAGGTCCTTGGATCATGTGGTTTCATCATATTAAAAATTTTAAATTCCGCTGTCCGGAGCAACTAGTGCGACTAGTCGTTCACGATCGTATATGATGCAATCCAGACGCTTCTGTGATGCGCTTGAGGATATTCCCATATCCTTCAGTGAATGTATGCTTGAGACGCAATGCTTAGGAACGGCTAGGCCCCCTTCAATAGCTTATGCTAGAAATGGAGGTTTTATGATGCTCCAAAATGAAGGACCAATGTTTGCAGTCAATGGCAAAGGAACTGAGGACATGGATGTGCTTAATTGAGGAGGTATTATGATGGAGGTGATGGACAAAGGACCTTCTATTTAGTATTCTCAGGCGAGGTAGCAGTTGGTGATGGCGATCTCGAGATGTGTTGTAAACCTCGATGTACCTGCAAGGGAAAAAGCTGCTCGAACTTGCAACTCGACCGTTGAGTTAAGTAGATCGCAATAGGAAAGGGAGATGGATGAGGCTCCACAAGCAACTCATCGATTCGGTGTACTTCCAGCCGTCAGTCCGATCAGAGGAACTTTGAGTGATCCCATCTCCTTGCAGGCAATCAGACATCGTCAAGACCAACTCGATGTACTTCCAATCATCAGTCGGATCAATCTCTCTATGCCAAAGCACACCAGAGATGCACTCCATTGAACAACTTAAATTCCTTTGCAGTAACCGAGTCAACTAACTGTTGGATCCCACAACAAAGTGTCATGCGGAAGGGAACAACATCGACCCAACCATCTTCGAGCTTCACCGAGACCCCACTGCTATCAACAACTCTTCCACCATCGTCGTGCACCTCCAAGGGGATTGGGGGAGGAGGAGAAAGGAGGTTGGGATTGGTATTAGAAAATAAAAAGAAAAGAAAAAATATCCACCATTGGATTGATTTTGGTGAGATAAACTAAAGGGTTCGGTTAAGTCAGTGGACGAACTTAACGGAGGGGTTTGTATGTACGATGGAGAAACTATTCAAGGTTCATGGAATTCAGGATTATTCAGGGTTACATGCTTACGTATGAAACTATTCAGGGTTATAGATGCAAAAATCCATATGATTAGCTATGTTCCAGTTTATCTTCATAACAACATATCAATATACACCAATCATCCGTTTGTTTTTCATAATAAATGTTTCTGCAAACCACGTATGCCCTACCAATCTTCTTTCATTCTAAGATAGGTCGAACAGGCAATGCCATGTCCATTATATACAATAACCCATGTTTTTGTGGTTTGGCGGGGATGATGAAAATTGGTATATTGTGTTAGTGTTAAAGGATAAGTCGGCACCCAAAGATCTAGTTAATATCAGAATTGTATTAGGGAAACCGATATTAGTCTCACGTGGATAGAATAAAGATTATATAAGAATAGAACCGGGTAGCACTTTTTCAAACCTGGAAAGAATGGTGGACCAACCAAACATCCAGGATCTTTTTCCCGAGGAATGACACTATTCAGGAACCTTGCATTACCTCGTTATTCTTGGTTGGTTGTATATCTGATGTTTTTTTACATTTTAGCAGACGAATATAATTGTCAATTCGGATATAATGATATTTGGTGCATTGCAATTAACGGAAATAGGAGAAAAACAAAAGACAATGGGAGCAAGACAATTTTTCGACAGATCTTAAAGTTATCACCTCCAACATTACAAGTTACTCTCATAAACAAACCAAACTTAGACAAATTTTATTATCATTTCCCAGAACGACAAGAGAATAGGGCATAGAAAATACCAAGTGCTTACTCATGCGAGCCTGATCAGCCTGTTCTCTCAAAGCCTGTATAGAAAAATCATGCCCAACAAAGCTATAATAAAAAAGATAGGATTTCTCCAGGTAACAACAGAACTTATCCAAGTTACAATTAAAACAAATGACTATGCAATTAAATCCTAATCATCAGCAAAATGTTAAAGCACCTTTCTGATCCGTTCATTCTCTACTTGGTCAACACAGTGGAGCAGATTCTCCAAGTCACCTACAATCAATACAAGGAAAAAATCAACAAAAGAAAGAAAGTAAAAGCTATTCGATTTCACTTCTGAACTTGGACATTCTTAAAACATCCAATCAAGTACAGAAATTAGAAGACGAATTATCAATAAATAAGAAAAAGAATCTCATTTATTATGTTAGATTACATGCCAGTCTTGGGAAGTAAGATAAGATGTAAATTTAGCAAGGCAATTATGATCTAAATTAAATGACAGCATTGTTCGATAAGTGATTTGAATCAGATAATATAACTTTCTCAATGGTATTGGTACCCTAGGCCTCCCTGTATAGAGAGACGAATTTAGCAATAAATAAGAAAAAAAGAATATCTTACTTGATATGTTAGATTACATGCCCGTTTTGAGAGAAAATATATAGAAAAACTTTAAGAATAAATAACAAAAAAATGTTTATTTAAGAAAGGCAATAATGATCTTGTTGGAGTATTTGTTATACGCATCACATGTATGGGAGATGGGTAAATGGATCTCTCCAGGAATCCAGTCTTTAGTCCCACATCTACCAGTTTGGAGATGTGGAGACTCCGTGGGTGCTATATATAGAGCCCCACACCCCTGTAGTCAGATGAGAAAGTGCAATGAACATACGCCCTCTGAGGCATTCTCCTGTGGTTTCATCCCGCTCCTTAGGAAGTAAGGTTCTATGTAAAAATCTTTTGTGTTCTTCTAGTTTATCTTTCTTTATTCATGCTCTGTTTATCATTCCGCTTCCGCATTCTCCATTTTCTAACATGGTAACAGAGCGGGTTTGATTCTCGAGATTTTCATGTTGTTTATTTTTTATTCGAGAATCGATTCTTGAAAATTTTCTTTTGAAGATTATTGTTCATGTTATGAGAGATTTATTCAAGATCTCTAGGCTTTTATGGTACCCTAGATCTACAAGGCCCTCTCAAGCAGCAGCCCTCTCGCTGCAGACGACGCGAGAGCAGATCCTGGTGACTGCCCTCCATGTTGCGCCTCGCGCAAATCCAATTCAAGTGGCGGTGTCCCAAACTGCATCTCCCGCACGTACCTCCACCCTGTGTACATGTTCCCTCATGTCCCACAGGAGCAGCATCTTTCTCCCCTTCAGCATGCACACTAGAATCAGGCGACACCTCCAGGAGGTGTGCACCCTCCATGCGGAAGGCGCTCGACCTCTCCTCCAAATGCAAGAGGACCCTAGCTCCAGATACTGCGTCACCCACCCTCTCCATACCGCCTCGCTTCCCACTGCGCCCCCCAGACCGCCTCGCCCTCCCGCGCCCCCCCAGGGCCTCGAACACCATCGCTTCAGCTTTCTCCAGGCCACCTCACTGTATCGCGTACCAGGCAACAGTCTTCTCTCATCGCATCCAGGCCCTCGAAGCATCTCGCGTACCTCTAGCGTATGATCTTCAACCATTGTTTTTAAAAACGCGCCTCGAGGCGCTGAGGCGTAGGCCTCGAGGCGTTTTCAAGGAAAAATGCCTCAAGGCTATAGCCTCATTCAACTTCAGTGAGGCGTGCGCCTCGACGCTTATGAGGTGCGACTCAAGGCGTATGCCTCGAGGCGTGCCTCGAGGCGCCGCCTCATTTGTGTGCTGATTTTTTGATTTTTTTCTACAATATTTTTTCTTTTCTTTTTTGTTGTGGGCTTTTTATCGTTTGTAGACAAGTATTTTCAAGTCCTTAAGCTCAGAATTTATTAAAATACATTTTTTTAGTTTATTAAAGTATTAGGCTTATTTTTACTTTGTTATGCATGTCCTTTATAAACCAACATGAACACAAAATTGAGTCTTGAGTCCTTAAATCTAATTCCTCTACTCATTAGTGTAAATCAAGCATAAATTCTTTCTTTATTAAAATGTATGATCATAACTTGCAATATTCTAAGTATTTTATCCCCCAATCCTTAATTTAAAGTAAAAAGTGATCACTGATTCATTGCTTATTCTCTTATCATTCTCAATTGAATGATACCCATATCTCACCTAATTTTGAAAATAACGTGTCACATCTAGTCCCTTTAGTTTAATTTTATTCAAAACTTTAAATTTTGCAGAGTTACCCATTATTGTGCTTGCATATCTATATTTACTTGACCCCTGGAGTCCAAAAAAAGAGAGTAATATAACAACTTGGATGTTTAAACCATGATTTTAGACTTGAAATGCCATGAAGTTATGTATTTAATCATAACTATTTAATTTCTAAAACATGTAATTACGATTAATTATTATGTTTTATGAAAAAAATTCTTTCACGAGTGAGGCTTACGCCTCGAGGAGGAAAACGCCTTGATACGCATCACGTTTTTTGTTAGAATTATTATATTACAATTATATTTGTACCCTTTCGGGTTCATTAACCCTTAACCCTTCGGGTTCCGTAACCTTTAACTCTTCGGGTTCCATAACCCCTCAGGGGTATTTATGTATTTTTCCTCTTGTACTCTCTAGGGTTTTCTCTCTATATAAGAGACCTTAGCCCTATAGAATAGATATTCCATTCTGTCTCTCTTCTCCACATGGTATCAGAGCATATCGAGGCAATACTTTCTCTGTGAAAGATGGAGCCCCTCTGTAGTGCGTATTACTTCGATGCCAAGAAAATAACGAAGTTGGCCGAGATCTTTCGTGACAAAGACCTTCTGGAGGAAGGCCTTGGTCTCCAGAATACCATCTACATCATCTCCTGTGATAACCATATCATCAACATAGATAACAAGGATGATCGTGCCGGTAGATCGTCGTCTAACAAAGACAAAGTAGTCAGATGTTGTCCTCTGAAAACCAAGTGTGTTGATCTCCGTAGTGAATCTGTCAAACCATGCCCTTGGGCTCTGCTTCAGGCCATAAATAGCCTTGCGTAGTCGACATACATGCTCCCTCTCGACTACATACTCTGGCGGTTGCATCATGTAGACCTCCTCCTCAAGATCACCACAAAGAAAGGCGTTCTTCACATCAAGTTGATAAATGGGCCAAGCCTTGTTGGCATCCACAGAAAGAATGGTACGTATCGACCCCATTCTGGCAACAAGCGAGAAGGTCTCAAAATAATCAACTCCAAAGGTTTGTGTATTGCCTCGATATTCTGACTGAGGCAGGATTTCTTGAATGCAAGCCATCTGGCATCCCTGCAGAAGTGAGAAAATATTCAGTTCTACTGATCCAGCATTTGAGGATGCAACACGATACATAAGCTTAGTGGGAAAATTACTCTATCTCACTGTTACTAGGCCAGATATATCACATGCTGTGAGTAGAGCCAGTCAATATATGGAGAAGCCTCTTTACAATCACTGGCAGGATGTTCTTTTAATCCTTCGATATTTGAAGGAATCTCCGGACGTGGACTTTTCTATGGGGTGAATGGACACACTAATATCTCCGCCTATACAGATTCTGACTATGCTAGCTCTCTTGAGGACCGCTGATCTACTACAGGATACGCCATGTTTGTTGGGGATAACCTTGTCACTTGGCGAAGCAAGAAGCAGACAGTGGTATCCAGATCTAGTACGGAAGCAGGATATAGGGCAATGGCCCAGGCCACATGTGAGATCACATGGCTTGTTTCTCTCCTAACAGAACTTGGCATGTCAGTCGCCACTCATGTACCCTTATACTGCGACAACAAGTCTGCCATGTACATCGTCATCAATCCAGTTTTCCATGAGCGGACAAAACATATTGAGGTTGATTGCCATTTTATTCGTGATGCAGTACGAGAAGGGCGAATCAGTACTCCACACATCTCCACTGAACTTCAACTTGCAGACATCCTCACAAAGGCTCTTTCAAGGAAGCGCCTAATGCACTTAGTATCCAAGTTGGGCATGATCGACAGATATGCTCCAACTTGAGGGGGAGCGTTAGAATTATTATACAATTATATTTGTAACCTTTCGAGTTCCGTAACCCTTAACCCTTCGGGTTCCGTAACCTTTAACCCTCCGGGGTTCCATAACCCCTCAGGGGTATTTATGTATTTTTCCTCTTGTACTCTCTAGGGTTTTCTCTATATAAGAGACCCTAGCCCTATGGAATAGATATCCCATTCTGTCTCTCTTCTCCACACTTTTTAAAACCTTGTCTTCAGCCCCTTCCAGTTGCGGTGAATGCCCAGGTGGCGTTGAAGCCGTATCCCCAGGCAGATGTCGATGTCCCGCCATCGCGACCCGTTCCATGCCGCGCATCACCAGGCACGGGCGGCGCATCTCTCCCCGTTGGCGGCACTTCCACAGAAAGGAGGCAGTGCCAGTCGCCATCCGCTCCTAGCTCTGTCGTAGGTGGTGTGCGGAGCTCCAACTCGCACAGGCGGCGGCGCTCCCCTAAACCCCCAAGCGGCGCCAATCCTTTGAATCCCCTTTAGGGGCGGCAACGTTTTCCAGAGACGGTTCCCACTTGGGAACCCTAAAGGCTGTACGTTATTTAAAAAAATGTTATGAGACATTGTAAAAATGTTATATTACAATTATATTTGTAACCTTTCGAGTTCCGTAACCCTTAACCCTTCGGGTTCCGTAACCTTTAACCCTTCGGGGTTCCATAACCCCTCAGGGGTATTTATGTATTTTTCCTCTTGTACTCTCTAGGGTTTTCTCTATATAAGAGACCCTAGCCCTATGGAATAGATATCCCATTCTGTCTCTCTTCTCCACACTTTTTAAAACCTTGTCTTCAGCCCCTTCCAGTTGCGGTGAATGCCCAGGCGGCGTTGAAGCCGTATCCCCAGGCAGATGTCGATGTCCCGCCATCGCGACCCGTTCCATGCCGCGCATCACCAGGCACGGGCGGCGCATCTCTCCCCGTTGGCGGCACTTCCACAGAAAGGAGGCAGTGCCAGTCGCCATCCGCTCCTAGCTCTGTCGTAGGTGGTGTGCGGAGCTCCAACTCGCACAGGCGGCGGCGCTCCCCTAAACCCCCAAGCGGCGCCAATCCTTTGAATCCCCTTTAGGGGCGGCAACGTTTTCCAGAGACGGTTCCCACTTGGGAACCCTAAAGGCTGTACGTTATTTAAAAAAATGTTATGAGAGATTGGAAAGCGTGTGCCCTGGCGTGGATTTAAAAAAAATATTGTAGGTGCTTATGGGGGAGGGGCCTGTCGTGAGTTAAAAAAAGGGTAGCTGATGTGTTTTGAGCCCAATGTGGGCTGTGAAAAATGAATAAAAAAAGAGGAAGAAAATGAGCAGAGTGTCGTGGATTAAAAAAAATAAAAAAAAGAGTGAGAAAGAGGAACATGGACCTGCAGACCTGTTAAAAAATGAGACGTATGTTGTTTCAAAAAAAATGAGCTTGTTTTTAAAAAGGCACTTACACAAAAAAAGAGTCGTATGCGTATTTAAAAAAAGGAAAAAAAAGAAAATGATTTGATAAGCCGAAAAAGTTATGAATGGCTTATGATAAAAAAATGATTTCGATTTGAGAAGCAGAAAAGTTATGATCAGCTAATTGGGTTTGTTTCACCCCATCATTATTATCTTCTCCCAACTTGGTCGATATTTGTCATTCCGACCAGCCTAGGAGAAAGGCAAAGTATTGTGTAGAGTCACTGGTCCTCTTCAGATGACAGATTCCAGACTAGCCAGATTTTCCAGACTCTACAATTCAGATTGTTCAGACTCGATGTCAGATTTTTTCCGAGTCTTCAATTTCAGGCACGCATACATATGCAGTCTTCTTTTCAGATGTGCACATGTTTGCCATCTTTTTGTCATGGTCTCCATCATTCTTGTTGTTTCGGCCAGAGTTTTCATGTGAGCCATAGGGACTCCAGAGTAGAGGACCATTCCCTATGCCATGTTGGCTAGGGTTTTCATGTAGTATCATAGGGACTCCAGAGTAGAGTACCATTCTTTGTGCCAGATGGAGAGACCTAGTTCTCCGACAAGGAGACTTTCAGACTCCATTCTCTAGCGACAGTGGATTCCGAGAAGGATTGCACTTTCACAATCTTTTCAGATCGGTCTTTTTTAGAGATGGAGCAGTTGTCCACATTATTGTGACTGGCCAAAGTACTCCGACGAGGAGACTCATTTTCAATTGCAGTGACTCTGACAGGTGCAATTCAGAGCACATGCTCTCCAACAAGAAGATTCAACAGACTCAGACTCCAACCCGTTCGTCCTCCTCATCTGCACGGCATGAGAAGCAACATCCTCGACAACAACCGACAGTTGTGCGCGTTGAGTTGATATTGTCTGTAGTGTCATGTAGCGTGAGTTGAGCTTATTTCTGTTTGTCCAAGCTGAGCATTGCATGCTCAAGCATGAGGGGGTGTCGGAGTATTTGTTATATGCGTCACATGTATGGGAGATGGGTAAACGGATCTCTCCATGATCCATTTACCCCATCCAGTATTTAGTCCTACATCTACAAGTTTGGAGATGTGGAGACTCTGTGGGTGCTATATATAGAGCCCCACATCCCTGTAGTCAGATGAGAGAGTGGAATGAACACATATGCCTTCTGAGGCATTCTCCCGTGGTTTGATCCCGCTCCGTAGGGAGTAGGGTTCCACTTAAAAATCTTTTGTGTTCTTTCAGTTTATCTTTCTTTATTCATACTTTGTTTATCATTCCGCTTCCGCATTCTCTATTTTCTAACAGATCTAAATTAAATGATAGCTTTTTTCGACAAGTGACTTGAATTAAATAATATTATTTTCTTGATGGTACCCAAAGCCTCCGTGTAGAGGGAGAGGTTAGGGTTACACTGACACCATAAAAAAGGAAAGAACAAGTGCACCTCCAGAGGGTTAGACCCCATATAACTCAACAACCCCTCCAGTTGGAGGCAGAATGTTAAAAGACGTCCAAATTGTCCAAAGACGTGCAACAAGAAGAAATTGCCATCAGGTTTATACTTCACTGTAAATGCTCGTATGGACACAACCATCTTGCCATCTGCAAGTGCACCCACAAGCTGCTAGATCTTACATGAGATGAGCACAGCTATCCCTTCCTTTATGGCATGTAACCATATGGAATGACATAGTGCCTCTACATGGCAGTGTGTAATCTCTGTTGTTGACAATACCTCTACAAATCATATATATGATGGCCCAAGGCTGGAGAAGGATATTGTTGTAGATATAAAATCCAAGGTATGTTGCTATTTACCCTTTTTTAGAGCTATAACAAAATCTGGTACATCAGTGGGTACACTGTCCCGTGTATCATCACTTGAAATATTGGCATCAATGCATGTGACAGAAGTGCATTTAGTAATATCAGTAGAGGAAAAAAGTCTCATTCTAAATTTTTTTGAAGGACTTCCCCCCGGTAAGAGGAGCATGTGTTGGCTTACAAGGGGATTGTCTCCGTTGATATTGGAGTCCAAACCAATTTAACATGTAGCTTAGTGTGAGGTACAGACATACATAGCGTAGCAGTCTCAAAACAGATGAGCATTAAGATATATGGGTATTTGTACTTGAAAAGAAGGGTACAAAATAGAAAAAAGTGGCGTCAACGGTAAAATAATATCTTTGCAACCTCGGTACGCAGCATTAATATCACGCCTTATTCCTAGCATATCCTAAGAAAATACATTTGAATGCTTTAGCAACCAGTTGAACCCTGCTATGATCGAGAATGTAAGCAAGGCAATGCTTCCATACATCTTAAAAGGAATGGGGAACGCTATAGTTCAGGAAATCGGTATGTGCTATTAATTCGATCAAGTGGTCAGAAGTAAACACGCGGATAGGCGGAAATATATTTGGATTATGCGGTTTGTATTATTTTAATTTCAAATAAATAAAAATATAATAATAGAAAATAGTTAGCAAAATATTAAATTGCATGATCCATTTCAATAATAAAGATTGTTGGGCTAGACAATCCATCAAATTGAATCATCTGAATACAATATATTATAAAAGAAAGAAATGCTCCAATAAAATAGGTGATGATTATTCATCTCATGCATAAGACATGCAAATAGATTTTTGGCATTGGTAACATATATCATCACCAAAATTTTTAATCCAATGGATAACGCCTAATAACAAATTATTTATATTTATGATTAAATAATATACAACAACAACAAAGCCTTTTCCCACAATTAACTAGGGCTGGCTACATGGATTCTTCGCCTCCATTCAGATCTATCTTGGGTCAATCCCGGGCTTATATCCACAAAACTAAGATCCCTTCGTATGGTCTCTTTCCAACACTTCTTGGGCCGTCCTCGCCCTCTCTTAGCCGGCTTAGCTTCGCTTACGACCTTCTTTGCTTCTTCACTATTTTGTAGTTTGTGACAGTTTCCTCTGTTCTATCCTTAGACATAGCTTTAAAGCAAGCTCTTTTTGTTTTTAGCTTCTCTTGCACCCCTTCACTCCACCACCAAGCCTCCTTTTGACCTGGAGCTCCTCCCTTTGACTCGCCTAGCATCTCTTTGGCTACCTTTCGGATACAAGATGATATTGCCTCCCACATCTCGTTTGTACTACCGTTACAAATTACAATCCCAAGATAAGTCTTCTGAAACCTTCTCCCTGAAGCTCGCTTGCTTCAGTTGAAGATTCCACCATCTAGTTCTAGTTATCTTAGAAACCCTCCTTTTCTTTACCAACCCTTTCATTTGTACATCCAAGACTAACAAACGATGTTGGGTTGTCAAACTCTCTCCTGGGATTACTTTGCAGTCTTTACAACACAATCGACCTCTTCTCCTCAATGCAAAGTAATCTATCTGTGTTCCAGTTGGCCCACTCTTATAAGTAATTAAATGTTCCTCCCTCTTCTTGAAGAGAGTGTTTGCTATGAAAAGATAATATGCTGTTGCAAAATCCAGGATGGCTTTTCCCTCTTCATTTCTATCCCCAAAACCATGTCCTACATGAACACTAGCATACCCTGAAGCATCTCTTCCCACGTGTCCATTAAGATCTCCACCGATGCAAATCATCTCTCTTTGTGGGATTCCTTGTAGACTCTTATTCAAATCCTCCCAAAAAGCTTGTTTAGTCCTTTCATCTAAACCAATTTGCGGTGCATAAATTGAGATGATATTCAGAATTTCTTCTTCAAGCACCAATTTTAGCAAAATAATTCGATCCCCGAATCTTTTCACCTCAACCACACAATTCTTCAAATCCTTATGAACAACCACTCCAACACCGTTTCTACCCTTATCTTTACCTAAATACCAAAGTTTAAAGCTTGTCTTCTCAATCTCCCTTGCTTTCTCTCCAATAATATAATGTTCTAAAATAATAACTGCTGAGAATTCAAAAAAAATTCTTGATGTATAAAGCTTCAAAAGAATATTGTTCCTTAAGATGCACCGATTGGAGATGATGTAAGATGTTGGGTACTAATCATATTTAATATGTGGTTATGCGGATTACTCAGACTGTATATACACTTTAACCGCATATGACATGCAGTTCGGAAAGGTAACCACATATGCATATGCAGCTTCATGAACAACATTTCCGAATACTAGGGAACGCCTTCTTTCTCATAGAGAGAACCTAAAATGGTGCATGCTCATCAGTAGAAATGGAGGGCATGTGGTGAATGAGATAGGCATCGACGAGCACCACAACCTCCCTATATGATCTTGAAACGTCTTGAGAATGTATAAGCAGATTGTGGAAAGAAAGAATGAAAAGTTGTATTCCATCTAACCCTAGAGCTCTCTTATGTAGGAGAATAGCTCTATGGGTAAATTACATAAACACGACAATAAAAATAAACAAAATAGAAAAAATGACAGAATAACATGAATATCTTAAAATTCCCCCTCAAGCTGGAGCATATATATCTATCATGCTCAGCTTGGAACAACAATGATGAAAATGACCTCTAGCCAAAGCCTTAGTAAACATGTTTGCAATCTGGTCTGATGATGCTACATAAGATGTTGAAATAAGCCCCTTTTGGATCAAATCACGAGTATAGTGGTAGTCCACTTCAATGTGCTTTGTCCTTTCATGAAATGCTGGATTATTAGCTATAAACAATGCTGTCTGATTATCACATTTAAGATGCATAGGAAGAGGTACGTCAATCGTCAAATCAGTTAAGACAGATTTGACCCACATCATCTCAGTACTACCTTGGGTCATTGCCCTATATTCTGATTCTGCACTGGATCGAGCAACAACAGTTTGTTTCTTACTCTTACGTGATACTAGTGAGCTGCCAACAACACATGAAGCCTGAAGTAGACTTCCTATCATTAGAACACCAGGCATAATCTGGATCAGCACACCCAAGAACTGAGAGAGACGTATCTCTTCTAAACAAAAGACCTGCACCTAGGGATGACTTCAGATATCTCAGGATCATAAAGACTGCATCCATGTGCGCCTGCCTGGGTTGCTCCATGAACTGATTTACTCTACTCACAGCAAAAGATATATCAGGCCTAGTAATGGTAACATACAATAATTTCTCTACTAACTCTTTGTATCGTCTCTTGTCCACCTCCTCAGATCCGTCATCATAAAGCTTCGCATTAGGGTCCATAGGGGTAGTAGCTGGTCTACATCCTGTCATACCTATCTCAGATAGAAGATCAGTAACATACTTCCTTTGTGTCATTACCATACCCTGCTGATTACGTGCAAATTCCAGTCCAAGGAAGTAACGAAGTGTACCCAGGTCCTTGGTAACAAACTGTTGTCCAAGGAAATCCTTAGCTTCTTGAATGCCCTGTGCATCACTGCCAGTGAAAACAATGTCATCAACATACACCAAGATGACCACAATACCAAGTTGGTGTCTCTTTACAAAGAGAGTATTATCTGCAGTAGATCTGACAAACCCCTTCTGTTCAATCAATTCTAAGAGCTTCTAAAACCAAACCCTCGGACTCTACTTAAGGCCACATATAGCCTTATGAAGACATCATACCATACTGGACTCCTCTCAGCAGCAAACCCAGGTGGTTGCTGCATGTAGACCTCTTCCTGCAAATCATCATACAAGAAAGCATTCTTTACATCCAACTGGAAAAGCGGCCAATCACGTACCACAGCAACAACAATAAGAATCCACAAGGTAGAGTAACGCACCACAGGAGAAAACGTGTCCTGATAGTCCATCCCATATGTCTGGGTGAACCCACGAGCAACCAACCTGGCCTTGTATTTATCTATTGCCCGATGCTTCACAGTGAAGACCCACTTGCTTCCAACAACAGACGCACTTGGTGGAGCATTTACTACACTCCACGTACCTTGCGACTGTAATGTCGTCATCTCCTCCTCCATAGCTAAACGCCACTGATTGCTTTGCAATGCCTCCTGATATGATCGTGGTATCTCTACAGCTGACAACCCCACAACAAAGTGCTGAAAATCCTTGGATATATGCTCCAAGGAAACATGAGAACCAACAGGGTGCATCGTACGTGCATGTTTCTACTGTCCAAGTGCAACAGGAATATCCAAATCGTCAGCAGGAGTAGTAGAGATAGTATCTGCATTATGCACCTCAGTCTATACATGCAAACAAGGTTGCAAAAGTCAGTAGTCGGTACTCAGTCAGTTGGGTCACTGACTAAGGATTAATCGATAGTCGGCCGATTAAACGGATTTAGTCGGACTTTAAGCGGCTTTGATTTATTAAATATATAAGTCATTTTTATACATATATTATAATATATCTACATAGATTTATATATTTTTACTATCGTAATGAATCAAAAGAAGTAATTGAATTTAAATAAAACACTAAGCGTATTAGAATAAGTTTGCTTTTAAAAAAGTAAGAAAATATGGTATCACCAACCAAAAATTGGTTGACTAGTGGACCTAGTCGGAATCATGGAAGGCCGTACCGGCAACATATCGGCGATGTATCACCGATATATCGATTTCGACAGGGTAGGGGATTCGATATTACCCAGTATTTCCTTTTACAAGGATATCGACGATATATCGCCGATATATCGACGATATATCGTCATATCGGTAAAAAAATGACTGGATTCAGTAGAAAAAATCATGGATATCGATCGATATCGTCAATATTTGCCGATATCTCTATATATCAATGCTATTATTCATGTAAGATCGATTCAACTACTTATCTAGCTACACTCAGTATTAAAACACATATATCTACCTACACCTAGCATTAAAACACACAATGGTTTATATATGTTTTGTTTCGGGTCGGGGGTGCTACCCCACAAGGGGGGGGGGAATCTGAGCACCCTAGCCCCCCCAAGCTCGCTGATCGGGCAGTGAGACCCCCCGTATTGGTAGGGTATGGTGCGACAGGAGGGTGCATACAATATTACAACGGTTCTTCAACTTGGTGTATGTTTACAAATTACAAGTTATTTCATGTTGTAGACTTGAATGAAATCAACTTCCAATATCTATAAGTTTAATTTTCAAAACAAAATATCTATAAGTCAAGAATCAAACATTAATATCGATATGTTCAAAATGATCAATATATGCAATATAAGCTTCATAGATTGATCAATATGTGTGATCTAAGAGTATATTTGTAAGTTATTTAGTGATCTAAGAACTTTGATGAACTTCATTTTCAATATATATAGGTCAACAACTAACAGTACCAACGATATGTTCGATATGACCGATATGTGCAATATAAGGATCGTAGTCCTTACAAATGATCTATATGTGTCTTCTGAGTGTATATTTGTAAGTTATTTAATGTTATAAGAACTTGAATGGAATCCATTTCCTATATCTAAAGGCCAGGAATAAACATTAACAATGATATGTTCGATATGATGACCGATATGTGCGATATATGGGCTATAAATGACCGATATGTGTTGCATAAGTGTGTATTTGTAGGTTATTTGTTGCTTTAATATCTTGGATGATCTTAATTTTTGAAAAAATGATAAAAAATGGCTTTTTTGAGCTATTTCCGACATTTCCACTGATATCCGACGATATATCCCGATATATCCATTTCCGGACGGACCGAAATGATATCGATATCCATACGGCCTTTCTTGGTCGGATTTAGTCGGTACTCGGTCGGCTACCCCACTGACTAGACTAGTCGGACCTATTAGTCGGGCTAGTCGGGTGACTTTTACAACATTGCATGCAAATCACCCGTACCATTAGAAGAACCCAAATGTTCGATACATACCTCGGGCGTGCTGGATGATGGAGGAGGTGCATGAGCATGGGGTCGTCGTTGGTAGACATGAGGAAAGAAAATAGGAGGTGGTGGTGGTGTCGATAGAGGAGGCAGTAGAGTCGAACATGGTAATGATGGAGGAGGATGCATAAAGATATCTTCTCCATCCTCTGAAGGAGTAAGTCTGTCACCTGTGGGAGAAAAATACATAATGGACTCAAAGAAGGTGACATCAACACTGACATAGTACCTTCGTCAAACCGGGTCAAAACGACGATATCCCCTTTGGGTTTTGGAATATCCAACAAACATGCATTTGACAGCTCTAGGAGAGAGCTTGTCAAGACCAGGAGAGTGATGATGAACAAACGCACCCGAACCAAAGAAACGAGGCGTAAGCGAGAAAAGATCCATCTCGGGAAACACAGTCAAGAACGGAATCTGCTCCCCTAACACCGAAGAAGGCATGCGACTTACCAGATAACAAGCAGTTAGAACCGTATCTCCCCAATAGGAATGACGAGCACAACTCTGAATCAAGAAGGTTCTGGTAACATCCAAAAGATGGCGGTGTTTCCTTTCAGCCATCCCATTCTGTTGGGAGGTATACGCACAAGATGTATGACGCACAATACCAAGAGACTTAAGAAATTGAGAGAGTTGAGTATTGCAAAATTCTAGAGCATTATCAGAACGTATGTACTTGACTCTGGCAGAAAAAACATTCTTTATTTCATCAATAAAAGACAGAATAACAGGACCAGCATCAGATTTGTTCTTAAGAAGGAAAACCCAAGACAACCTAGAAAACTCATCAACAACAAGATAAAACCTATGTACTTGAAGATTTGGGATACGACTAGGACCCCAAATATCAAAATGGAGTAACTCAAACAGACGACTATGACTACTTGGACCCGAAGGACTATGAAATGTAGACCGATGATGCTTCCCAAGCTGGCGGGCCTCACACTGAAAGATAGTACGAGGGGAAATATGTGGAAGAACGTGACACAACGTTTGCAGAGGAAGATGACCAAACCGAAGATGCCATGTGTAGGGAGAAACAGATCCAGCACGAAGAAAAGAGACACCAACATAAGGAGATTGCACCAGTCTGTAGAGACCCCCTTGCTCACGGTCAGGTCTAATCACCCTGCCCGTGAGAATGTCCTAAAACACAAGAGCAGATGGATCAAATATGGCACGACAATGTAAGTCTTTAGCGATTTGACTTATTGAAAGTGAATTCGTTGAAAATTGAGGAGCATAAAGGACATTCTGAAGCTGCATCGCAGGAGTCAACTGCACCTCCCCCTGACAAGTAATGTGAGAGTGTGTCCCATCAGCTATTACCACCGATCGTCCTGTCTGAGAAGGACGAAAATCATTCAACTGACTTCTGTCACCACAGAGATGGTGAGATGCTCATGAATCCATGATCCACTCTGACAAATCTACCCTGTAACAACTAGTAAGAGCGTAGGTTGTACCTGACGTGGATGTTGATGCTGATGCAGCTACCTCGAAGATCCTGAAGAACTTGTTGACCCCTGACTAGGCATAATCTCTCTAAGTCGCGCAACCAGATCATCAAACCTCTAATCAAAGACATGTGAAGGACCCCCTGCCTGCTGAGTCTGTTCTGCAACACGAGTTGTATTAGCCGGGAACCCATGCTTGGAATAACACGTTTCCTCGGTGTGACCTGTCCTGTGACAGTATGTACACGGCTGCCGAGGGAGCCGACTACCCCCTCCCCCGCTACGGCCACCTTGTCCTCGAAATGGTGGAGGTCCTCCCCTACCACGAGATGCTACCATGGCTGAGGACGTCCGAGACGAATGGGTGCCACCAGGAGATATGGAGAGTCTACTCAACCTGCGATACGCCTCCTCCATAGGAGGTATGTTGGCATCTGTGAGAATATGTGCTCTGGTTGCATCATACTCATGATCAAGTGCCGTTGAAAATACTCATGTCATTACTGAATCCCTATATGCTTTGAGTTATTCTGGTGTGGCAGTCAAGGGAATGTAACCATGTAACTTCTCAAACATACCCCTCAGAGAAGTATATAGGGTATGAAAAGGATGATTATTTTGCTTCGAAGTGAAGATGTGCAGAAGCTGCAGAATCTTCGACTCGTTCTTTGCAGGATAATATGTAGCGGCGAGGATATCGTACATAGCCTTCGTCGAGGGCTAACACAGAATGTCATTAGCTATCTCCATGGATACTGTGCCACATAACCATACTCGTGCAAAGGCATCGCCTGCCTCCCATGAGGCATTAACCCCAGTCCTATCAACAGGTTCCTCTTGTGTGAGAATATGCTTCTTACCATTACACTGCATCAAACTCATGAACTGCATGGTCCACAATTCATAGTACGTCCCATCCATCTTCACAATGGGTGCTGGACCTTTGAAGGTACCCAGGGATGGAATATTTGCCTTGTTGTCCGACATGATGACAATGATCTCTATCGACTGGGGTTACAAACTTAGACAAGAATGTCTACACAGACATAGGAAAGTGATTGTGGGCGTAGACTCATACCACACTCACTTCCATTTTCTAAAGACTCCTCTGGAAGGCTAGGGTGTCTTTAGATGATCAAGACAAACCCTAGACACTCAAACCAAAGGCCAACCAGTGGCTCGAGGCGCTGTAGCAGGTTCAGACCTGCGCAGGCCCGCACTAGTGCACTCGTACGTTGGCACGCAGATGCGCACAACAACGCACAACAGATGCGCACAACAGCACACGACGACGCGCGCAATGACGTGCAGTAACGCAGGCGGAGGCGCGGTGGTGCGCACGCAGGAGCGTAAACGGAGGCGCACGGTAGCGGCGCTCAGAAGCGTGTAGGCGCGCGAGCGCGTAGGGTTTTGGTGGAGGTAGGAATCTAGTGCACAGGCTCCGATCTAGGATCGTCACTCTGATACCATGTGGAAAGAAAGAATGAAAAGTTGTATTCCATCTAACCATAAAGCTCTCTTATATAGAAGTAAAGCTCTCCGGGTAAATTACATAAATAGGACAACAGAAATAAACAATATAGAAAAATTGACATAATAACATGAAGATCTTAACACAGAGTATAAGCAATATCACGAATTTGTGAATGCTTGTGCTTGGCAAAACCGTTTTGATGTGAATTATAGGCATAAGTCTCTAACGAACCACCCCACCAAAGGATAAAAAAGATAAGAATCACGGGAGAAGAAGTCTCAGGCATTTCAGAGCAAAAAATCTTCACATTAGCACCAATAAGTTTTTCTTTCATTAACCAACATAACAATAATTGAATAGCATATGACTTCTTTTTCCTCTAAAAATCTACAAATACATGAGAATCATGACATAATAACTATTTCACAAATGCTTCGATTATTTACTACATCCTCGGACATTAAGATGGACCAACTTAAACATAGTAGTAGAATGGATAGGAGTATAGACAAGATAAGATATTTGATCATGCTTCCTTAGGCATGCAACAAACTCTAGCTGGTAGTGGGAGGGAGCTGGGGAGGAGCCTAACGACGCCTCTGTGGAGACAGATAGACCAAGCACTGCTGCCATAGAGCATCCGAAGAAAGAAAATTGAATCCCAGGAAAGCAATATCAATCTTAAAGCGGGTTTAGTGAAAGATACCCTTTCTTCATGTTATGCACCAATCATCCTCCTAATCACAATATCATGGAAATTAATGAGATAACATTAAAATAACTTAATAATTAATCTTTTTACAAATTTAACGATTGATAACAAATTAATGGTGAAATTAATAGTGAAAAGAATGTCTGTAACAACCTCAAAAATAGTCCCACATAGGAAACTCACGAAGTTTAAGAGTGAGGGATTATTACTTGACGACTTGGGCTTAAGCATTTTTATGGTTGTCAGCGGATTCATTCAAGCATGAGCCCAACAAGTTGTAAGACCACTTTTCCTCAATAGCGGACCATGGACCTCAACCTAGGATGTTACAATGTCAGTGAATCTGATGCTAGGGGTAAAGGTTAACCTATCCTATATCATATACAGGAAATAAAGTCCCATCAACTACATGTATAGTCTGATCTGGAGCACACTAGTTGCATCTGTCAAAGTAGGCCATTCTCTCCAGAAAGATGAGCGGAGGCCCATGTATCAACTAATCCATCGACATTAGAACCAAATTTACAAAACAAGGAGATAACATACATGACTGGTAATTGTTGAGAGTTATATTTATCATTTCTTATGTATTATATATTTTCTGTTTCTTTCGTATCGAGTATGTACTTTTCCCGTTAGGATTTCACCTCTATATACCTATGGTCATTTCATAACTCAACTAATTATTTTCTCTCCAAATGATATAAGAACAACAATCTTAGATCGGAGCTCTGCAACCCTCGTCCTTCTCCACACCTGTCGACCCACTCCTCCTTTCGTCGTTGCTACTGCTAGATCCCCACAGGTCTCCTCCAAGAACCACCACCTCACCACAGTACCGCTCCACAACCATCGAGGCCCTCGTGGCACCCCCTCTTGCCGTGGGTCCCCATAGCCTCCCCCTCTCGACATCCCCCCTTGCTTCCACGGCACCCTTGGATACCGCCTAGGGTCCGCAGACCTATGTGTTTCTTCCCTCTACACTTCTTCTGCGGCTGAGGCGCATGAGCGTTGATTTTGGGATAAAAGGGGTGATTTTAGACCTATAAATTACCCCAGCAAACCTAGCGCGTACTTGAAGTTGAGGGAAATGAGTATGGCTTGAGTCTACATGCAAAACCAATTTCCTAATGATAGACATCGTCAGATGGATCCACTACTTCAGTCGCGTCCTCTCCTGGCCTCTTTATCATTGTGTCAGAAATCAAGGGTGAATTCTCCTCCTCTGGTGCTATCAAGGGCTCGTCACCCTTCACCAAGATGGACATGACCAATTGTGAGTTATGGTACATGCAGTTCATGACCCTTAAGCAGTGCAATAACAAAGAGCACATTCCGACATGGCCAAATCCGGTTGATAAGACTGGGGCGAATGCTTCGTGGAAGTAAGATGATGTTTATGTGCATGTACGACTATCTGGTAGGTCATGCGAAGAACGAGACCAAGATCCTATAGCTACAATATGACATATTCACGACTACATAAAGTGATCATCCTCGTTACACTTTCGACTCTTCGCTTTGGGGCAAGTTCGAGAAGTTGTACAGGTTCATGCATGTGACTACGTCAGCATATGGTGTACAGGAACACCATGATAGTAGGAGCTTTTCTAACGGCTCTTGACACTGGGTATGATGTCGCATACACCCCAGCTTCTTACGGGTGCGTCTATTCCTCCTACAGAAGAGGCTTACAACAGACTTAGCAGGATTACGGTTCCACTTGCTGCCACCACTCAGACCTCCTCTGCGATGGCTGCATCTCGTGATAGACAAGGTCCATCTTAGTTTAGAGGATATGGTGACTGTGGTAGAAGAAGCAGAGATCCATGTTAGCCATGAACCAATTGATGTTGTCTTGACCATTCCGAGGAGACCTGCTACCAAAAGCATCGCTACCCCACGTCTGCTTGTGTTACCAAACAAGTTGAGCCTAATGCCACTTCTTCTGATTAGAAGATTGATGATATTTTCCTCCATCTAACAAAGATTATGACTCATGCTATCGGCTCCACTAGTGCTCCTTCAAGTCCTTCTGATGTCGTTGTCGCAACCTTTGTTGGTACATACTTATGCCCTTACTAGTTGTCATAGGGCATCATGACAGAATCAATAATAGATTCGGGTGCATTTCATTATCCGTGAGGAGACAGATCTTAAATGTCCTATGGATCAATACCTCCAGGCAGATAAGTTGTTATTGCATATGAGACGCTTCTCTCGTTACAGGATATGGGAGATTATGTTGACACCATCTATGCATCTACAGAATGTCCTTCATGCCCATGACTTTCCCATGAATTTATTATCTATTAATCAAATCACCAATGAATTGCACTATCGTGCCATATTTGACCATTCTTTTATGTTTTAGGATATACTAATGGGCATGGTTACTGGATGTGGTCGTGAGCAAGGAGGTCTCTACAAAATGGTGTAAAGTCCCCATACATGTGGCATCTTCAGTTCAGTGTCCCCATACATGTGGCATCTTCAGTTTGATCATCTTCCTCTCTAAAAGATGTGTAAAGTCCTCCCACGAATTCCTTCTCAGTCTACTTTTCAGTGCGAGACTTGCAAGCTTGGGAAACAACACCGATCTAGTTTTCCTGATCGTCAAAGTCATAGTAGCAATACTTTACTTGAGTTGGTCCATTTTGATACTTAGGGTCCCAGTCGTATTCATGACCATCAGGGACACATGTTTTATATTACAGTTGTTAAGATAAATATCTTTCTCTGTCTATTTTATGTAATCACACTTTCTTTGGGTACTTATAATGTAATTAACCCAAGGGCTATTCTCCTATATAAGAGAGTAGGGATGAACATTGGGTTGGGCCGGTCCGGCCCAGCCCGAAGCCCAGCCCAAAAAGCCAAGCCCGGTCCGGCCCACGCCCAAAGGAATATCAGGCCGGACTTGGGCCCAATATTTAGGCCCAAATCTTTTTTACCTTTTTTGGGCCTGAATCGGGCTTGGCTCGGCCCAGCCTGACCCGACCCAAGGGCCCGGCCCGAAGAGGGCCCGAATCCTTTCTTACATCCTACATGCATGAAAACTCCCACATATTTCATGTGCACTCTCTTCTTGTATCATGTCTTCATACAATGTTTATAAATCAAGAAAGTCAAGCGTGTGACATGAGTTGATGATCAATGTATTTCAATTAAGAATTAATTTTCTTAATTAGTATTTGGTTTAGATTCTTCTGATTATGCTTGAATTTGTTAATATTTATTTTTTTCAATCAGAACATTTTCTATTATTGTACATTTATCTAGTATAGGTCTTATGCCCATTTTTCAACATGTAGGATCAAGTGCACTTGTTATTGTTAACTGGGTAAGTTTGGTTCACTCTTTTAATTTCTATAAATGAGGGACATTCATGGTATCTAGCACTGAATGCACATGTATAAATTTGGATTTGGTAGAATTGAATTTTAGTTGTTTCACAAGTATTATGGTACATGTTTTAATCAATTTCGGCTTGTGTAACTTGAGTTGAGATTAACTTGAAACAAAAGAGTCAAAGTTAATAATATCTAATTGGGAGATGGGCCGGCCCGGCCCAAGCCCGACCCGAAGGAATTGGGCCGGGCCTGAGCTTGGGCCGAACAAAAAAAATGCGGGCCTAAGCCCGGCCCAAGGCCCGAATATTTTAAGCAGGCTTGGGCCTGGGCCCTTCAAAGCCCGGCACATGCTCATCCCTATAAGAGTGCCCTCAGTCTATTCTAATGCAAGAACAATTTTTCTCCCATCATGGTATCAGAGCAACGGTCCTAGATCGGGGTTCCTTTATCCCACCCCAAAACCCTAACCCTACACCTGCCCCCCCCACATGCCGCTCGCCGCCTGCCCAGGCCTGCCGTTGCGCCCCCAGCCTCGGTGCGCTGGCCCTCGGCACCTCCCACCACTTCCGCATGCACCCGTAGGTGCCTCCAAGGCTCTCTGCCCCCCTGCCGCTCCGACCCTCTCCTGCAGTTGGTGCAGCCCCGCAAGGCAGGGCAACCCCCTGCGGCATAGGAGTCGCCGCCAGGAGCAGCTAAGCCCATCCGGGCTCCTGCCCGTGCTGCTGTGAGCAACCCCATGTGCGGCATGGGCTTCCAAGCCGCCGCTGCACCTCCCAGACGCGTGCCTAGAGCACGTTAGGTTGCTGCAAACTACTGCTTATTGGTCCGAGTTCTCATACGAGAAGTAGGGATGGTTGTATGAGTCAACACATACAACCTATCCTTCCTATGATTTTGGAGACAAGCTACGTTGATTTTTTTCTTCAATCGTTCCGTGCTTTTTCGGCTCTCTTACCATGTCAGAGAACAAGGGTGACATTTTCTCATCTTCTGGTGCCTTCAAAGCCCCGGCTCATATTGTAAGATGGATGGCACCAACTATGAGCTATGGTCCATGCAGTTCCGTACCCTTATGCAGTGCCACAATAAGGTACACATTCTGACAGATTCCGAGCCGATGGACAAGACTGAGGCGAATGCGTCGTACAAACAAGACTATGCTTATGCTTGTATATGGCTCTCTGGGACAGTGGCCACGGAGATCGCTAATGATATTGTGAATCAGCCAACTACGAAGGCTATGTGGGACAAACTGGCAGATATATATATGGACAGTTGAAAAATGAAAGCAAGATACTTCAGTTGCAGTTCAACATCTTCTCGACCAAATAAAATGGTCGACTGCTCGATGCACACTTCTATCACTTGCGGGGCATGTTTGAGAGATTATACAGCTTCATGCCAATTACCACCAATATGGAGCAACAACAAGCATATCGAAATGCCATGATGACTGGAGTTTTCCTCTCCACACTTGATCCTGAGTACGATGCAGCTCGTACTCAACTTCTGACTGGCGAGACCATTCCACCAATGGAAGAGGTCTATAAGCGCTTGAGTAGGATTACTGCTGCATCTACAACTACAACACAAACCACTCTTTCTACTATGGCTGCTACTAGAGGCAGGGGAGGATCGTCTCACTTTCGGAGTCGTGGACCTCGTGGTCGAGGGGGAGGCAGACATCGTGGCCCGTGTACTCATTGCCATCGTCCCAGTCACTATGTGGAGACATGCTTTCATAAGCAAGGATATCCAGTATCTGCACAGGTTGATGAGCAGACTAAGGCTTCCTTTGCACCTACTCCAGATACTCGCTTTGATGACATTGTATCCAGACTTCGTGAGATGATGAGTACTCCTACGTCTTCGTCTCCAGGTTCCACAGAGGCTGCGGCTTCTGCCAGAGCATCGTCGAGTTCATCAGGTACTCATTGTGCGTTTACCAGTAGTACGTGTTCGGACCTGATAGATTGGATTACGAACTTCGGGACATCCCATCATGCGTGGCGAAAGGATGCAGTTTACTTCATACAGAGCACTGTCACCCGGCAGATCAGTGGTCATTGCCAATGGGGTTCGCTTACCCATTGTTGGTTAGGGGGAGATTATTCTAGCCCCTTCTCTGAGTCTTCAGAATGTCTTATATGCTCCTGACTTTCAGATGAACCTTTTGTCAATTAGTCAGCTTACGAAAGATTTACATTGTCGTGCCATCTTTGATCCCACTTCTTTTGTGTTTCAGGACATAGTGACTGGCAGCGTGATTGGACATGACCGTGAGCAGAGAGGCTTGTATAAGCTTGTTATATCATCATGTGCTGGAATTGCTACTATTCCATCTGGATCCGTTTCACCATTCCTTTGGCATCTCTGCTTTGGCCATCTTCCTCTACAGAAGATGTGTCATGCGCCACAGATATCTACCCGTACCGCATTGGATTGTGAAGCCTGTCAGCTTGGGAAGCATCATCGCTCATCGTTTCCGAGTTGTCCGACTCGTCACAGTAGTCGGTCCTTTGGGTTGTTTCATTTTGATATTTGGGGTCCGAGTAGTGACCCTGATCATCAGGGGCATCGTTATTATATGGTTGTTGTTGATGATTATTCTAGATTGTCTTGGGTGTTCTTGTTGAAACATAAGTTTGAGCGGGTGCTATCATTAGAACATTTCTTATTGAAGCCAAGAATGTCTTCTCTGCCAGCGTCAAACTCAATCGTACGGATAATGCGTTCGAATTTTCAACACTACATTTGTCTATATTTCTAAGTTCTCTTGGAATTGTTTATCAAACTTCTTGTAGTTACACTTCACAACAGAATGGAGTGGCTGAACGCAAACATCGTCACCTTCTTGATGTCACACGTACATTGTTGATACAGAGTCGTACCCCTCACTCTTTTTGGGGGGATGTCGTTCTCATTGCTTGCTACTTGGTGAATCGCACGCCGTCCACTGTTCTTGGAGAGAAGGTTCCCTTCTTGATTGTGTTTCCCGAGAAGGAACTATTCTCTCTCACACCCAGAGTCTTTGGATCTGTGGCCTTTGTCCACGATTTCACTCCTGGTCGTGATAAGCTCTCGCCGAGAGTTGTCAAATGTGTTTTTGTTGGATATTCTCGTACCCAAAAAGGGTATAGATGTTTTGATCCTGTTGGCAGAAGATATTATGTGAGTGCTGATGTTATTTTCTTTGAATACATTATGTATTTCTCTCCTACAGGTCACAGGCTATCCAATATCAATTTTGGGGAGGATGTTGTTGTTCCTCCTCCTCTGTCTCTTCCACCAAATGACCTACATGTCGAACCACAACAGTCATCACCTCCACTGCCACCACATCCACCTTCTGCTATCCAGCCAAGATTCTTACCTCTTGTTTACACTCGCAGGTCTTCTACTAGCTCCTCTGCTCATAAGCCGTCCACATCATCCAACGTGCCTCAGGTATGTCATGATAACATTGTTTCTACTGTTGGTACCGGAGTTCTTCATGATACACAGGAAGACTTAGGCCTACAAGATAGAGGGGATGCTGATCTGAACATTCCAATAGCCCTGAGGAAGCCTCGACGTAAGTGTGCCAATACCCACTTGCTGCACATGTTTCTTTGGATCACCTTTCAGATGAGTACAGGAGGTTTGTAGTGGGACTCTATGCGGTTACTATCCCACATACATATATGGAGGTATTACAAGACAAGTGGTGGTGTTGTGCCATGGAAGAACAGATGGAAGCCTTACGGTCACGAGGGACGTGGAGTGTTGTACCTGCACCCCAATGTGCGTCAATTGTGAGAAGTAAATGGATAGTTTCCATCAAGCAAAACGCAGACGGCAATGTGGATCTCTACAAGGCAAGGCTTGTGGCACGAGGTTTCACCCAAACGTATGGGGTGGATTATCAGGACACTTTTTCTCCAGTGATAAGACTTTCGACACTACGAATTCTGCTTTCTGTTGCAGTTTCACGGGATTGGTCTTATATCAACTTGATGTGAAGAATGTCTTTCTATACAGGGACCTTCAGGAGGAGGTTTAAATGCAGCAACCACCTGGGTTTGCTGCTGAGGAGGAATCCCAGAAAGTGTACAGGCTACAGAAGGCGATTTATGGCCTGAAGCAGAGTCCAAGAGCTTGGTATCAAAAGCTATCAGAGTTGATTGAGCACTACGGGTTTGTGAGGTCTACTGCAGACCACTCACTTTTTGTTCAAAAGACATAGAAAGGTACGGATGCCATTCTTGTTTATGTAGATGACATTATTGTTACAGGGGACGATGCTCGAGGCATTCGGATAGCCAAGGAGTTCCTAGGTCAACAGTTCGTGAGTAAGGACTTTGGCACTCTTCGTTACTTTCTGGGGTTAGAATTTGCCGGGAACCAGCATGGTCTAGTGATGACTCGGAGGAAGTTTGTGATGGATCTCCTTTCTGAGACAGGTATGACAGGATGCAAGCCTGCTACTACTCCTATGGATCCAAGTATGAAATTGTATGACAATTATACTGAGAAAGTAGATAGTAGGAGATATAGAGAACTGGTTGGGAAACTTTTATATGTTACTATCACCAGGCCAGATGTTATGTTTGCAGTAAGCTAAGTTAGCCAGTTCATGGAGCAGCCCAGAAAGGTACATATGGATGCTATCTACATGATTTTGAAATATTTGAATAGCGTACCTGGTTCGGGTCTCTTATTCAGTATGGATGCATCGCTTGAGGTGACAGTGTGTGCAGGCGCTGACGATGCAGGTTGTCCCATAGACAGAAAGTCCACTTCGAGCTTTGCAGTTTTTGTTAGAAACTCACTTGTCTCATGGAAAAGCAAGAAACGGATAGTAGTAGCCAGATCGAGTGCAGAATCTGAATACAGGGCCATGACACAAGGGACTGCAGAGATGATGTGGGTTAGGTCGGTGTTGATTAATCTTACCATTGAAATTCTTCTTCCTATGCAACTTTTATGTGATAATCAAGCTGCATTATTTATTGCCAATAATCTTGCATTCCATGAGCTAACAAAGCATATTGAGGTGGACTGTCACTACACCCGAGACATGATACAGAAAGGGCTCATATCTACTCTCATCTTTCAACAGGAGATCAGACAACTGACATCTTCACCAAGGCTTTATCTCGAAGTCCATTTCAGAAGTGATGTTCTACGATGAGCATGATAGATATATATGCTCCATCTTGAGGGTAAGTGTTAAGACAAATATATTTCTCTGTCTATTATATGTAATCGCACTTCTTTGGGTACTTATCATGTAATTTGTTATAAAATATGAAGAATGCGGAAGCGGAATGATAAAACAGAGCATAAGAACAAGAAATATAGACATGGAACACCATGATTTTACGTGGAACCCTACTCGGTGAGGAGCGGGATGAAACCACGGGAGAAGCCCTCAAAGGGGCGTGTTTCTCTATTGCTTTTCTCAATGAGTACAGGAGGTCTGGGGCTCCTTATATAGCCTCTCCAGAGCCTCCAAGTCCCACCACTAGACGATGTGGGTCTAAACAACTGGGTGGGGTAAATGGATCTTCTCCAGGATCCATTTACCCTGCTACAACTCATGACGCATAGAACTAATACTCCAACACTCCCCCTCAAGCTGGAGCATGCAATGCTCAGCTTGGACAAACAGAAAGATACTCAACTCAATGCTATAGGACACTACAGGCAATATCAACCCAACGCGTACATTGCTACAGTCGAGGACGTTGCTTCTCATGCGTGCAGGTGAGGAGGACGAACATGCTGGAGTGTGAGCCATCTGAATCTCCTCGTCGGAGAGCATGTGCTCTGAACTGCGCCTGTCAAAGTCACTGCAACTGAAATGAGTCTCCTCGTCGGAGTACTCTGGGTCTCTCCCATCTGGCTCAGAGAATGGTGCACTGCTCTGGTGCACCTATGATACCACATGAAAACCCTTGCCAACATGGCGTACGGAATGGTCCTCTACTCTAGAGTCTCTATGGCTCACATGAAAACTCTGGCCTAACAACAAGAAGAATGATGGGGACCTCTGACAATGATGGCAACATATGCTCATCTGAAAATGACCGCACACTCGTGCGTGTCTGAAATTGGAGACTCGGAAACAATGATCGATGAGTTTGAAACCGAACTGTAGAGTCTGATCAACTGGCTGGTCTAAGGATTGGTATCTGAATCTGGATCTGGAATACAAGACCTGTGACTCTATATATATACTCCCCCTTTCTCCCATACTTGTCGGAAAACATGGATGTCGACCAAGTTGGGAGAAGATAACAATGATGGGGACAAAAACAAACACTTAGCCGATCACAACTTTATCGGCTTTTCAAAACATTCATAATTTTTTTTCATTTAATTTTTTTATAAGCCGTTTGACCTTTTTTTTATCGGCTTTTGCAACTTCTTTTTTTTTTGAAATTGCGTACGACTTTTCTTTGTACGCGGCTTTTTTTAATAGCGTACGCCTTTTCTTTTCGTATACGCGCCTTTTTCAAGAAATTCAAAATTATTTTTATACAGCCTTCCCCTTTTTTCGGCTATCATTTGACCTTTCTTTTTTTTTCTTTCTTTTTTTTATACACAAGCTCTCGGCCCACATGGCCCAAACACAAGCACAATCCCCTCCCCCCCTTTTTTTAAATACATCTCGGCCACTTGGGCCTTACAATAATTAACCTCCATTTTTTTAAGTGACGGGGCCTCTCTAGGGTTCAACGTGGATACACGTCCACGCCGCCGCCAGGAGGAAGACAGGGGGGCAGGGGGGCTTCACCTCGATCAACGCCGCCATCATGGATGGTCTTCGCGCAAGGATGAGTGCGCCTGGAGCTCGCCGATCTGGTGCCGCCTGGGGGATCGCGAGCTCCGCCTGGATCGTCGCCAGGTCTTGCACCGCCTGGGCTGTAGGAGCGGAGGTCCTTCTTCTAGGGGCTCTGCTTCTGCAACGTGCCTGGAATAAAGAGAGATGATGCGCCAGATGAATCATGGAGATCCCCTCGACTAGGGCACCACTCAGCGCACGGCAACCCTCGCCGCTCCCAGCGGCGAAATCTTCAAGAGGGCTCCTTACGCGTGAGAGATCTGGAGCGCTCCGTCATGTTGGAGAAACCAAAGCCCTGGGTGATCTGGAGCGCGTGCGAGATAGGGCTCGTCATCGAGATCTGAGATGTTGTATGATCTGAAAGCGAATATGGGGGCGCTGCTGACGCCGATAGAGAAGCACGAGATCGGGAGAGGGATGCGCGTCATTTCTTGGATCTGTAGTAGCAGGGGGTTCCGCCTGGAGCCTCTCTGGATTGTGCTTGGGAGAGACGCACCGCCAAAGGAGAAGACGAACTAGAGTCTTGAAGAATGTGGAACCCCTGCTTGATCTCGCAACCTGAGAATGCTTTGATGATAATGGACAGAAATTAGGGTTTCAATAGAAACCCTAGAAACTTTGACTGAACATGAATCAAACAATAATCAGTTTCAAGGACTTGAATATTCACAATCAACTTCAACAAGAATCGACTCTCGAACATGATCACGAAAATAAAAAAACTCGAGAACCGAACCCGCTCTGATACCATGTTGTAAAATATGAAGAATGCGGAAGCGGAATGATAAAACAGAGCATAAGAACAAGAAATATAGACATGGAACACCATGATTTTACGTGGAACCCTACTCCGTGAGGAGCGGGATGAAACCACGGGAGAAGCCCTCAAAGGGGCGTGTTTCTCTATTGCTTTTCTCAATGAGTACAGGAGGTCTGGGGCTCCTTATATAGCCTCTCCAGAGCGTCCAAGTCTCACCACTAGATGATGTGAGACTAAACAACTGGGTGGGGTAAATGGATCTTCTCCAGGATCCATTACCCTGCTACAACTCAAGACGCATAGAACTAATACTCCAACATAATTAATCCAAGGGCTATTCTCCTATATAAGAGAGCCCTCAGTCTATTCTAATGCAAGAACAATTTTTCTCCCATCAATAGCATTTGCTGATTTTTCAAGACTTTCATGGGTTTCTCTTTTGGAAAACAAGTATGAGGATGTATCTATTATCCGATCTTTTTCATGAAATAAAGAACATTTTTCAGTTACCGTTAAGTATGTTCACTTTGACAATGCCTTGGAGTACTGTATTCTACAACTTTCTCAGTTCATGAGGTCCCTTGACATTATACATCAGAGCTCTTGTACGTACACTACCCAATAAAACGGTATTGCTAACCACAAACACTATCATATTCTTGATGGTGACTAGGACCCTACCTATTTAGAGGCGTGCTCCCCACTCTTTATGGTGACGTGGTTCTTACTGCTAGCTATCTGGTCAATCGGATGTCGTCCTTTATGTTAGGAGAAAAGGTTAATTTTTTGATTGTGTTTCGACCTTCTCTCCCTGATACTTCATTTTTTGGGCTCGGTGACTTTTGTTTACCATCTGACTCATGTTTGCGACAAGTCCTCTCCCATAACGGTTAAGTTTGTCTTTGTGGCCATTCTCGGACCCAAGTGGGATACTGATGCTTTTATTTACTATATAAGTGATGACGCCACATGCTTTGAGTCGGTTATGTACTTTTCTCCTACATGTGACAATACGACCTCATCTGAGTCTGGTGGAGGTCTACATACCCCTTCCCTCCTACTCCACCACCACATCCTCATGTGGTTCCTCCTACGCTACCACCACCTCCACAACATCTACTACCTCCACCTCCTCCTGTGGGGCTTATACTCATATGTCGTACCCACTTCTCATGTGTCTTCCCTATCATCCGGCACGCCTTAGGTAAATTCTGGCACTTGGTTTCTACTGATGGTACTGGTGATTTATATGTATTGCAGGACACTTTACGTGTTGAGCAAATAGTACCATAGGCTACAGATCATTCAAAGGATATGGATCAACCCATTGCTCTTCGGAAGTGGAGGCGTACGTGTGTTATGTATCCTCTCGCTACCCATATTTCTTCGAGGCGTATTTCAATGTATTTCATGAGGTTTGTCATGAGTCTCTCAGCCATAGAGATCCCATGAACATATATGAATGCTATTCGAGACAGTCGTTGGCATCTTGCTATGGAGGAGACAGCATCGTTCGAGTCCCATAGCACATGGAGCTTGGTTACTACTCCCATAGAGGCATAAGTGGTTGGCTGCAAATGAGTGTTTACAATGAAGCACCATGCAAATGGCAATACTGAATCTCTACAAGGCTAGGCTTGCGCTTCATGTGTTCTCTTAGATTTATGAGGTTGGACTATCCGGAAAAGTTTTCCTAGTGGCATGTTATTCTACTCTTTGAATTCTCCTCTTGGTTGCAGTGCTACATGACGGGTCCTTGTCTCAGTTGGTGTGAAGAATGCATGTTTATATGGTAATATGCAAGATGAGGTCCATATGTAGCAATTGATTGGGTTCACTACTGAAGGGAAGTATAAGAAGGAACACATACTTCATAAAGTTATTTACGACCTTAAGTAGAGCCCCAGAGCATGCTTCCATAACCACTTAGACTTAATAGAGCAGCAAGGCTTCACGAGATCGGCTGGAGATCGTTTACTATTTGTTTTAAGGACTCAGTGAGGTATCATTGTTATAGGAGATGACTTACAATGCATTAGTGCAGCTAAGGAATTCCTTGGATAGCAATTAATCACCATGGACCTTGACAAATTATGATACTCTGTAGGGCTTGAAGTCGTCAGGAGCCAATGGGGTCTTGTGATGTCCCAAAGAAAGTATGTTATAGAATTTCTTCAGAAACAAGCATGACAAATTGCATACCTACCACTACTCTGAAGGATCACGGTATAAATCTATATTATGATGATACATAAGAGGTGGACAAGAGGAGATATAGGGATCTTGTGGGGAAGATCCTCTACGTAACTATTACCAAACCAGATGTCTCCTTTCTCGTAAGCAAAGCTACCCAGTTTATGGAGCAATCGAGACAAGTTCACATGGATGTGGTTCACATGATCTTGAGATAAGTTAGATCAAAAAGTTGACCTAGCAAGATCGAGATAACCAAGACCTATGTCGTATGCTATCACGATATAGGCACGCAACCTCAGACCAAAGACATATGTATTATTATATATCTAAGTACATTAGGCAAGCCATTAGGTTGATGACCTAATCAAGGTCTATACACCGGCGAGCTGGTGTGCATACAAGGGCATATGAGTAAAGATCTCTCAAAGAGATCATACCGGTTCACTACTGAACCAAAAGACATAAGCTCACTCATGAGGTATTGGGACCGATCAAATTCCGTGCATGGTTGACTTGCTTTGGAAGCATGACAAGAATTTGTAGGTATAATATATGCTTTTGGAAAGCATATAATCGATACCAAATCCCAATGACCGAATGAGAAACTTAATGATAAAACCCTAAAGAAGTCAATCCAAGTAAAACCTTAAACTTTGGGTTTAATCTTAATCTTCCAGTATGCAGGATGTACAAGTATTAGGAATACTCGAGGGTGATGTGATCGTAAATGATTGTATAACCGTGACACTTCCATTTTGAGAGAGTGATGAAATAGGTTTGGATTTTAGTAACTCCTCTCAGTAGATCAATAATATGATCTTAGTCTAATTGTTTGACATTGATATGAATGTGATTCAGATGCAATGTGAAGATTAGATTTACCTTTTGATTTAATCAAGCATCTTTGAGAGGTCCCCCTGATATGGATATAAGATATGATCTCAGTATCCAAGTCATTATACATGGAACGTACTATCGCCATGTCCTTATATCTAACTATCCACGGAGAAAGCACATTATTCTTGAAAAGAGTTCAATAATAATTCTATTGTTGATAGTGTATCTAAGTACTGAGAAATTGATGATTAAATTGATTTAATCATCATGAATAATATGAATATAATCCATATTATTTGGACATATGAGAGTAGTCATCTAAGATAATTAAATATGATTTAATTGTCAAAAATATGATTAATGCGGATATCGCTATCTATAATAATCACAAATATTATAAATGTGATTTATAATACATCGGAGAGATTTAATTGTAAATAGTATTTACGAATTAAATGTTGATGTTAATTGGATTCACATTGAACAATTAACTATAAATGCAATCTACAGTATGAATATGACTCATAATTACCAATGGCATGATTGAAATTATAACAAAATAATTTGAAATTATTTTGATGAAAAATTATGCAACAATAGTTCTTGCACATGTGGAATATTTTGTTGACAGAAGAGATCACACAAAATTGGAATGAGAGAGCCACCTTCCATACATAGAGGGTGGACGACCACATGAAGTCATGTTTCAATGTGGATGTCTACTCTATGAAAGGAAAAAGGCTTGATTTCGTTCCATTCATTTCACATGTTGATTGATTTAATTCAAATTAAATGATATTGATGAATATTCAATATATTTAATTTATTTTAAATTGATTATTTGTTGTTGTAAATTTATGCCACAAAATCATGATCATTGACTGAAAGTACAAAATAATTTACACCATTGAATATATTTGCACATGGATTGAGATCTATGGACTTCCAATATATTATAAAAGAGAGGCTAGACATATTTCTCTACAACAATTGCAGGAAGCAACAACTCTCTCTCTCTCTCTATTCTCATACACGTCCTCTCTCTCAATACTGTGGTCGCCCACCATATTGACCTAGAGTCTCTCGCAGTTGTCGTGTCGTCATTGTGTTGCCAGATCGACTGCTCGTGAACCTCCGCCTTCTTCGGTACATCTCGTTCGTGAGGAAGGCTATCGATTTCGTCGGACAAAATTAGGAGACTAAATGCTCGGATCTTCAACTCGGATTGCGGGAAGCACGTGCCTCATCCACACGTGCATCCTTCGTCAAATTAGACTTGAGACAGAAGGTCTCTTCGCTTAGAGATATAAGCGATCGCAAACACGCTTCGAAGGTAATTCTATTACTCATTTATGATCTTGATAAAACGATATGAGAATGTCTCTCATATCACGTGAATTCATCTCTATAAAAATGTTAATTTCCGCTGCCCCGAGCAATTGGTATGACTAGTCGCACTTGATCGCATGTGATGCGATCATCAGTCTTCTGTGATGAGCTAAGGACCAAATCCTACCCTTCAAGTAGTATCAGAGCCTTGGTTAAAGGTCTTAGATCTGATTCAAACCTTAAGGGGACAAGGTTTTATATACCGAATGCGTGGGAACTCGTAATCTAAGCATAAGATGCATGTTTCGAATTATTTTTCACTTAAATGAAAAGCTATTGTTTATGCATTATTTGGACGAATATTTTGGATAATAAAATGTATTTAAAATGTCTAAATATGTCCCCAAAACAATAGCCAATTGTTAGCACCAAAGGTGCATGAATTAAATTCGAAGAGTTCCCGCAGTGACATTGTTTTTGCATGTATTCACAAATATGTAACAAATTAATTTTTTGTTATTGTTTTTCTTTCATGAAACATGAAATAAACACTTTAATTAAGTAGAGAATTAAACCAGCAATAGCTCGAATTTATTTCGCACGATTCTGACATTGTTTTCCTTAGATATTCCATATTTAGTGAAGATGGGTCAAATGAGGATTGCATCATCAAGTTTAGCTTCTTAATATGTTTATCTTTAAATGTAAATCAAGGAAATTATGAATCTACCATGATTAAATTGATTCTTAATATTTATGGAGATATTTGTTAAACATCAATTACCATTGAAAGAATGTTTCATGACAAAACCCTTGTTGATAAAATAAACGTGCGGAAACAATCATGGAAAAAAATAAAGAACATACGAAGAACACGAGATTTAACGTGGAATCCTACTCCGTGAGGAGGGGGATGAAACCACGGGAGAAGCCCTCAAATGGGGCGTATTTTTCTATTGCTTTTCTAAATGAGTACAGGGGGTGTGAGGATCCTTATATAGGTGCTCAAAGGAGAATATTCTATAGAATATTCTCTATAGAATATTCCACACAGAATATTCTCTAACACTCCCCCTCAAGCTGGAGCTGAGAAAGCTGCAACTTGCAACGAGAAGAAAGTATACACCATATCTTCACACGATACATCACAAGAAGAAGACATGTCCGCTGCTGGTAGAAGACCTCACATGAGGACGGGTCTGCGGCTTTCAGGCCATCGGAACGTATCTCTGTCAAGCCTGTAGAGCCGCTGCGATATCTACATCACCGGAACGTATCTCTGTTGTGTCTGGAGAAAAATCGCAGCAAAGAAGTCCAACACGGGAACTGATCGGGTCGTAAAAGAAGTATACGCCTCGACGAAGAAGTTGATGCTCGGTGAAGACGGTGATTTTGTAGAAATCTGGAGTTGTCGGTCTGTCGGTGTAGATGGACAGTTGTGAAGAATACACCTATGACTCCCCCTTTTTCCCATACTTGATAGAATAAAGATCACAGATCAAGTTGGGAGAAACCAAAAGATGCATTTTTTCTCTCTATCTCTCTCTCTCTTTTTCTTCTTTTTTTTCAAGCCGTTCAACCATTTTTTTAAATCATTCTTCTTTTTTTTGCATTTTGCATACGAATTTTTCTTGTACGCGCCTTTTATTTTGAAAAAAAAATTCTTCTTTTTTGTTTGAACCTGGACCTTTTCCCCTTTTTATTTAATTTAGGCCCATAAACTTGGGCCCATTCTTCTCCTCCTGCCTTAATTTCTAACCCAAACAGAAGGCCCAAACATCTTTGGGTTTTTTTTCTTCGACGGGGACTCCCAACGAAGCAGCCCTTCCCCAGAAATTTAAATAAAAGAATAAGAGGGCCGCTAGGGTTCCCTTCGTGGAGCCCTTGTTCGAATTAATGCCGCCCCAATGGGGCTTTTCTTTTCACGCCGCCGCCGACAGGAGCTTGGCAAATGGAGAAGACGATATGAGAAGTCGCGCACAGGGGCTCGAAGTAGATTCGTGCGGAGGCGATGGAGGTGCCGCCTGCTCGTGGAAGATGATTGGATGGGGGCTCGCCTGGATCTGTTCGCGCGAGGAAGAGATGTGTTTGGAGGGCCCTCCTTCGCGCGTGATGCCCTGTGGCTGAGGGCGCTGCGCCTTGATGAGCACCTGTTGGAGGACTGGAGGACTTGCATCGCGTAAGGGCGCGACCTGGGCGCCGCCTGCACCTCGATGGGGGTTGCGCCACCCATTGAAGAACTGCTACGACAGTGTGCGCAGAGACAGAGAACAGCGCTGGGACTTTGCGCATTGGGGAAGCGTTCACCTGGACCCGTCGACCAGGGTTGTCGCTTGAAACGTGATGGAGGAGGCCTCGCATGGGGGTGTGGCGATGCGCCGCCGCCAATTTTTCTGCAGGGGAATCGCCACTTGCGGATTGGATTCCTGGACATTGCTTGGTAGTGCCGCCAAAGGCTGAAGAAGCGGCTAGGGTTTGTGGGAACCCTTGCAAACAAATGCCTTCAACAGAAACTAGCAGGAGATATGGCTAGCGCTTATGAATAAGATTCAGAACTTGAATCGAACTAGAAATCTTCATGAAACTTGATCTTCAATAACCACACATAAAAAAGAACTCGAATCTCGAACAAATAATCAACATAAAATCTACGAGAATCGACCCGCTCAGATACCATGTTGATAAAATAAACGTGCGGAAACAATCATGGAAAAAGATAAAGAACATATGAACAACACGAGATTTAACGTGGAACCCTACTCCGTGAGGAGCGGGATGAAACCACGGGAGAAGCCCTCAAATGGGGCGTATTTTTCTATTGCTTTTCTCAATGAGTACAGGGGGTGTGAGGATCCTTATATAGGTGCTCAAAGGAGAATATTCTATAGAATATTCTCTATAGAATATTCTCTTAACAAATAGCCACATATAATATTCTCTAACAACCCTAGTTTAACCTACAATAGTTTTAGGTCAACTTTTACATGCAAAACATATTTGCTTGATATGACTAGAAATTTACAATCTTTAAAAATATGTTAAGATTCCTAAAACTTCTGAGTGATTATTATATATGTATCATGCCGATCACCAAGAGCATGTGACCGATAAAACCTCTTAGTACAATCTGTATCGATTGTGTTTTCTTGAATTGATTCGGCGACAGTGTCTAGGTCGTGGATATGTTAATAGATTTCTTAATTGGCACCCTACACCGCAGTGGAAGCGCTTCCTGTTAGCATAATATATCCAGCCTGGACTAATCCGTTTCAAGGATGGGTAGCATGAAAAGTCTCTATGTAATTTAAACATCTAATTGGAGTAATACAATTGTACAATGCGAAGATGTATACTATACAGTAAAACCAAGCAACCCCTAATTGTTTGTTGGTTGATTGATTGGATTGGTAACCGATTTAATATAATTAAATTAATTAAATACAAATAAATATGATACTCTATTATGGATAGAAATGTAATTTTGTTGGAAAAATTAATTATGTGAATATGATTTATAATAATTAATTAAAATTTGAATGAGATATGGATGATCATAGAAATGACATTCACGATCTCCCGTCAAGACGAAAGGTTCCAATGCCATGGATTATATGTAAGAGATGCATATCTGAAGTAATAGATCTGGTATACAAGCTTAAACGGATCGACTTTTTTGCTTCTCGAAATAGTAAGATCGTATGCGTAGTGACTTCAATATTGTTCCTCATATAATTGAGGTATTATTGGATTATGCATAGCGATTCTATTCCTAACGACGGTTGATTCAATTAACAATGGGTCAACACCACCTAAGGGATGGCGGGCACGTATGTTAAAAAGCAAATTGTGAAATGCAAGTTGGACTTGCACGGCGGAATGAGTTCCCGCTTCTTCTTATCCGAGTTGCAATTTATTATATTATTGGGATGTAACAAAGGTAAAAAGGAGATCCCAAATCTTACTAGAGATATAACGATCAGTATCTCTTTCTCTGAAAGTTAATAAGGGAATGGACTTTCAAAGTTTAAAAGAAAAGACTAATTTGATTATAAATACTTAATCAAAGATTTTAAATATGAATATATAATTTTTTATGTGGAGAGAATAGAATTGTGCATATTCATAGAACCCTAGGGCTCTCTTATATAGGAGAAAAACCTTAGGTGAATTGCATAAGAGGTACAAAGAAGAAGTAGAAATAGAAATAAACCCCAATAGATATAAATATCTCAACACTCCCCCTCAAGCTGGAGCATATATGTCTATCATGCAGCTTGGAACAACATCTCTGAAATGGACCTCTGCAAGTGCTTTGGTGAATATATCTGCAGTCTAATCTCCAGTAGTGACATAGGTGGATATGAGTTACTTCTGGATAATGTCTCTGGTATAGTGGCAATCCACATCTATATGATCGGTTCATTCATGAAACACATGATTATTGGTAATAAATAGAGCTGCTTGATTGTTGCATAGAAGCTGCATGGGAAGAGGTACCTCAACTGCAATATTAGTCAAAATTGATCAAACCGAGATCATCTTTGTGCTTCTCTAAGCCATGGCTCTGTACTCAGACTCTGACTGGATCTAGCAACCAATGTCTGCTTCTTGCTATTCCATGACACAAGTGAACACCCAACAAAAACTGCAAAGTCAGATGTAGTCTTCCTGTCTCAGGGCATCCCGCATAATCTGCATCTACACAAGCTGTCACCTCAAAAAATGCACCTCTGTTGAATATAAGGCCAATACCTGGGGAAGTCTTCAAATATATTAGAATCATATGGACATCATCCATATGTGCATGCCCGGGTTGCTCCATGAACTGACTCACCGTTCTCACAGCAAAGGATATGTCTGACCTGGTGATAGTAGCATAAAGTAGCTTCCCAACAAGCTCCCTATATCTCCTTTTATCTACCTCCTCAGTGTCATTATCATATAATCTCATGCTCGGATCCATATGGGTAGTAGCAAGCTTGCACCCTATCATGCATATCTCTAGTAAAATAGTACTAAAATCAGATATTTTCGGACTGCATCAATTCCCATCCGCTTTGAAAAACTCATCTCCCTATGAGTTATTTGAAAATTTTGATCATGATCTGTTGGACGCATTTTCGCAATATTGGAATGTCTTGCCTGCCTATGGGCTTGAGTGCAGTCTTTGAATATTCGGAACCTTCTTGAAAACTTTAGAACTGGAGTGTTTCCTTGGGATTCTTTCCTTATCTTGGTTTTCATGAAAGCACAACATTAGGACCATATGGGAGATGCCGAGATACTGGAGTTGTTTGCACATATTAGAATCATCCAGCATTTGAGGATGACAATGGCTGATTGAATAATATGTTTGGAGTTGGCAATCATTTTCCTTTTCATCAAGATTCTCTCTGTGATTACTGGAATCCTGGGTGATTCTTGAAATTTTACCTTAACATTGTGCTCTCCTTTTAAATGCAGAATATAGGAAAATCTCCATAAATGCTTCAGGACACGTGAACTTCCAGAAAAAAAGATGGTGCAATGGGTTTTCTTGAAAATTTCTCCATAACTGATATTTTTTCTTAGGGGCCCTTTGTTGATTCCAACTTCCATAAGGGTGCAAACCCCATCAACAAAAGAGGGCTCTTGATGGTACTCGCAGCCAACATATGCGAAAGAAATAGAGAGATCGAAGTCCGCTTCGCCAAGACCACCGAGGAAGACACCGTGGCTGCAAGCACCAATGGTGAGGGAAGTGAACGAACTTGTTGGTTGCAGATCCAGGCAGCAACAACTAGAGACAGTATCGCAAGAATGATGGCCAGCGAGCACTAGCAGTGGTGTAACATGTGACATAGAGGCAATAGTGATAACTGCCACCATAGGAGGTGGGGACAGGAGTCGCCATGGAGTACCATGATGCATAAGAAGCATCGTTAAGTGATGAAGTTGGAATGGTTTGATTTCAGGGCACGTACCTGTATTTTGAAGTGCATGCCGATCGGAGCTTCTAGGAGAGATTGTCTCGGTATTGCAGTCGCTAAATTGTGTAAGGATTGAAGATGGCATCAAACAATTACAAACATGGGGGACAGAGTTATTGAAAGGATGGTTGATATCGTCTTCCTCTTTTCCTCTGTTGTGCTTTAATCTTATTTTTTGTATCAACCTTTGTATTCCATTCAACATACCCAGCATGTTTGAACATGCGTTCTGAATATCTGAAAATGATCTTACAATTTCTGAATATGCATGGTGGTTTCTAGAATGATAATGCGCTGAACTCATGGATTTGTGTTGAGAAGTTGATGTAACAGTAGAATCTTTTTTCTTCAATCTTATTTGTGTACTTTGTACGATCGCTAAATCGTGAGAACGATTTAGAAGGCCATCCTCTGATACAAATTGATGCATTCTAAAATTAGGAAAGAACTCTTGGGGGTGAGAAGAAAAGAAATTAGGGTAAGGTATAGGGAGGTGCACGACAAGTTGAATGGGAAGGGAGAGGATAATGGAGGAGAACTGGATTGGAGGATTTGAGAGGAGAAAGAAATTGAAAGGGGAAAGGAGGATAAAGGCAGTGGCTACTCAAGTATAGTTTCATTTCATGTTCTCCTCATTACATTGAATAGTTGCTTTATATGGGGAATTGACCCATCAAAAGAAGCAACCTTGCATCCAAGGGACACAACTAACCCAAAAGACACATTCGAAGTTTGTGACTTGATTTTTTACAAAATTTAAAAATTGCAATAAAAATAAAATTACAACAGTATGTGTCATTATAATGTAGATGGATAAATGGATCCATTCAAGATCCATTTACCACATCCAGGAGTTAAGTCCCAAATCTAACATTGGTGGGACTTGGTGGCTCTATGGAGGTTATATAAGAAGCTACAGACCTCCTATATCAGACGAGAAAGTGCAATGCATAAATCAGTCCTTTGAAGTGTTCTCCCGTGGCTTTTCCTTTATAATAAAATCGTGACCTAAATTAATCTTAAAAAAAACAGAGGATTTCACTTTGCCTCAATTTGTTATTTAAGCTATAACGGAAAACAATTTGTTACTCATTTTATCTTCATTTGCCATCTTCCACAAGATTCTAGATCCTATTCACCTTCGGCAGCTGAATATGTTGACTTCACCTATTTAATGGGTGATAGGCAAGGCATCTTCTTAGTTCTTGCTATGCTTATACGATAAAAATTGGAGCCCATTATGTTTATTGCCTATCTAAGCATGTTGGAAATAGTGGTTGTTGATGATTGTTGGAAGAAATGAGTGCGTTATTATTTCTGAGAGCCCTAGGCTCTCTTATATAGGGGAGAGGTCTATGGGTAAATTACATAAGATGGAAACAGAGAAATAAAAAATAAGAAAAGATACATATAGAATATAGAAATATGTAAATATCTCCACACTCCCCCTCAAGATGGAGCATAGATGTCAATCATGCCCAGCTTGGATGAACACTTCGGGAATGGTCCTCTGGGCAATGGCTTCGTAAAGATGTCTGTTGTTTGCTCTCTTGAACTGACATGAGAGGTAGAAATCAGGCCCTTCTGAATCATATCTCTAGCGTAGTGGCAATCTACCTCAATATGTTTTGTCCTTTCATGGAACGCAAGGTTGTTTGCAATGAATAGGGCAGCCTGATTATCATATTGTAACTGCATGGGTAGAGAAACATCTATATGCAAATCCACTAGCATTGCTCGAACTCACATCATCTATGTTCTTGCTTGCGCCATAGCCCTATAATTAGATTCGGCACTTGATCTCGCCACAACTGTTTATTTCTTACTTCTCCAAGAAACAAGAGAGCTGCCAACAAATACTGCAAAGCCTGAAGTAGATTTTCTAATTTTAGGACACCCTGCATAGTCTGCATCAGCACTCGCAGATACAGAGAGAGTTTCTCCTTTCTTGAAAAGTGGTCCACCTGGAGAAGATTTTAGATATATCGATATCATATATATAGAATCCATATGTACTTGTCGAGGTTGCTCCATGAACTGACTCACTCAACTCATAGCAAAGGCGATATCTGGTCTAGTAATAGTAACATAGAGGAGCTTTCCCACCATCTCTCTGTATATCCTTTTATCAACTCCATATGTATCATCATCATCATATAACTTCATGCTAGGATCCATAGGAGTAGTGGAAGGTCGACACCCAATCATGCTTGTCTCAACAAGCATGTCTATAACATATTTTCTCTGGGTCATCACAAGACCCTGCGCATTCCTAGCGAATTCCAACCCTAAGAAATATCTTAGGGTACCCAGATCCTTAGTCACAAACTGACTACCCAGAAATTCTTTTACCATCTTGATTCCCTGCTCATCATCTCCTGTAACAACTATGTCATCAACATAAACCATGATAAGAAATGTACCTCTAGGTGTTCTCTGCACGAATAAAGAATGATCTGCATTTGACCTCTTGAACCCCTGTCATTCAATCAAATCTGAGAGCTTTTGAAACCATGCCCTTGGACTTTGTTTAAGGCCATATATTGCCATATGGAGTCTGCAAACCTGTTAAACACTTCCCCTCAGCAGCAAACCCAGGAGACTGTTGCATGTAGACCTCCTCCTGTAGATCTCCATACAAGAATGCATTTTTAACATCAAGTTGAAAAAATGGCCAGTCGCGTACCACAGCAACTGAAAGAAGAACGCGTAATGTGGAGTGATGAGCAACAAGAGAAAACGTGTCCATATAATCAACACCATAGGTCTGTGTAAAATCACGGGCCACTAATCTAGCCTTGTAACGATCAAGGCTCCCATCTGTATGGTGTTTAACAGTAAACACCCACTTGCAACTGACAACAGAAGCTCCAGGAGGAGCAGACACCAAAGTCCAGGTACCACGTGATTACAGTGTAGCTATTTCTTCCTCCATAGCAAGACGCCAATGACTATCCTTCAAGGCCTCCTGGTAATTCCATGGAATAACCACAATAGATAGAACAACTCCAAATCTCTGAAAGTTCCTTGTCAGATGATGAAAAGATACTTGGGACGCAAGTGGATAAGTAGCACAGGTACGCTTCGACTTCAGTAATGCAATGGGTACATCCAGGTCATCTGTAGAAACAACCATATGTGGATCAGTCTCCTGTAAAGATTCCTGCGCAGAAATATCTTCAAGCCCATCATTAGAAATCATGTTATCAGAAAAAACCTGAGACGTACTGGATGACAGGCGATTATCATGAGCAGAGCTAGGTCGACGGGTATAGAATTTTGGTAGTGGTGGAACAATGTGAGACTGGGTCGAAGATGGTGGTGGTGGTGGTCGTGGTGGCACAAGCACAGTCTGAGGAGAAGACAAAGACGTAGAAGGAGGTGGCACGTATACCTCATCATTAGAATCCGATGCCGCCAACCTGTCTCCTGTAGGAGAGAAAAACATCACAGACTCGAAAAACATCACATCGGCGCTGATGTAATATTTCCTGCGTAAAGGATCATAACACCGATATCACTTTTGGATCCTGGAGTACCCAACAAATACACATTTGACAGCCCTAGGAGAGCTTATCAAGATCTGGAGTTAACTGATGAACAAATGCAACAGAACCAAATACACGAGTAAGTGAGAATAATTCCTTATCAGGAAAGACAATGGAGAAAGGAGTTTTGTCATCAAGAATAGACGAAGGCATGCGATTCACTAGGTAACATGTCGTATGGACAGCATCACCCCAAAATGAATGTGGGGACCGACTCTGAATAAGAAGTGTCCAGGTGATATCAAGTAAAAGGCGATGTTTTCGCTCTGCAATATCATTTTGTTGAGAAGTGTACGGGCATGTGGTTTGATGAATAATGCCATAGGAGGGAAAAAATGGGATAAAGCATGTGTACAAAATTCCAGGGCATTATCTGTCCTCGCATATTTCATTGAATAAAAGTAAACATTTTGAACTTCATTGACAAATGTTTTCATCATATCCCCTGCTTCAGATTTATTTTCAATAAGAAAACCCATGACAAACGAGAATAATCATCAACAACAACAAGATAAAACATGTGTCCCTAATGATCAGGAACACGACTCAGACCCCAGATGTCGACGAGAAATAACTCAAAAGGGGAGCTACTGCTCCGACTCGGACGACTCGGGAAAGGCGATCGATGATGCTTCCCTAACTGACATGCTTCACACTGAAACGAAGACCCTGGAGAGATCTGAGGCAAGATACGACACATCTTCTAAAGAGGGAGATGACCAAAGCGAAGACGCCAAGTGAATAGAGATATTGGTCCAGTAGAGATAGAGGACGCGCCTGCATGAGGAGTCCGGACCAGTCGATAAAGACTGCCCTGCTCACGGCCACAACCAATCACCTTGCCCGTAAGAATGTCCTGAAAAACAAGCGACGATGGGTCAAAATTAGCTCTACAATGCAAATCTTTGGTAATCTGACTGATAGATCGCAAATTCACATAAAAATCAGGGGCATGTAAAACATTTTGCAGTCGCATCAAAGGTGTCAAAGTAATCTCCCCATGTCCTGTGATTGGGGAATGAGTCCCATCAGCTATCACCATGGTTCTACCAGGGGAAACCTGTTTGTATGCTTGAAACTGACCCCTGTCTCCACATAAATGATGCGCAAGCCCAGAATCCATAATCCATTCTTCAATCTCTGACATGTAACAAGATGCAAAGGCATATGTACTATCTGAGGTACTGGCTGTAGCGGATGTACTGGAAGATGCAGAGGCAGCTACATTTGAATGGTCTCCTGGAGCTGTGACAGGAGGCATGATATCCCTCGGTCTGGCAACGAGGTCAGCGAATCTCTGATCTGAAGTAGAAGGTGCAGGAGACACAACTTGTTTTGCTACATGTGTTGATGCTGGGAAGCCATGCTTAGAATAGCATGTATCCTCGGAGTGGCCAGGACGGTGACAGTAAGTGCAGGGCTGCCGAATCCGACTCCCTCGACCACGGGGTCTACGTCCACGAAAGGTAGATGACCCGCCTCTTCCCCTGAAAGCGGCCATTGTCGAAGACGTCTGGCTAGTAGAAGAGCTTGGGACAGTTATCCGACTAAGTCGACGGAAAGCTTCCTCCACAGGAGGAATAGAAGTATCTGCAAGAATCTGAGAGCGAGCAGCCTCATACTCAGGATCAAGAGATGCTAGGAAAACACCCACCATGGTGGCATTCCTATAAGTTCATTGTTGCTCAGGAGTAGCAGTCAGAGGCATGAAGTTGTGGAGCTTCTCAAACATTCCGCGCAAAGATGTGTACAATGAGTGAAGAGGTCGTCCGTTCAGTTTTACAGTGAAAAAATCACGCTGAAGTTGAAGTATCTTTGTCTCATTTCGTGCCTAAGAATAGGTTGCAGCGAGACAATCCCACATTGCCTTGGCAGTGGGTTGATGCAACACATCATTGGCGATCTCTATCGTCAATGTTCTTGACAATCAAACTTTGGCATATGCATCGTCTGCCTCCCACGAGGTGTAAATCCCTGTTTTCTCCGCCGGTTCATTATCGATAAGAATATACTTCTTACCGATAGACTTCATAAGGCTCATGAATTGCATATCCCAGAACCCGTAGTTTGTCCCGTCCATCTTGACAATTGGTGTAGGACATCTGAAGGCACCCGTGACGGGTACATCGACTTTGTTCTCTGACATGATGTCGGATGAAGAGCACAAGGCATTCGTAGACCGATAGAGAGATGTCTACAAGGACATGTAGGGATTTGATTGCATATGTAGACTTATGCAATCAAATCCATACCAAAATGAAGAAAAGGAATGGCGAAGAAGAAGCCCTAGGCGCCAGCGCTGGGTGGCGGGAGGAGAGACTTAGTTGGTGGTGCTAGGGCAGGCCAGCGAGAGAGAAGGCAGCGCTGGCGGCACTGGAGGGAAGGTGGCGTTGGAGGGAAGGCGCAGGAGGGAAGGCGGCGCTGGCCGCAGGCGGGGATGAGGCCTGGCGGCGCTTCGAGGCATTTCCCTGAAATGTGAGGCGAGGCGTAAGCCTCAATTTTTTTAAAAGAAAAATTAAAATTAAGCAAAATACATTAAAATATATAATAATAATATTAAACTTTACCAAAAACATATTCAAAATCAATTTCACACTAGTAAAAGGTACAACACATAAGCGATGAAAGCAAAGAAGTTCAGAAAACTAATATTAGGCATGTGATTGTTTCTGCTATTCACAACAATGCATAATAATTATTCTACTCCATGTGTTTCTTTTCAACTTTGCTTCTTCGTATATGTGATAATTATTTTAAGAACAAACAAATAACAACATCAAGTTGCAAATTTACAAGTAGTATAACAATTTTATTACAATTCAAACACAATCGTGTACGTTGTGTACAATAGAACTAGTATGTGTGGATGCAATATGATAAATTGAACATGATGTACAGATCATCGAGCTTCACTTGTTTCAAGCAATCTCTTCTCTTTATATGGACATATTTATAGAAATATGCAAGGTTTAACATAGAAACAACAATGCTAGCAAAAAAATGTATAATGTTTATGGCAAAACAAGGTCATGTGCGAAGCACATAACCTAAAAATTTAAAAAAAAAACATGCGCTTGAGGCTTACGCCTCTGCCTCGCCTCGACCGCCTCACCGCCTCATATGCCTTACACTATCTTAAGGCTTAAGCCTCAGAAGTTTTGGGTGAGGCTTAAGCCTCGAGGCGCTTTTTGTCAAAAAAACGCCTTGAGGCTTACGCCTCACCGCCTCGAGGCGCGCTTTTTAAAACAAGGGCAGCAGGTGGCGGCGCCGGTAGCGGGTGGTGATGAGGCCCGGCGGCGCCGAGATGAGAAGAAGTGGCTGGCGGGTGGGGATTAGGGTTAGGGTATTCGAGCTCTGGTCTAGGACCGCCGCTCTGATACCATGTTGGAAGAAATGAGTGTGATATTATTTCCGATAGCCCTAGGCTCTCTTATATAGGGTAGAGGCCTGTGGGTAAATTTCATAAGATGGAAACAGAGAAATAAGAAATAAGAAAAGATACATATGGAATATAGAAATATGTAAATATCTCCACAATGATAAGGGGACAACGTCCACCCAAATTCCTTTTATCTTTAATTTTCCTCATGACACCATCTGTAACCACCTTGATATTTGTAAACTTCCATCGTGCAATACTATCTTTAAAGCCAAGCTTGATGAAGCTTCACCCTCGTGGGAAGTAATGGTTGTTGTTATTGATAGCGCCTTGGCGAGTTTGTTGGAATTTCCTTATTGTTTTTTTGTTCGTCCATGGACATTTCCTCCAGCTGATTGTGGTATGTTTTGTTCCATTCCAAATTTGTTGGAACATTCCGGGGATTTAACATCCAATTTTGTACTATTGGTTGAGCATTTCCACCAATGGGTTTTTACATATATGCCTATGTTTGATGAAGCCTTCTCCCACTATAAGTAAGGTTGGCTACATGGATTCTTGCTCAAATCAATGTTGAAAGATTTGACTATTTTTTATGCTGGTTGTTGACTACCTAACGCAACCCACGCAATGGTGGGATTTGAACCCTGATCATTTGGGTAGTGGGTACACTGCGCTACCACCAGACCATTTAAGAGGGTACATATATGCCTATGCTTTCTCAAAAAAATCGGATTTGTCATTTTGTCAGAAATTCAATTTACAAGGATGGATTTAGCTCCATTATTTATTAGGGTGCATTTGGATAGAGGGTTGTCTTAAAGGGAACAACCCTCCAAAAAGGGGTTATCCACCGAATAATCCTTTTGTGTGTTTTGGTGTTTGGAAAGAAGGTTTATAGTTGAGAGTTTGTTTTGATGAGATTTTTTAAATTGGAGTTTGGAAAAGTGATTAGATGTTGAGTATTTTATAATTTTTAAATGACAAGGTGATATATTATAATATTTTTTATTGTAACAGAAGAAAGAAAAAAGGGTGATTTGATATATTGAATGAGAGAGTGACTTTCGAGTTTGACCCGCATGATAGGAAATAAAGTATGGTTGTTGGCCCCACAATGGTGGAAATGGGGTTCACTGGGAAAACCCTCCCCGAAAGGGGGGGATAACCCCAATTTGGGGAGCAGGGGACCCCTCGAACAGCACCTTAAAGATCTATTGGCTAATGTTCTCACAAAAGCACTTCATTTGTGCCGCCTTTCTGATTCAAGCTGGACATGGTAAATTTTATATGCTCTAGAGTCAGGGGAACAGATTGCTGTTTATTAAATATTATTGCAACTTTTATCTTAGAATGCTTTATATATAGTCATAATTCAAGAAGCGAGTACCTTTCATTCGCAGGATTAATGACTAAAATTGCTTGAATGAAAGATAATAACATATTTCAAAAACCATACCAAACTCTGCAATCAACTTTACAGCTACAACCTCCCCAATGCCTTCAACTCCTGTAGATTGTAGATGAATTAATTTCGGTGAAAAAAACTCTTTTTTTACAACGGCAAAATAATAATTGGATGCATAACTTAACTTTCAGTTACAATAAGATTTCTGATTCAGAAGAGACCAAAGCAAAGGAGAAAGATCAGAAACTAAAGATGTCAGAAAAAACCAAAAAGAATATTTCAGAGGTACTAAAAGCAAACAACCACATAAGCTACTCAAATTGAGCATTCAAGAAATCTTGGTCCCAACATAGGTGGACAGGAAGAGAATCTTCCTGACGTACAAAAGAATAGAGTCGGGGTGGGAGAGCGGAGAAAAAAGTAAGGGCAGATAAAAAGTGAGTGCGGCGACGAAAGATCTTGGGCTCAGATGAGGATGTGGGTGCCCGCGCAAGGTTGCAAAAATCGGTAGTCCGTACTCAGTCGGTCGGGTCACTGACTAAGGATTAATTGGCAGTCGGATGACTAATCAGATGTAGTCGGTTTAAAATTTGTTATTTAAAAAATGTAACTCAATTTTTTATACATATATTCTTATATAGTTAGATAGATATGTACATTTTCTATATTATCATAAATAAAAGTAACAATTGAATTAAAAAAATTAAATATCTTAGATTATGTTTACTTAAAAAACAAAACAAAATTTCCATATGCGAAAAGACCACCCCACCGACTAGACTAGTCGGACCGACTAATCGGGCTAGTCAGCCGACTTTTGCAACACTGATATTGAGGACACGATAACTAAAGGTAGGGATGGTGGCATCTTGTAGTTGGTGTCTACCCGTCCACTATTTTTTATTATTACCAGTATGGTAGTACAAACAAGACAATAAATGAAACTCCATACATTTGGTCACTAACACGTGCTTCAAGACATGATGAATAATCAAACAATCTCAGTCTTGGGGTAAACAGTATATTTTGTGTTGTTTATCTTTGCTTCCACTTCACTCTTGTACATAGGGAGTGAGATTTCATCGTCTTACTGCAAATTCCTAAGTTGTTTTCTATCACTCATTAAACTATCTAGTTTAACTTATACACATGAATGATGTATAAAAATCAAGATACTTATTTTATAGAATTGGAACCCCGTTATATGGGGGTTTGTCCACTATCACCTTTCTTCAAATAAGTGAGATTGATTCTTCTAGCTCGATATGGCTATTACCTTCTCTCGCACGGTCGCACCATCTATTTCTTTTGTTATTGTGAAGGAGGATGAAAAACAAAGAGAGGATTTGATCTTTGAGGGTGAGAGCGGGTGGTTGCAAGCTCTGCTTCTACGGACATAGCTGCAAGTCTCTTTTACACAATGAGAATATCTCAAATAAGATGCAACCCCTGGTGTCAATCTACTTTTAATAAATCAGTAAGAGTATTATTCTGATAAATAACTCTTCTATATAGTTCATTAATACCAAAACTCACTTCATTAATACCAAAACTCATTGGTGATTATGATGAGGTTGGCTGCCAATGGACGGTTATGCATGAGATACCTCAAAGATGATATATCGATACATATTCTTCAGTATGCATATGACACCATGATCTTTCTTAGTGGGGGGTTGGAACATGAGTGGCAGACATCCAGTATTATGCATATTTTCGGCAATATTTTGCGGACTTCGTCTCAATAGAGAGGAGACTTTCTCTTCATTTGGACTTAACCATGGGGAGATCATCCAGGAAGCATGAAGCATACTTAATTGTCTGAGTGGAATTCTACCCGTCACCTATTTAGATCTCCCTCTAGTTGTAGGTTGTCTTCATTTAACTGACTAGAGGTTGATTCTAGACATAATGGAAAGCAAGCTAGTGGGATGGGATGCAAGAATGCTCTCTATTGGTGGGAAATTGATCCCCCTCAAGCACGCACTTTATGTTATTCATATTTTCTTCAGCTCCACCAGGCTGCTTCCAACATGCGTGATGTTGAAGATTGAAGTGTTGATGAGATGCTTCATCTGAGCGGATGGGAAACGGGAGAGAGGGGTGATTCATCTCATTGATTGAGAAGTGGTGACGCGTTCAAAGGATGGTGGTTTAGGGGTCTTGAAACTTAAATGCATGAATAAGGCCCTTCAAACCAAATGGGTGCTCAGATTGTATAGTAAAAAAGGCGATCTAGTTTACAGGTTGATGCGAAACATTTATGGCATATGTGACTCATTGGGAGCACCCATACCCTTCCGACATTGGGAGAGGTACTTCGTCCCACTGTGGGTAGTGACGAGATTTTTCACGTTAAGTTGGACAATTGGATGGGTTGGGTACTTTGGGGGAGTGTTACCCACATCTCTTCGCACTTACTAAGAATTAAAATGCCCTATTGTGCAGGTGTAGACAAGTGGATATTGGAGCCCATGCTTTCGTGTGGCTTTCTCGGAGCAAAAATTGAATAGCTATGTTGCTTTATCTGGTGATTTGGCGGATCTGGAGGGTATCACAAATGGTAGAGGCCATTTCGTATGGGTTGCCGACAACTTTTCAGTTAGAAGAGCATATGATTGTTTTGCTCGCGATGATAGCACGACCCAAGATGATCTCACTCGTGATTTTTGAATTATTTGGAGCTGTAAAATTCCGTAGAGGATCAAAGTTTTTCTATAGCTTGCCAGGAACGGCCGTTTGTTTACCAAGGTGCAACAAGATAAAATTTTCCATACGAGAGACCTGATGTATGGAAGATGCGGAGAAGAACAAGAAAGCGTCGAGCGTTTACTTTTAAAATGCAGATTTTCATCTCTGGTTTGGAAGGGGGTCGGTATCCATTGGCTCAAGACTAGCAACGACGCTTCTTTTTGGAGTTTTGTTAGATCGATGTGTGAAAATTCACAGGAGGCTTTCTAATGCAACGTGAAACAAATAAATAGGGCTCTAGTTTTTGCCCGGTAATAAAATTAGGGTAAGTTAATTTTATTGAGTCGGTTGCAATTTTATTTTAAATAAAGAGATCGCATGTCTCAAATCAATTTATTAGTCGGTTATAGTAAGTAGTTAGTCGGTTAGAGATATTTAGAGTCTACTTAAAGTCACTTAGGATAAGTTGGGATTTGAAAATTTATTTGCTATCTATTTTTGTAATCATTCCCCTCCTATATGAAGGGGATGGTAGTCTAGTATTAAAGGCAATTCCATAGTCTATAAAATTTGAGATAAAATTTGAGATTTATCTCTCTCTCCATCTCCCTTCTCCCTCGACGCGATCTCCATAGTTCTTCCCCAAATCCCTCGCATTCAGCGAGTCATCTCTCCTTTCCCCTCTGATTTCTACCATCAAATATTTGTCCAACATTAAAATTTAATTTTTTTCCATTGTTGTAAATTTCTCATTTGCATCAATTGGTATCAGAGCATGTCCACCAAGTCAGCCTCAGGACCTAACGATCCACCTAGACATTCACGTGGACATAAATCCAAAGAATCTCGTTCAACGGGTCGTGCATGGCATGTTGAAGTTAGAAAAACACTATCCGATATGCCCCAAATGTACACAGATATGCAAGCTTTGACGAGAGAAATGTGAGATCCGCAGAATGGTGAATGGTTGACGTGACAACTAGAGAAAAATGTCGTCAAAAACACTACAAAAGCGGTTGTCCATGAGGTTTCAGAAACCCCATTGGGCCAGTGCCATCGCCAAGTGTTATCGTTAGTGCAGCCCTCGTCCAAGGCAAGTTTGAAGGTCATACTGGAAAAAAGAAAGTGAAGAAACAGAGAGAAAATAGCCATATGAAGTTGTTGTCCAACACATTTCAGATCTGTAGTCATTGGGGAAATCGACTCCAGCATCCCCTCTGACCATTCAATTCCCTCATTCAACTCCTCCAAACCCGGTGTAGCCCACTCACCCACCACCGAACATAGTGGCATCTGCCCCAACCCCACCACCATTGCAGCCCATGCCGCCACCTCCGTCGACCTCCCTCCGACCCTGCCTCCCATCATCTCCATCTATAGTGTTGTTGCTACCTCCGCTACCCTTCCCAGTAGCTCAAACCCTACTAGCTCCATCACCCCATTTCTCCACGTTAACAATCCCACAACCCACAATCATGGAATCACCACCCCTAGCCCCAACCTTGTCGCGAAACCCAGCATCATTGCCAAGAGTCCCTCGACAATATTTCCTCCTTCATGCATTAGGATTCCACCACCAGCAAAGGATCCATCTCCATCGTGATCACCGACGCGACTTCAAGAACCGCAGATGTCGGATCTTCAGTCGATGTCGTTGTAACCGTCATGCACTCCAAACATGCCACTACCATCGATGCCCATCGAAACGAGTCTTCCGCCGTCATAGGTTTGGGAGAGAGCAAACCCTAGCTAGGGATTTCACCATGGAGACATTTCCCAATCACGGTATCCCAACATATCAAAATTTGGGAAATAAAAATGCACTAAGCCTTCTCCCACTATAAGTAGGGTCGAGTACATGGAATCTTGCTTAAATCCATGTTGAAAGATTCGACTATATTTTACGTTGGTCGTCGACTACCTAACGCAACCCCTACAAGAGTGGGCTTTGAACCCTGGTCTTTTGTGTGGTAGACACACTGTACTACCAAAATTTGGGAAATCATTTGAAAATTTTATAAGGAACCCCTCCACCAAAAAAATCTTTGTTGAAATGTTAACGTATTATGCATATGGGTGGGTCTTTATTTAAGTGAGGGGATAGAAAAATTACATATATGCCCCCCAATCAAAAATAATTATAAACGTAATGTTGAGAAGAACAAGAAATCAAAGGAGATTGGCTTACCAAATTCAGATGAAAGTCTCCAATGCCACAAGCAAATATTGTGCCACTCATCAAGAGATAGGTTCTTCAAAGCGGTAGAGCCGATGCAGCCTGAAGCAAATAAATAGGGATCTATTTTTCATCCATTAATAAAATTAGAGTCGTGTTAATTTTATTGAGCCAGTTGCAAAATCTTATTTTACATAAAGAGACCGCATGTTATCTCAAATCAATTAGCTAGTCGGTTAAAATATTTATCCGCATAGAGTCTATTTATAGTCAATTAGGATAAATTAGGATTTGAAAATTTTCTCGCCTTCTATTTTTATAATCCCTCACTTCTTATATAAAGAGGATGGTAGTCTAGTGTTGAAGGCAATTCCAGAGTTTATAAAATTTGAGATTTATCTCTCCCTCTCTATTCTCCCTTGATGCGATCTTCGTAGTTCTTCTTCCCAAAATCCCTCGCATCCGACGAGTGTCTCTCCTTTCCCCTCCGATTTCTTCCACCAAATACTTGTCTACCATTAAATTTTAATATTTCACCATTTCAAGCTTCTCATTTTGTGATGACCGCTCCTGGATCCGGGTTATTCGGAACGGATGTCACAAATATAAAAACCCCAAAGAGTGTTTCGTCCTCGAGACTCGAGTCAAGATCACTATGCGTCTCGTTTGAATTTCAACTGGCCATAAAAACCTCAAAGGGTTTTGAACTCATAAACCCCTCAAAGGGAAAATAAGTCGTATTCTTTTAACATGTATATGATTAAATAGGCTTGTTTTGATGATTACTTGAGAATAACTACAGGTATTTTGCCCGCATGTCTGCTTCAGTCTCTCATGTCGCCTCTTTGACACCATGTCGATGCCATGGCACCTTGACTAGGGAGATCTCCTTGTTGTGAAGCTTCTTCACAACACTATCAAGTATCTACACTGGCCTCTCCTCGTATGTCAAATCTGTCTCAACGTCAAGATTCTCATAGCTGATGACGTGTCGAGAGTGGTGCACGTACTTCCTCAAGTTGGATATGTGGAAGACATCACGAATGACTGAAAGGTGTGGAGTAAGGGATACTCGATAGGCCACTCTCCCCACCCTAGCAAGAATCTCTAACGGTCCAATATACTATGGCGCCAGCTTGCCACGAACACCGACCGAATCTCTGTATTCCCTTCATGGGAAATACTCCTAGAAACACCCAATCTCCCACCTATATTTACTGGAATTTCATTAGTATATCTCAATAATTCATTTTTGCAATTTAATAAATAGGAGAGGATCGGATTACCTGAAACTCCAAGTCTCTTCTCCAATGATCTGCATAGCTCTTATGGCAGCTTTGTGCCGTCAGAAGCTTCTGCCTTATGGGATCAACAACTCTCGTAGTCTCCTCTAAGAGATCTATGGAGTAAAGAGCATGATCACCTACCTCACTCCAACTGAGGGGTGTAAAGCATTTCCGCCCATATACAGCTTCGAATGGTGCCATGCTGATACTAGAATGATGGTTGTTGTTGTACGTGAACTCTACCAACAACAGGTGGTCCTTCCAGAACCCTTTCCACTCCAATGTGCATGCACATAGTAAATCCTCAAGTGTTTGAATGGTGTGCTTGCTCTGTCCGTCAGTCTGCAGATAGTATGTGGAACTCATTTTCAGCTATGTCGGTAATGCTGACATAAATTGATGCCGGTAGTGAGATATAAACCTCAAGTAGTATATCATGAAGTCTAATAATGTACTGCATAAATAGCCTACCTAATCTGTATAGAGTGTAGGTCATGTTGACATGTATAAATGGGCTGACTTGGTCAACATGTCAACAATGATCCAAATAGCATCAGTATTCACAAAAACGGCCCGTGCGGTCGCATATGCGTATGCGATGCCTTCAGCGCACCGCTTTCTTGAAGCCCCACATTATGCGCCCTGTGCGCTTATGCGGGCCGCATATGCGGGTTGTATGGTCGCATACACATTTTTTATTTTTTTAATTTGTGCCATGTTTTTATTGTGTTATTTGTGCCACGTTTTTCCTTACTTTTACATGTATGCCAACCAAGCATTCCATGCCCATTTAAATCCATCGTCAAAGTAGTTGTAATGTGTGATTGAAGTAAACACGCGGGGAAGAAAAAGAATAATGTACCAATAATTTAGCAAACTAATTTAGTCAACTAATAGTTATATGAATGCAATATATTATATGTAAAGTTTGGTACTTTTGATGGAGGATCAATTACAAATATAACCACAGAGATAAATGACATTATATTCAACAATAGAGGCATTTTGTGTGCTAACTTTCTATTTTGTTGATTGTTGTCACTTATTTTGTGTGCTAACCGTTCTATTGAAGTATTGATATTCGATTGATAGAGATTGTTTTGAACTCTATATGAAAGTTATTTTTCTTAGATTTTCTGTTGGACCACAATAATACATAAATTTAATTCTGTTGTAGTCACTTTTGTATATATTTATTTATTTATAATTAAAAATTAGAAAACCGCATAGAACCCTATATACCCCGCATATGCCCCCGCATACCGCTTAAGCGCTATTCAGTGACATGTCTGAACGCATACGCATACCGCTTTCCTGAACCTTGAATAGCATCATGGCTACCTGGTGTCTTTGGCAGTCCAGCGACGAAACCCATAGAGATACTCTCCCACTTCCACTCGGGAATAGAAAGAGGTTGCAATAATCCTAGTGATCTGTGGTGCTCAGCCTTGACCATCTAACAAGGCATGCATCTACTAACATGATGTGTCATATCATGCTTCATCCCGTTCTACCAAAAATATTAGCGTAAATCATGATACATCTTTGTGTCGTAAGGACCAATAAATAATTGTGAACTGTGTGCCTCATCAAGAATGATTCTGCGTAATTGTTCATGTTGGGCACAACTACCAGGCCAATTTTCCACAAAATGTACTCAGTCACACCAAAATCATCACATTCGTCCTTGACGGCACACTTGTATCTGTCTCAAATCCAAGGATCTGTCCTCTATCCTACTATACAGTCCCAAAGACTGCTGAATCATGGCGGCACGACAGTAGATATGGATGCACTCTCCTGAGGATGCTAATCAGTCAAAGCTGCGAGCATATCCCACGTATATAGCCAGTTTATTGTACCCTCAGCATGAGCTCTCCTGCTAAGCGCATCAACCACCACGTTTCCCTTATCAGGGTGGTAAGAGATCGTGCAGTCGTAGTCCTTCAATAGCTCAAGCCACCTGCGTTGTTTCATGTTCAACTCCTTCTGATCAAAGATGTACTTCAAACTCTTGTGATCTTTGAAAATCTCGAAATTCACCCCATAAAGATAGTGGCATCAAAGCAAAGACAACTACTGTCAATTCCAAGTCATGGGTGGGGTAATTCCGCTAACGTGGCCTCAACTGATGTGATGCGTAAGCAATCACCTGACCTTGCTACATCAGTACCTCTCCTAAGCCTTCTGCTGAGGCATCTGTATAGACTACATAATCCTGGGTGCCTGAAGGAAGTGCAAGAATGGGTGTTGTTGTCGATTTTTCCTTCAATGTTCTGAAAGCCAGCTCACATGAATCATCCCAAATAAGGAACTCCCTTCTGTGTCAATCGTGTTAAAGTAAGAACTCCTGAAAATCCGCTGACAAAGCATTTCTAATAGCTCGCTAATCCAAGGAAGCTTTGAATCTGAGGGACTGTCTTGGTCCGCTCCCAAGACATGAATGCCTCAATCTTCGCAGGAGAAACTATGATACCTACTACAGAAATGGCATGCCCAAGAAATGAGATCTGGGATAACCAGAACTCACACTTGCTCAGCTTGGCATACAACTTCCGCTCTCGCAATGTGTCCAGGACAATCTTCAGATCATTCGCGTGATCCCATTCATTTTGAGAATAAACCAACACATCATCAATGAATACTATCACAAATTTGACCAAGTATGGATGGAAGATCCTTCATCATGTCCATGAATGCTGCAGGGGCATTGGTGAGCCTAAATGACATCACCACAAACTCATATTGTACATATCCACTCCTGAAAGATGTCTTCGAAATATTGGACTCTCGAATCATTAGCTAATGGTATCCATATCGAAGGTCGATCTTCGAAAACACCGAAGATCCCTGAAGTTCGTCAAACAAATCATCAATGCACGGAAAAGGACAATGATTCTTCACCGTTCTCTTGTTCAGTTGCCAGTAATCAATGCGTAATCTCATCGATCCATCCTTTTTCCTGACAAAAAGAACTGGCGCACCCCAAGGAGAAGTGCTCGGCCTCAAGAAACCCCACTCAAGTAACTCCTGCAACTGCACATTCAGCTCTCTCAACTCAGCTGGTGCCATGCGATAAGGAGCCATCGAGATCGATTGAGTGTGAGGTAATAATGTGATCTCGAACTTAATCTCTCTCTCAGGAGGTAACCCTGATAGCTCATCAGGAAATACATCTGGGTAATATGAGTCTGATGTTATGTGTCATCTGCCCATGATCGAATGTCTCTCAAACAAATGCTAAATATGAATCACACCCTTATCAACAAGTCTCTGAGCTCTCAACACTGAAATGTATTCCACATTGGAGCCATCTAATGTACCCTCAAAAGTGAACTCAGGCAAGTCCGGAATCTTGAAGACAACTGTCTTCCTAAAGCAATCAACTAGAGCATGATGAGATAATAATGAATTCATGCCCAAAATCAAGTCAAACTCATCGAGTTGTAGTAGCAGGCAGTCTGTGATCATCTCGTGACCGCCAATCAGTACCGCAGGTCTCTGACTAGCAATAAAATAACGAACAACTGGCCACCTAACCCATGGATGTGGTAAGGAGGATATAGGGCATCTGCAACTGTACCCAATGAAGCTAGTAATCTCGAAGCAATAAAAGAATGTGTCGCTCCAGAATGAAACAAAACATGGAAAGGTCGGCTCAGGATTGAGACATACCTTTCACTATAGTAGCGGTTGATCGTGCATGCTCCTCGACCACTATATGTAACTGTCCATGTCTAGCTAGTGCAGTACTCAAACCGATTACACTATGTGTCTTTCTCGGTGGCCTCCTGAATTTTGAGTTCCTGCCACGGAAACTCCCAATACGACGTGCATGCGGCTGTGATTGCAGTCGAGCCTCACCAGAAAACTATGGGCAATGAGACTAGTAATGTGCCCACTGGTTACACAAGTAACATCGGATAGACTGTGTAGGCATGGTAGTCGTGTCCATGCTCGGTGTCGATCATGCTGGAGGTCTGTCCACTCTCGGCGACCTAGATGATCGAGCCGAATTGGTACCACTTCCAGCAAGTTCTAAAGTAATCGCTAGAGATAAGCAAGCACTGCCTGAAAATGTCGAACCTGAAGGACAAAACCGCTCGGCTAACTTCTGCTGTTGAAAGAGTCGTCTAATCGATCCAAAAGATTGTTGTGGCATAAGTGTCGCTCTAGACGAGCTCCCGAAACGTTTCTCTCAGACGTCCTCAAACTTCTTAGATGCATCAGTAGCCTCAGAGATGGAAGTGATAGATAGTCTGACCAGCTTCTCCTGCACCTCTTCCATCATACCTCTGATGAATTTTTCCAAATTCTCATCTGAAAAGCGACAGCTACTAATGTATGTCACAATAGTTCAGTGTAATGATGAAAGTACTCTCTGGTTGCATCAGCTCATGTCTGAGCTATGCGAATAATCGACCCAGAACTCCTTACACTTCCCAAAAAAAAGTGGGATCTGAATCTTATCTCAAAATCATCCCATGTAGGTTCGCGTCCCAACTCGGAAACTATCGCCTCCCACCATCTTTCAGTGAATGTTGTCAGTAAATACTCCATAAAAGATAACCACGAGTCTCATGGTGCGCGGATCATCCAAAGTACCTTCACAACCCTCTTCAGTCACTACACGGCCTCATCTGATGTCCCGGTGCCCTCGAACATGGGCACATTGGCTTGGCTCGCTGATAGGAAGTAAAAACTGATTGATGCTTGTGAATAGCAAAGTGCTTGTGTGTGTTCTTATCTGCAAATAGAACAAGGTCTTTCTCTCTGCCATAATCTCCATCCCCGGCTCCATGTATTGTTATCTCCTCATGTGGATCATCGAATTGAGGCAGTTGAACCTCTACAGACTGTGGTTGATCATGTCGTGTTCCATCATGAGATGGATGGAAAGTGAAATCAGATAGCTCCTCGAGCATCATATCTATGTCAATTTGTTTGTCCGCAATCTCTGTCTATTGGGCTAGGATCTGGTCCTCCTGACCTCGCATGGCAGTATGTTGCAGATGGAGGTCGGTGAGGTGCGGTCATGATATGCTCCAAGCGATCCGCCATCTCCTATCCCCCTCTGCACGTCATGGTTCTGTATGAGAACTAAAATTATTAGTCAAATAAATAGATGTCCACAGATAGCATCAATTGTGTTTTTCTCTTCTTAGAATATTATATGAAAATTAATTGTAATTGGTGACACATGTGGTTATTGAATTTGAATGTCATATTTACCTTTCAAATTCGTGACAAGTTGGGGAACTGTCGCTATCCGAAAATATAATGCGATTGGAATTTTACGCTACAAATGTGTTGCAGGGTACCACTGCTCTGATACCAACTATGACGATCGCCCGCGAATCCGGGTTATTCGGATCTGACTGTCACATATTTGGATCACTTTCTATGCTTTTGCTCTACTCTGGGCTATTTTGTTTGCCGAAATGAGCATAATTTTCATAGCCAATTTCTAACTTGGGAATGTACTAGGTCATTGCAGGGTCCTTGTCGCGGCCCGATAAGTGTATGGTTATTAAAGCTTAAAGAAAATTTTTTTATGAGCCCACCTCGAGATCTCACCCTTTTTCTCATTGAAAAAAATTAATATCGGAACTCATTTGTTTACATCCATCTATACGAATGATGGGTTTTAACTATAAGAGGGAAGGGGAGGGAAAGCATCGATCATTTAGCGATCTCTCTAAGAGATTATATCAGCAACGACCCACTTGTTTTCATTACATCGAAGGTCAATAGGCAAAGGTGTGTCTCAAGAAGTTGTCTTCTTCCATAGCAGCATCTCGAGGCATCGACGTCCATCTTGCTTGACGATGGGCATTTGGCAATGTTGAGTTCTGGATTCGACCAAATCATTGAACTTTGGATCAAGATCACTGGTAGGGATTGTAATGCATGAGGGTGAGGATGAAGCCTTGCGAGTGGCAACCAACATGATTGGAGGGTGGCTCGAACATTCTTTTGATTAAGATAATATTCGATGTTACTACTTAATCAGATGGGTCACGAACAGATAGTATCTATACGACTACTCAGAATTTATTCCATTTTGTAAGTTTTAGTTATTTAAAATGTAAAAGTTAAATCTAATACATGTGTGGTCGATAGCTAACAAGATAAAGGTACCAATAAAATTTCAAACAAATATTGTGCATACAACCGATTGGCAAGGTTCAGGAAAGCGGTATGCGTATGCGTTCGGACAGGTCACTGAATAGCGCTTAAGCGGTATACGGGGGCATATGCGGGGTATATGCGGTTCTACGCGGTTTCCTATTTTTTTATTTAAAAATAAATAAATATATACAAAAGTAACTACAACAGAACCAAACTTATGTATAATTGTGGTCCAACAGAAGATCTAAGAAAAATAACTTTCATATAGAGTTTAAAACAATCTCTATCAATCAAATATCAATATTTCACTAGAACGGTTAGCACAAAAAATAATTGATAACAATCAACAAAATAAAAAAGTTAGCGCACAAAATGCCTCTATTGTTGAATATAATGTCATTTATCTCTGTCGTTACATTTATAATTGATCCTCCATCAAAAGTACCAAACTTTACATATAATATATTACATTCATAATAACTATTAATTGACTAAATTAGTTTGCAAAATTATTAGTATATTATTCTTTTTCTTCCTTGCGTGTTTACTCCAATCTCGAAGTACAACTTCTTTAATGATGGATTTAAATAATCATGTAATGCTTGGTTAGCATGCATGCAAAAGTAAGGATAACATGGCATAAACAACCCAACAAAACATGGCACAAATTTAAAAATTAAAAAATAAATAAAAAATGTGTATGCGGCCGCACAGACCGCATATGCGGCCGCATAGCCCGCATATGCGGCCCGCATAAGCGCACAGGGCGCATAATGGGGGGCTTCAAGAAAGCGGTGCGCTGAGGGCACCGCATACGCATATGCGGCCGCATAAGCGGCCGCACGGGCCGTTTTCGTGAACACTGCCGATTGGTTATCATTTTTTCTACTAATTAATAGAAACAGGTGCCCATAACCGAGAATAATGGATAAGTGTATAATGTCTCCAACTTTTTGGCTTTCTTATTGAGTCCTAATTAATATGGAAAATGATTGGTTTTAGAAGATACAAAGCAATTGACAAATAGTATAAAATTCTCCTATTTAGTGTGCATATATTCAAGAATTGTGTCATATTTAGTGTGCTTTCAACTGCTAGCAAATTTATTTTTGATTAGGACTATATTTGATATTTAAATTTATTTTTGATTATGTCGATATTTGAGGTTCAGTATTTAAATAAGATGGGAATAAAGAATATATTCTGACAACTATTCGGAAATTATTCCATTACGTAATTTTTAATTATTTTAAATACAAAAGGTATATCTAATACATTTATTCTTACATAATTGTTGCTGGAAAAAATAAGAGACTTGTTTAGTCCTTGAACCCTAGACTCTTTTATATGGAAGAGAAGCATATGAGCAAATTACATAAAGCAGACAAGAGGAAAAGAAATTAGATAAACTAATACAGAGACATAGAAATGTAGAAACATATATCTATACTCCCCCTCGAGATGGAGCATAGATATCTATCATGTTCAACTTGGATGAACAATTTTGAATGATCCTCGAAGTAAGGCCTTGGTGAAAATGTCTATTGTCCGGTTCCCTAAGCTGACATGGGATGTAGAAATGGATTCCTTCTGGATCAAATCACGTATATAGTGGATCGACCTCAATGTGCTTCGTCCTTTCATGGAATGCAGGATTATTAGCAATAAATAGGGCAGCCTGATTGTTGCATTTTAGCGACATGGGAAGATGTACATCTATATGTAGATCTATAAGGACTTCTCGAACCCACATCATTTCTGCACATGCTTGTGCCATAGGCCTATATGGAGATTTAGCGCTAGATCTACCAATTACAGTTTGCTTCTTGATTTTCCACGAGACAAGTGAATCTCCAACAAATATAGCAATCTAGTTGTGGACTTCCTGTTTTTGGAGCATCCTGCATAATCTGCGTCTGCGCATGCTGAGATAATGACGGTGCCACCTCTTTTATTTGGTAGCCCTACACCTAGTGATGATTTAAGATACCTTAGTATCATTTGTATGGCATCCATATGTACCTGACGAGGTTGTTCCATGAACTGGCTCACCTGACAGACAACAAATGAAATATCGGGTCCGGTATTGGTAACATAAAGAAGCTTTCCCACCAGCTCTTTGTATCATGTCATGTCAACATCATATAGGTTCATGCTTGTATCCATATGTGTGGTGGCAGGTCGACATCCAAGCATTCCCGTGTCGCTTACAAACCAGTGACATATTTCCTCTGAATCATCACAAGTCCTTGTTGATTTCTAGCAAACTCCGATCCCAGAAAGTATTTAAGAGCTCCAACGTCCTTGGTAACAAATTCACGACCTAGAAATTCTTTCGCCCTCTGGATTCCTTATATATCATCTCATGTAATAAGTATATCATCAACATACACCATAATAGCAATCGTACCTCTGGATGTTCTCTGTATGAAAAGAGAATGATCTGAATTCGATCGTTATACCCTTGCGTCTCAAACAAATCTGAGAGATTCTGGAACCAAGCTCTCGGGATCTACCTAAGGCCATAGATGGTATGAAGTCTACACACAAGTAAAGATCCCCCCCAGCAGCAAACCCCAGCAGTTGTTGCATGTAGACTTCCTCATAAAGATCACTATATAAAAAGGCATTCTTGACATCAAGTTGAAATAGAGGTTAATCTCTAATAACAACAACTGATAACAGAATCCGTAGGGTAGAATGAAGAGCAACTGGAGAAAAGGTGTCAAGATAATCCACCCCAAATGTCTGAGTAAAATCACTAACTACAAGGCGAGCCTTGTACCGATCAATACGGCCATCTGCACTATGCTTCACTGTAAACACCCATTTGTAGCTTACTAGAGATGCCCCAGTGAGGGCCGGGACCAGACTCCAAGTACACCTAGCTAGAAGAGTCGCTATCTCCTCCATAGCTAGACATCACCTGCTATCCGTCAATGCCTCCCGGTAAGTTTGTGGTATAGCCACAGTGGATAAAGCAGTAACAAACCTCCTGAAATCATCCGCCAAATGCTCAGGGTGATATGAGAAGCAATCGAATATGAGGCACAGGAACACATCTGATTCCTAAGAGCAATAGATAAATCAAGATCATCACCATCCCTGATACCAACCTAATCATCAACCCCTGAGGTATCTCCTGCTGAGAAATAATATTAGTCTCATCATTAGAAATAGTATTTTCAGAACAAACCAGGGGCGTGGTGGATGACGGACCATGATCAAGAGCAGGAACAGGATGTTTGCGGTAGTGATGTTGTAGTGGTGGAACCACAACAATAGGAGGTGATGGGGTTTATGGTGATGATGGAGGAGGTGGTAGAGGAGATGATGAGGGTGGTTGGCGTATGGGTGGTGGTGGTGGAATATATACCTTATTATCCGAATCTGAAGGTGTCAACATGTCACCTGTAAGAGAAAAATATATTACAGACACAAAAAATGTGGCATCTACACTAACATAATCTCTTGTGCAGCGGGTCATAACAATGATAACCCTTCTGATTTGTGGAATACCCAACGAAGACATATTTGACAGCCCTAGGTGTAAAACCTTGAACTTGGACGTCTCGTGGATCCTATATCATAAGATCCGGCTCGTCGAGACGAAACCAATGGAATTTGTTTCGTGTGAATCGGACTTCGTCTCGATTTCTTATGATTTTCAGAAGAAAGAGAAGTATGGAGTCTTATGGTGTCATTAACTCTTAATGATCGTCATAAAGACTAATTAAACATGATTAAAGAAACTAATGATGGATTGAGGATCGTTAACGACCATTACCAAACACTAAAAATAGTTAGTAAAAGTTAAGCGTGAGCCGCGAAAGTTAAATTGTGATTAGTAAAGTTAATCATGATTAGCGTTAATTAAGTGTCATTAGCAAACCTAGAATCTTATGGATTGTTCTAACTTAAGGCCTAAGTTTTGGTTAAGCTTTGGCCAAAATCATGGGCCAAAGCCATGGGCCGCTAACCGCGGTTAAGGTTTAAACCATGGATTACTAACCATAGTTTGTGGTTTTTCGGAGCCTATAAATACCCCCTACCCATTCATTCTCTACGATTTCTACTACCACCATTACCCCAAGGGCTAGGGTCGAGAGATCGGGAGAAGGAGAGGGAGGCGCGGAAAGAACATTAGCGAAGCGCTGCCGGGAGAACGAGGAGAAGAAAGATGCGAACCTCTCTTAGTTTGCTTCAAAAGCTAGGTTTTCGATTCCTCTTCTTTTTCCAGCTTTGTTTTCGATTCATCTTTCTTTCCTATTCGTTTTCTGTTGTGGTTCGAGGAGAAATCTGTGTACTACTCTACTTAGGTGCGGACGACTATGCATGTCAGTGAACCCTGTGATTCATCACAATTTCACTCACCTAAGATGTGTGGTGTCTACCGATTCTCCATTGCTTATGGTTCTATTCTTTCTTTTCCGCTCTTAGAATTATTTTGATGAGAAATCTGTGTAATACCCTACTTAGGTGTGGAGGGCTAAATGTGCATATAATTTTTGATGAGAAAGTTAGGGTTTAGAAGTTAAAATAAGCATAAATATGAGTATATAAATATATGTGTAAGTCTATACTCAGTAATTGATGGGTATCCAAACTGAAGGTTTGACGGAGGAATTACATTATGTGAATTGATGTGTATTGAGTTGGATCCTGAAAAGGATCGTGTCTTACGTTAAGAATGATTGGAAGTAGAACTATAGGTCAATCATGCAACATGTAGGTATGTCGGAAGGAACCCAAATTGGATTTGCCCTACTTAGGTGGTACACGGTTGTCCTATTATGATAAGTGCGCACGAAAAGAATGATTTACAATGCGTGGTACCGGGTGCCAATATATTCGAGTTGAACGACAGACGATGTGGTCGCGCCATGTGGAGGCACGCGTGGTTCAATATCGGTTGGGTCACGATAACATGTATTTAAAGTCGCTAGGTTATGTGTTTAAAGGTTAGCCTGAGGTTTTACGCAACCGAGTCCTCGAGTACGGTGTGCTTTGTTAACCAGGCTGAAGGTTTGAAACCTGCATAATAAAAAGAAAAGGAAATTGTCAGGGTAGTATTGGAGGGTTGGTTGAGACGATATGCGGCCGCATAAGCTTACCATAACAACACAATCTCCAATCCCGAAGTGCCCACAACTTCGGAGTCCATATAGTGATTAGGTAATTCCCTTGACTAATCTCTGACATGGAATAGAAAGGAATAGGATTTAAAGTAATGAGAAGGAATGAATCTTTTTATCTTATCCAGTTTTGAAAAAAATACACATTTGTTTGTTTTTCTCTTTTTCGTTACTTAGCATTCGTTAATTGTTATCCTATGATTTATGGAAAATCCATCAGGTGTCGGTGAGCCAGCACAAAGACTTCAATAATCCAGCCAGCTAACAGAGTAGACATCCAGCCAACTACAGTAGCTTTACTTTGTAAGGTAGTTAGTAATCTTTTTGCGTTTTTCCTTCCAGTTGATGTAAATGTAAATGATTATAGTGGGACAATGTATCATGCGAACTATATTTTGTGAATAGAAAAAGTGTAAATACTTCCTTCTAAGTATTTTTAATTGCAGTATGTTTCTGAATGTTAGTTGTGATTGCTGAATAAATTATTACCGAGTAACCAGATCCAGATATGGGAGGATCCGACGGCCCAGAATTAGGGTCATGACACTAGGTGAGAGCTTGTCAATCCCTGTAGATAACCGATTAACAAACACAACATATCCAAAAACAAGAGGGCTAAGACAGAACAATTCCTTGTCACGAAAAACAAGGAAAAAAAGAACCTTCTCCCCCAGCACTGACGAAGGCATTCGGTTAATGAGATAACAAGTTGTGAGAACCGCATCATTTCAGAAAGAATGTGGTGCACAATTTTGGATCAGGAGGGTACGGGTGACATCAAGAAGGTGACGGTGCTTTCTTTCAGCAACAACGTTCTGCTGAGAAAAAACATTATGTGCTTCTTTACTGAAATTTATTATTACATTTCTAGGTTCTGATTTATTCTTCAACAAGAAAATCCAAGACAGACGATTAAAATCATCCACAATGACTAAATAGAATATGTCCCTGAAGATCGAGAACACGGCTTGGACCCCAGATGTCTACATGGAAACACTCAAAAGGGGCACTACTGCTCCAACATCGACTTCTAGCGAAGACAAACCGATGATGCTTCCCTAACTAGCATGCCTCACAATTGAATGATGAACGGGGTGAAATATGAGGAAGGACTTGACACAGTTTCTGAAGCAAAAGATGACTGAAGCACGGATGCGAAAGGAAAGAAGAGACATGTCCAGTGGAATGGGAGGATAGACCAGCATACGGGTAGGACCAGTCGATAGAGCATGCTTTGCTCACAGCCACAACCAATCACTCGACCCGTAAGAATGTCCTGAAAAACAAGAGATGATGGAACAAATATAGCTCTACAATTTAAATCTCTAGTAATCTGTCTAACAGACAGTAAATTCATTGAGAAATCAGGAGCATGCAACACATTAGGCAATCACAAATAAGGCATCAAGGTAATCTCCCCTTGTTCTGTGATTGGAGAATGAGTCACATCTATTATGACCACAATCATCCCTGGAGAAACCTGTCTGTAGGCTATGAGCAGATCTCTATCTCCACACAAATGATGGGTGGCACCAGAGTCTATGATCCATTCTGAGATATCGGAACCATGATAGGGAGTAGAGGTATGAACATACCTACTAGCTCCTGCAGTGGCAGCAATGTCCGAACTATTCTCTAGAGCAGGTGAAGGTGTATTGTTTGGGAGCATGAGATCTCTAAGTCGAGATACGCGCTCGCCATATCGTTGATCTGATGTGGATGGAGCTGTATAATGCTGAACATGCCCTGTTATGTGTGCGGACAATGGGAAACCATGCTTGGAGTAGAATGTATCTTCTAAATGACCAGATCTATGACAACAGGTACAAGACGATCCACGACCACGACTACCTCTACTACGTGATCCTCTTCCACGGAACTAAGACGGATCACCTCTTCCACGAGAGGCCGCCAAAGCAGAGGAATTCAGAACTAGAGCGGGAGTTGAGATATTGATCTGACTCAATCTACGGAAAGCCTTCTCCATGGGAGGAATGGTAGCATCAGCCAGTATCTGGGAAGAAGCATCGTCATACTGTGAGTCAAGAGAGGCTAGGAAGACTCAAACCATTGTATCATTCTGGTATGTATTCAATTGCTCTGGAGTAGCCGTGAGAGGCATGAAGCTATGAAGTTCTTGTTAGAAAATATGAATGCGAAAGCATATCAGAAATAAAGGATAAAGAATAATGAAGAACACGAGATTTAACGTGAAACACTACTCCCTAAGGAGCAGGATGAAACCACGAGAGAACGCCTCGAAGGGTTGATTTATGCATTGCACTTTCTCAACTGATACATGAGGTATAGGGGTTCTTATATAGCCTCCACATATCCTCCAAGTCCCAACACTGGTAGATGTGGGACTAAACACTGAAATGTGGTAAATGGATCCTATACTCGTCTTATATATGAGGCATATACTCCAACACTCCCCCTCAAGCTGGAGCATGCAATGCTCAGCTTGGACAAACAAAAAGAAATCTAAACTCACAATACAATAGAGTACAGACAATATCAACTCAACGATCACAACAGTCGGATGTTGTCGAGAACATTGCTTCTCATGTCGTACATGTAAGGAACAAACAGGCTAGAGTGTGAGTCAAACTGAATCTTCTCGTCGGAGAGCATGTGTTCTGTATTGCGCCTGTTAGAGTCACTGCAGCTAAAAATGAGTCTCCATCTGGAGAACTCTGGTCCACCACAACATGTGGACAACTGCTCCATCTCTGAAAGGACCGAATTGGAAAAGTCGGGGAAAACATCCTCGTCGCAGTCCACGGTCGTTGGAAAATGGAGTTGAAAAGTCTCCTCGTCGGAGAACTGGGTCTTTCACATATTAGCTCGGAGAATGGGATCTCTACTCTGAAGTCCCTATGAAACCACATGAAAGTCCCTATGGAACACATGAAAACTCTGACCAAAATAAAAGATGAGGACCACAAAAAAAGATGCAAACATGTGCACATCTAACAAAGGACTCGGGATCTAAATGTCGAGTCTGGAAAAACTGAACATCTATAGAGTATAGAAATCTAGACTAGGAATCTGAATCTGAAATCTGTCCCATAAAACTCTACATAATACTCCCATTTTCTCCCATACGTGTGGGAAAACAGTGATGTCGACCAAGTTGGGAAAAGACAAAGAATGTGGGGAAGACAAGAAACCACATAAGTTGTCTACATTTTTTGGGTTTTCTTCATCATTTTTTCGGCTATATCATTCATCAATTTTTTTAATAGTTGTCACAATTTTTTCCTTTGTACGCGCCTTTTCTCAAAATATTTTTTTTGCAAAACTCGGTTGCCACTTTATTTTAACATGGTCCAATGGACCTGATTTGCAGCAGCCCACTTAGAGCTTTCTATTTCCTTCTGCCCTTTTTTAAAAAAAACACGACCCTCTTAATCGGTTCAAAAACTCACGATCGAATTTTTTTAAGTAACAGAGGCCATCGAGCCGCCTTTTTTCTTGCACGCGACTAGGGTTCCCAGTTTGGACATGAAGGAGCGTCGAGATCAGAGGGGCGCAGCTTTGAAGATGGGGTTGCCCGCCGCCAGCTAATGGTAAGGGGGTGCCACCTAGGGTTCGTTGCAGGAGGAAGGGGCACAAGAGAGGAAGCCGGCGATGTGGGTGGCGTTGCCTGGAGTTGTGATGCTGGGAGGTTGCGGTGTCTCCTGCTTGAGATCTGAGAGGGTGATGCAATGCCAGAGGGAGCAGCGACATCACCTCCTGCTATGTGAAGAAGAAACCGTCGCCACCATTGGAGCCTTCGGTAAGGGGCTCACGACGAGAGGATGGCGCGATGAGGGTAGAGCCTCTTGGACATTGTGCTCGATCTCTGTCTGGGGTTGCGAGCATGCTTGGAACTTCTTCAACGAGTAAAGGTGCTCTTGACTTGGAGGTACGTCACGAGCTCGCACCACCTGCACGAGAACTGATGATAGGATGTTGCCAAGAGGGCCTCTACCTGGCGAAGATGTGCTATACCTGGAAAACATGTGCTTGGGCTGCTGGAACCCAAGAGGCCATGAGGATTAGGGTTCCATCAGGAACCCTAAAAAAATTACGGATTAGACTTTGCACATAAGTGTAGAACCATCTTCAGAATCTCTAGAACTTGAGGGGATCAATCGTGCTGCATTAGGGTTTCATAAGAAAATCCTAGACTTGAATTGAACTTGATCATGAACATAATAATCTTCAACGGTAAAACTCAAGAACATAGAACCAAAAAAAGAATCTCGAACAAAAGTATAAAATACATCCCCGAGAATCGAACATGTGATGATACCATATTAGGAATGCGGAAGCATATCAGAAATAAAGGATAAAGAACAATGAAGAACGTGTGATTTAACGTGGAACCCTACTCCCTAAGGAGCAGAATGAAACCACGGGAGAACGCCACAAAGGGTTGATTTATGCATTGTACTTTCTCATCTGATACAGGATGTCTGGGGCTTCTTATATAGCCTCCACAAACATTGCAAGTCCCACCACTGGTAGATGAGGTACTAAACACTGAGATGTGGTAAATGAATCTTGGAAAGATCCATTTACCCATCTTACATATGACGCATATACTCCAACACTTCTCAAACAACCTGCGCAAGGCAGTATAATGAGCATGCAGAGGTCGACCATTTTGCTTTATTGTGAAGATGTCATGCTGAAGCAGTAGAATTTTTGTCTCATTCTTGGCATGTGAATACGTGGCAGCAAGAATATCCCACATGGGTTTGGCAATAGGTTGGTGCAGGACATCATTTGCAATATCCGGTATTAAGGTACCAAACAACTAGACATGACCATATGATCATCAGCCTCCCATGAGGCATACAACCCGATCCTCTCCGTCAGCTCTTCCTCGGTAAGAATATGCTTCTTACCCATTGACTTCATTAGGCTCACGAACTGCATGGCCCACAACTCATAAATCGATCCATCCATTTTGACTATGGGTGATGGACTTCTGAAGGCACCTGTGGTGGGGATATGTATTTTGTTCTCTGACATGTTGCCAATCGAAGAAGACAAGGATGGTAGACATGACGAAATATTTGTCTACACGGACATAAGGGAGGTTTGTTGCATGTGTAGACTCAAATAGCAACAACCCCATCAAAGAGAAGGTGTGCCTATTGTAGCGACGACTTTAACGGCTACAACCGCAAGTGAGGGGGTCCGTCTGCAAAGGGAGGAGTGGAGGGTCTGACTGCGGGTGGGGTCTGGCTGCAAGAGATTCAAGCCGCAGAGGTCATAGGAGAGGGGTGGTGGCACAAGAGGGATGTACCGTAGGTGGCGGTGCCGCGAAAGGGCTGTAGGGCGGCGGTGCCATGAGGAGCTGTGTCGCGGGCAGCGGGTTGGCGGTGTCGCAAGAGGGTTGGAGGTGGGGATAGGTTCAGGGTTTCAGGTACAAGAGCTTCGATAGGACCGTCACTCTGATACCATGTTGGGAAAAATAAGAGACTTGTTTACTCCTTGAGCCCTAGACTCTCTTATATAGAGGAGAGGCCTATGGGCAAATTACATAAAGCAAACAAAAGGAAAAGAAAATAGATAAACTAATACAGAAACAAAGAAATGTAGAAACATATCTCTACAATTGTGAATATATGGTCAGTAGCTAAAAAGATAAAAGTACTGATTGAATTTCAAACAAATATTGCGTACACGACCGATTGATAATTATTTTTTCGTGTAATTAATAGAAACATGTGCCCACCGTCGAGAATAATGGATATATGTATAACATCTTTAACTTTTTAGCTTTCTTACAGAGTCCTATTTAATGTGGAAAATGGTTGGTTTCAGAAGGCAAATAGACAAATAGAAAAGAATTCTACAATTAAGTGTGCACATAATCAAGAATTGTGTCAAATTTAGGGCGCTTTAAACTGCTAGCAAATTTATTTTTGAAACTATTCCACGAGAAATAATCAATAATTTCGCTAAACCAACCTAACGGGATGAGATATGTCCCGTAATTGGCTTCAAACATTCTAAAGGGAAGACTTATGGCTCTTAACTGGCTTAAAACACACATTCATATTTTAAGTTTTTAGATTTGAAAAATCAAAATAATGAAAAAAATGGAAACTTGAAAACATTTTTTCAATAGTTGATTAATCAGTTACTTGGGTTACTGTTGGAGTATAAGGTATATGCACCTATTGTGTTGTAGCAGAGTAAATGGATCCTGGAGGAGATCCATTTACCCCCATCCAGTGTTTAGTCCCACATGGACCAGCGTTGGGACTTGGAGGCTCTGGAGAGGCTATATAAGGAGCCCCAGACCTCATGTACTCATTGAGAAAGTGAATAGAAAAACACGCCCCGTTAAGGGCTTCTCCCATGGTTTCATCCCGCTCCTCACGGAGTAGGGTTCCACGTAAAATCATGGTGTTCCCATGTTGATGTTTCTTGTTTATGCTTTGTTTATCTATCGCTTCCGCATTATTCATATTTCTAACATGGTATCAGAGCGGGTTCAATTCTCGCGGTTTTATGTTCTTAATATATCCGAGATTCGATTTATGAAGAAGAATCATTTTATGCTGTTCTTGAAGATTTATTCATCGGAGATTTACGTTCTACGGTTTTCTTCTTGAAACCCTAATTTGGGATTGCTCTGAAAGCGTATCGATATTGGGGTTAGGGATATGTGGAGAAGCATGTGTGTAACATCCGGATCCGCACAAACCCCAACCCGGCCCGATTAGGATCCATGTAACTCAATAAAGTTGTCAATCAATATTAAATAACTTAAATCGATCAATTGATCGTGAATCAAAAGTCGTTCGGGCGAAATCGTTCAGAAATCAGTCGCAACATAATGTGTGCCACGGAAAAGTTGCGGCGCAAATTCGGAAACCGCGAAATGAATCGAGACCGTCATAAAATCTGATTCGACGAAATAAGACCAACGGAATGGACCGTTCATCAATCAGAGGTCGTTTGATATTTTTAAATAATAAAATTTAACCCCAAATCAAAATTGTATCTCGAAAATTTCGAGCATGCAAACTCGATCAAATTTATATCAATATTATACTCATATTGATTGCCGTTTAGAGACGATCGAAATGAGATATTGCGTGTCGAAATCGAAAACTCGTTCCCACACGGATATTTTTTTAGCATCTCAAATAAATGACTACTGCTACTGGTGTCTGTCTGCCATTTCCAGCAAAAAGAAGAAGAGAATTATGACATACACAGGCTGATGTCAGTCTGGTGATATCATGGTTAATGTCACAAAAAAAGAGAACCATCGTGGAAGCTTCCTCTCCCCTCTCTCCTTCGTTTTATACCAATTATAATGTGAAGCATTCCTATTTTCCTCTTCTATTTTCCCAAAACTCCACCACATATTTCCAAAATTTCAGAAAGACTGCAAATACTACAACAGTAGCCAAATTCCAAAAAATTCATTTCAAAATTCCAGATTTTTTATCCAAACTCAATTCCAGAAGCTAGAAGGGACAGCAGTATCTACTGTTTGCTGTCGTGGTTGCTTCAGGCAACTGGAGTTGCTCCAGCAACTCCTTGCAAATTCTCAACTAGGACCTCCTACCTAATTGTCTTGATCTCCAATCTTGGAGATCTTCAGGTACAATTCCAGGCTTTCCCCTCCTTGCTGCCATGCATGCTAATTGCATGTTTTTGACACATTTGATGGAATAAAATATTAGAACAAGTGGGGGTTTGCTTTCCTTCTCTTTACTGAAATCTGTTGTAAAAAAATGAAATAAGAATATTTATGATACTGAAGAACGAGGTGTAGATAGGTTTAATCACCTATTTTTCTTTTATATTGCCAGTTGTTACCAACTTGCGTATATCAGAAATGTTAGTCCAATTGAAATAGAATTCATATATGAATTTAAGAACTAGAATAAGTATATATATAAAGGATTTGGATTGAAAAATGAATGGAAATACCATTTTTTAATATATATGTCATAAACGCTAAAGTCATAACTGTGCTTCTAATATACATTAAATTATATGTGGTTAGACACGTTAATTTTGTAATTCTCCTTTTAAGAGGATCCTTATAGATGGAGGAGATTATGACCTAACATTATTTCATTTGAATTCCTTAAATTGTAGTGGTTGTGGTCGATTGAGATTCACTTTATAAGTTTCAAGTAATCTAATATCCATTCACATGTTTCCATCTGATATAGGATTTGAATCCAGGATCACAACTCGTGATTGTTACTCGAGATTGTTAGCATAATTACCCCACTGTTTAACGTGACTCTATTAACATGGATATGGATTATGGTTGCTGTTAATCCATCTAATATATCCAGGAGTATAAAAAATATAGTAGTAGAGAAAAATGCCTCCGGCAGGAAGCAAATAATACTAAGGAATGAACATCATAAGAGTTTTATGGATAAGAAACGAAAGTACATGAGCAGATACTTATCTTATATGAGGATGGGTATTGAACGAAGGAAACATGCTTTTTATTCAGACAGTAGAATCTTAGATAAGAAAAAAAATATGCCCTGCTAGTATGTTATGAGAAGAGAGATAGGATTTGAATCTTATGCCCTTATATTTACACACACTTAAATGCGGTCCTATATATATTGTTGGAAGAAATAGAATCGTTGTTTATTCCTGTAACCCTAAGCTCTCTTGTATAGGGGAGAGACCTATGGGTAAATTACATAAGAGACAAAAGGAAATAAAATAGCATAAAAGATACATGGAATGTCGAAATATCTCAACACTCCCCCTCAAGATGGAGCATAGATGTTAATCATGCTCAGCTTGGACAAACACTTCTGAAATGGCACCCTAAGTAATGCCTTATTGAAGATATATGTTGTCTACTCTCCTGAACTAACATGAGAAGTAGAAACCAGACCCTTCTGAATCATATAGCTCGTGTAATGGCAATCTACCTCAATATGCTTCGTCCTCTCATGGAACGCGGGGTTATTGGCAATAAAAAGAGCTGCATGATTGTCACATTGGAGGTGCATAGGAAGTGGCACCTTTGTGGTTAGGTCAGTAAAAACGGATCTGACCCACATCATCTCTGTTGTAGCTTGTGCCATAGCCCTGTATTCTGAATCAACACTAGATCTGGCAACCACCGTCTGCTTCTTACTTTTCCACGAAACCAAGGAATTTCCTATAAACACAGCAAAACCTGAGGCAGACTTTCTATCCTTCAGACATCCAGCATAATCTGCATCCGCACATGTTGTAACTGACATAGATGTACCACTGCTGAAAGGAAGTCATGTACCAGGTGAAGTCTTCAGGTATCTTAGAATCATACGGACTGCATCCATATGTGCATGTCTGGGTTGCTCCATAAACTGACTAACTTTGCTCACAGCAAATGATATATCGGGCCTTGTGATAGTCACATATAGTAGCTTGCCAACAAGCTCCCTGTACCTCCTCTTGTCGACCTCCTCAGTGTCATCATCATATAGCTTCATGCTCGGGTCAATAGGAGCAGTGGCAGGTCTGCAATGTACCATGCATGTCTCTGAAAGAAGATCTACAACATACTTCCTCTGAATCATCACGATACCTCTCTGGTTCCGTGCAAACTCCAACCCAATAAAGTAACATAAATGTCCAAGATCCTTGGTCACAACTGCTGACCTAGGAAGTCATTGGCACCCTGAATGCCATGCTTGTCATCTCCTGTAACAATAATATCATTAACATACACAAGAATGACAACAGTACCACTATGAGTCTTCCGTACAAACAGGGAGTGGTCACCATTCGATCGCACAAAACCCTGCTGCTCTATCAAGTCCGAGAGCTTTTGGAACCATGCTCTTGGACTCTGCTTAAGGACATTAATTGTGGAGGAGGAGGTGGGGATGGTGGTGTTGGTGGAGGTTGTGGGACAACAGGCATGGGGGGAGGTGGCATATAGACAGCTTCCTCTATGTTCGATGAAGCCAACCTATCACCTGTAGGAGAGAAGTACAACACCGACTCAAAAAACGTAACATCAGCACTGATATAATATTTTCTGCGTAGAGGATCATAACACCGATACCCTTTCTGAGTCCTGGAGTATCCAAGAAACACACATTTAATAGCTCGGGGAGCAAGCTTGTCAAGGCCATGAGTCAACTGGTGAACAAAAGCAAAAGACCCAAACACACAAGAGGTGAGTGAGAATAAATCCTTCTCAGGATAGGCAACGAAGAAAGGATTTTTCTCACCCAAAACAGATGACGGCATACGATTCACCAAGTAACATGATGTGAGAACTTCATCACCCCAAAACGAGTGCGGTGCACGACTCTGAATGAGAAGAGTTTGAATAATGCCCAGAAGATGACGATGCATTCTCTCAGCAACACCATTTTGCTGAGAGGTGTAAGGACAAGATGTTCGATGAATAATACCTCTGGATGAAAGGAAATGAGATATATCACGAGTACAAAACTCCAACGAATTATCAGTTCGAACAAACTTCACAGAGGTAGAGAAAACATTTTCGACTTCATTAATAAAATTTTTGATCACATTCTCGGCTTCAGATTTATTTTTTAAAAGAAACACACATGATAAACGTGAAAAATCATCCACAACTACAAGATAGAATATGTGTCCCTTGTGATCAGGTACACGACTTGGACTCCATATCTCAACACGAAACAACTCAAAAGAGGAGTTGTTGCTCCGACTCTGACAACTGGGAAAGGTAGACCTATGATGCTTTCCCAATTGATAAGCTTCGTAGTGAAAGGAAGAAGTAAGTGAAATATGCGGCAACATATGACATATCTTCTGAAGAGGAAGGTGACCAAACCGGAGGTGCCGGGTGAATGGAGAGACAGAGACAGAGGAAAGAGAAGATACACCAATATATGAAGTTCGGACCAGACGATAGAGGCCACCCTCTCACGGTCACACCCAATCACTTTTCCTTTAAAAATGTCCTAAAAAACAAGAGTCAATGGGCCAAAAATAGCATGACGGTGCAAATTCTTGGTAATCTGACTAATAGAAAGCAAATTCATAGAGAAATCTGGAGCATGTAACACATTTTCTAGACACATCGATGGTGTCAAGGTAATCTCTCCATGTCCTGTAATCGGGGAATGACTCCCATCAACTATCACAACTGTTCGCCATGGCTTAACTTGTCTATATGGCATAAGCTGATGTCTGTCTCCACAAAGATGATGTGTCGCACCGGAGTCCACAATCCACTCTAAAATGTCATGTCCATGACAGGATGTAAAAGCATAAGTACCTGAGGTGCTGGCAGCAGTAGAGGTACTGGCAGAGGCTGAGGTTGCCACATCGGAACTTATCTCTTGAGGACGATGATGCAGAAGGAGGTATAATGTCCCTCAGTCTGGCTATGAGGTGATCAAACCTCTGATCTAGAGTAGAAGCAGCAGGAGCTTCAATTTGTTCTCAACATGGGCTGAAGCTGGGAAACCATGCTTGGAATAGCATGTGTCCTCGATATGGCCTGGACGGTGACAGAAAGTGCAGGGATGACGAGTGCGACCTCCTCTACCACAAGGTCCGCGTCCACGAAGAGTAGAATGACCTCCTCTTCCTCGAGAGGCTACCATATCCGAGGAAGTCTGACTAGAGACACTGGAAGGAACAGTAATCTTGCTGAGCCTGCGGAATGCTTCCTCCATGGGAGGAATGGTGGCATCTGTTAGGATCTGAGATAGAGCAACATCATATTCAGGGTCTAGTGCTGCTAGGAATACCTCTACCATGGTAGCATTCTTGTAGGTCTGCTTCTGCTCTGAAGTTGCCGTCAGAGGCATGAAACTGTGAAGCTTTTCAAACATGCCACGCAGAGATGTATACAACGAATGCAGAGGACGTTCGTTCTGCTTGATAGTGAATATATCATGCGGGAGTTGGAGGATCTTGGTCTCATTCCTCGCTTGCGAATATGTAGTTGCAAATATATCTCGCGTTGCCTTAGCAGTGGGCTGATGAAACACATCATTGGCGATCTCAATCGTCAATGTTCCAGAAAGCCAAACATTGGCATATGCGTCGTCCGCCTCCCATGAGGCGTCTTCTCCACCGGTTCTTCCTCGGTAAGAATGTGTTCCTTACCATTCGATCATAAGGCTCATGAACTACATAGCCCAGAGCTCATAGTTTGTCTCGTCTATTTTCCAATAGGTGTTGGACCTTTGAATGCGCCTGTGGCGGGTACATCAACTTTGTTCTCCGACAACTTGCCGAATGTAAAAGACTAGGGTTTTGTAGACCACGGATGAACGTTTACACGAACATACATGGATTTGAGTGCATATGAAGACTTATGCCCTCAAATCCATTAATGAGGACCGAACGATGCCGGTGCTAGGAGAAGGGGCACGCAGAGGATCCACGCGCGAAGGTCAGCGCCCTAGGATGAACGCTAGGGGCGCACGACGGCGCTTCTACGTGTAAGGTTGCGCGCGTAGAAGCGCACTGGTCAGTGCGCGTGAAGGCGCGCAGGGAGGGGGTGGCTGGTGTAGAGTCGCGCGACTCGTGGGGCGGTGCGCGGTAGGATGAGGCGCGCGAGGTGGCAACACCTGAGGAGATGGGGTCGGCGGTGCCCGAGGAGGGAGGTGGCGGCGCCCGAGGAGATGGGGCCACAGCACACGCATGTAGGGCACGAGGTAGGGTTAGGGTTTTTGGGCACGAGAGCTTCAGTCGAGGACCGTCGCTCTGATACCATGGTGGAAGAAATAGAATCATTGTTTATTCCTGTAACCCTAGGCTCTCTTATATAGGGGAGAGACCTATGGGAAAATTACATAAGATAGACAAAAGGAAATAAAATAGCATAAAAGATACATGGAATGCTGAAATATCTCAACAGTTACGTTCCTACAGAGACTAGATTTGGGAAATGATATAACAAAACAAATATACTTCAAGTCAATTCTGTTAAATATTATTACTCATTCTTATGGAAACTTGGGTTTATCCTAATTGAGAGGTTAAATGAATAATTGTAAGGCATAAAGATATATATTGTGGTTCCTTGCACAAATGTTTACTTCCATAAGAACTCATAAGGCTTATATATATACAATAGATATACTGTGGTATTTCTTTTAACCTGACCAAAATAGAGTAAACATGGTCACCACCTTTGTGCGAACTACATAAAGTCATCACACCATAATATATCTATCAAGGAACACATGGACTTGGATCCAATCAAGTCAAAAGTAACACAGACTGACAATAGAAACCATGACATAGACTTGTGTAGAAACCATGACCTGGACTTGTGTAGAAATCATGACCTGGACTTGTGTGATTTATTCATACATATAGAGGTGATAGCCTGAGCAAAGTGATCCCTTAATAAATTCTACATCACTATGAATAGGTTGTGACAAATAGCTAGTTCTACAAAGGCAACCATGAGATATATTGAGAAAGGAGTATGAATTAAGAAAGTCAGTATTATGATAAATCAATGATCAGATGATTATTAGTGCCGGTCATGGTGACCTTTACACCTAACCATGTGAGGGTGCGGTAACCCTCAACTGGGAGGAGGAAAGGAAGCCCGGTTTGATCAGCGGCCGCCAAGTGCACGAGTCTAGAATCCCACTCTTTTTACGGTTTTTACGCGAGCTCGTAGTGTTTTTACGCCTCGTTGGGATCCCGAATTTTGATCAGTTCCGCTGACCTCTGTTTTAGGATACCCATGCGGGGGATCCTCAATTTTTTGTATGACTTTCAACCAGTTCCGCTCATTTGCTCGTACTATTTGGGTCGATTTCTAGAGTAACTTTTCCGGAGAGTCTCTCTCACCCATCTCTGGAGCGTAATTTTGGAGTTGACCTTTCCCTCTATTGGACCGCACTTTCAATTATAGGGCGAGACGGAAGAGCCTCTTAGGAGCCTGCCTCATCGCTTGAGTTTTAGTTACTTTCCGCCAACAAGCTTGGCGATGTTACATTTGAATCATCTATGTCTACGTCTAAATAGTCTAGGGTTACCTTTGGAGGACTTACAGTTAACTTCAGAATGAAGTATAATAGATCTTGGCTAAGAGATTAAAGCAATTATAAGTTGTGTTGGTTAAAGTTGATTATAATTAGGTTGGATGCATAATCATTTTAAGTTACTGGATGTGTTGGGAACTTAGTTAGGATGCATTACACGACACCGCATGCCTATAGAGGCCACCCCAACCCTAAGGCATTATTCATGCCTTAGAGTCATAGTGTCAGGTCACGTACAAACCAAGACCATAGACTATCCACTAGACTAAAAAAGTTGGATAGAATTGAGACCAGATTGAATCTCATCATCCCGTCATTAATACCAACAAACATGAGATCTAAATGACAAAAGAATAATATATAACTATGGGCTATCAACTACTATTTTAAAAGTTATAATTGAAAAATGTTGGGTCAATGGGAAATCACGGGAAATACCTTCATAGTATCTTGAAAAGCATTCTTAATACAGGTAGTTGTTAAAAGTTAAATATCATGCATATCTACTTATTTCTTTTGCAATCACTTTAAATGTGTGCTTGTCTTGATAAATTTTTTAGGAAGTACCAGCGCTCGCTGACGCTTCGTGTTCCTTGCATGTTTTGGCAAGCAATGAGCCTGCATTGCAGTAGCGTAGATGATTCCTGATACGCGGGTATAATTCAAACTTTACAGTTTTTTATTACAGTTTTTATCAGTTATGATGTAAATGCTTACTTTTCTCTTCAGTCAGATTGTTGGGATACATGTATATATTATCAGCTCTTTTGTATATGTTGTATATTATGAAAGTTAATGAAATGGAATGTTGGTGTAGAAAGAAAAGATCAACTTATTTATTCTAGTAGGCTCTCTTCAGCCAATGGGTAAATTATATAAAGCATACAAAAATAAAGAGGATTATGAAAACATTCTAAGAAGAAGAAATAAACATGGTAACATAAATAAATAAATATATATATATATATATCTACACTCCCCTCAAGAAGGAGCATAGATATCTATCATGCTCAGCTTGGACGAACACTTCTGGAAAGGTCATCGGAGTAAGGCCTTAGTGAGGATATCTGCAATCTGGTTCCCTGAGCTGACATGAGATGGGGAAATAAACCCCTTCTGAATCATATCACATATGTAATGGCAATCAACCTCAATATGCTTAATATATTCATGAAATGATGGGTTATTTGCAATAAATATAGATGCCTTATTATCGTTGTTCAATATCATGGGAAGAGGAACCTCTATGTGTAGATCGGTAAGAACAGATCGAACCCACATCATTTTTGTGCTAGCTTGGGCCGTAGCCTTATACTCTGATTCAACACTTAATCTAGCTACAACAGTTTGTTTCTTGCTCTTCCATGAGACAAAGGAATCACCAATGTATACGGCAAAGCCAGTGGTGGACTTTCTATTCTTAAGGCATCCTGCATAATCTGCATATGCATATGCTGAGATGGTGACCGACTTGCTTTTTCTAAACAATAAACCCACACATGAGGATGATTTGAGGTACCTTAGTATCATATGCATAGTGTCCATATGTACCTGACGTGGTTGCTCCATGAACTGTGTAACTCTGCTAACTGCAAATGATATATCTGGTCTAGTAATAGTAACATAGAGAGCTTCCCTACCAGTTCTTTGTACCTTCTCCTATCTACTTCATCAGTGTCACCATTGTACAGCTTCATACTTGGATCCATAGGTGTAGTAGCAAGCCTACACCCAAGTATAGCCGTGTCACTAAGTAGATCAATAACATATTTCCTTTGGGTCATTACTAGTCCCTGCTGATTTCTGGTAAACTCCAGACCCAGAAAGTATCGAAGGGCCACAGGGTCCTTAGTAATAAATTCATGACCCAGAAAGTCTTTTGCCAACCTTATTCCATGTAGATCATCTCCTGTAATGAGAATATCATCAACATATGCCATAATAGCAACCGTACCTCTTGTAGTTCTCCGTATAAAAAGAGAGTGATCTGCATTGGATCGTTTGAACCCATGCCTTTCGAACAAATCTGAGAGCTTCTAGAACCAAGCTCTTGGGCTTTGCTTAAGTCCATATATGGCTTTATGAGGTCTACATACATGTGTATACTCCCCCTCAGCAGTAAAACCTAGTGGCTGCTGCATATAAACTTCCTCTTAAAGATCACCATAAAAGAAGGCATTCTTTACATCAGTTGAATTAAAGGTCAATCTCGAAGAACTGTAATCCTTAGTGTAGAATGATGTGCAACAGGAGAAAAGGTGTCCACATAGTCCACCCCATATGTCTGTGTAAAGCCTCTTGCTACTAGCCTGGCCTTGTATCGATCAATGTTGCCATCAGCATTCTGTTTCACTGTAAAAACCTATTTGCAGCTTATTAATGATGCCCCAGTAGGAGCGGGTACGAGACTCCATGTACCTCTATACTGTAGAGTTGTCATCTCCTCCTCCATGGCTAAACACCATTGACTGTCTTGCATCGCCTCCTAGTAAGTCTGTGGAATGACCACGGTGTTCAAAGCAGTGACAAACTTCCTAAAATCACCTCTCAAACGCTCAAAGGTAACCTGAGAAGCAAATGGATATGTAGCAGGAACGCTTATGCTTCCTAGTAGCAATGGGTAAATCCAGGTCGTCGTCGTCATTGTTGCCATCACCCTAAACATCATCCGCCTGAGAGAAGCCCTGCTGAGAACCATTATGCAACCCATCATTAGAAATAATGCTACCAGAACAAACCCGAGGCGTGTTGGATGATGGACTGATAGCATGCGCGGGAGTAGATCGTCGACTGTAATGATGTGGTAGTGCAGGAACTAAAGTGATAGGTGGTGGTGGGGCTGATGGTGGTAATGGAGATGGTGATGGTGCTGATGGTGGACGCACCGACGGAGGTAGAATGTAAACAAGATCATCTGAATATGAAGGAGTCAACTGGTTATCTGGAGGCGAAAACTACATGACAGATTCGAAAAAAGTAACATCTACGCTGACATAATATCTCTTGTGTACTGGATCATAACAGCGATAAACCTTCTGAGTTCTGGAATATCCAACAAAAATACATGTGATAGCCCTTGGAGAGAGCTTATCGATCCCTGCAGACAACCGATGAATAAACGCCACAGATCCAAACACACGAGGACCAAGAGAGAACAACTCCTTGTTAGGAAAAACAAGTGAAAAAGGAACCTTCTCCCCCAATACTGGCGATGGCATGCGGTTAATTAGATAACAGGCCGTGAGGACCGCATCACCCCAGAATGAATGAGGGACACAACTATGTATTATGAGGGTACGGGTGACATCAAGGAGTTGGCGGTGCTTTCTTTCAGCAACGTCATTTTATTGAGACGTATAAGCACACGATGTTTGATGAAGAATACCATTTGAAGAGAAGAATTGAGAGAACACATGTGTACATAATTCAAGCGCATTATCAGTTCGTACAATTTTCACAGATGTTGAAAAAATATTATGTATCTCTCTAATAAAAGATATGATGGCATTTCCAACTCCTGATTATTTTTTAACAAAAATACCCACGACAAACGACTAAAATCATACACAACTACTAAATAAAAATGATGTCCCTGATGATCGGGAACACGACTTGGACCCCATATGTCGACATGGAAAAACTCAAAAGGGGAGTTACTACTTCGACTCTGACGACTGAGAAGACGGAATGGTGATGCTTTCCTAATTGACATGCTTCGCAGATGAATGACGAGCGAGGCGAAATCTGAGGAAGAACCTGACGTAGCTTTTGAAGTGGAAGATGACCAAAACGCATATGTCATATGTAACGAGAAACAGAACCAGTGATATGGGATGATGACCAGCATGCGTTGTGTGAACCAGTCGATAGAGTCTGTCCTGCTCACGGCCATGCCCAATCATCCTGCCCGTAAAGATATCCTGAAAAACAAGAGATGATACAACAACAAAGCCTTTTCCCACAATTAAGTAGGGTCGGCTACATGGATTCTTCGCCTCCATTCAAATCTATCTCTTGAAAAACAAGAGATGATGAGTCAAAAATTGCTCAACAGTTTAAATCCTTTGTAATCTGACTGATTGACAGTAAATTCATTGAGAAATCAGGAGCATGCAGCACAATCTGCAATCGCATAGAGGGTGTCAAGGCAATCTCCCCACGTCCTGTAATAGGGGAATGGGTCCCATCAGCTATGACCACTGTCTGTCCTGGAGAGGCCTGCCTGTATGCGATGAGCTGACCTCTATCTCCACACAAGTAATGTGTAGCTCCAGAATCAATAATCCATTCCGAGATATCAAAGCCATGATAAGAGGCAGAAACACGAACACTACATGAGGTGCTTACTCCTGTAGTAGCGGCAATGTCTGAATTGTTCTGAAGCAGGTGTTGAGGTACCAGATGGGGATACAATATCTCTCAATCAAGACACGAGATCATCATATCGTTGATTCGATGGTAGTAAAGCAGATTGTTGATGCTAGGCATGTTCCGCTACACGAGCTGATGTTGGAAAACCATGTTTGGAGTAGCATGTATCTTCCGTATAACAATCTGTGACAATAGGTACATTGTGATCCACGACCATGTCCACCTCTAACACATGATGCTCGCCCGCGAAACTGAGATGAACCGCCCCTTCCACGAGAGGCCGCCATAGCAAAAGAGTTTGTTGCTGAAGAATAAACATTAATCCTACTCAACCTCTGAAGTCCTCTTCCATAGGAGGAATTGTTGCATCTGCCAGTATCTGGGAGGAAGCAGCTTCATGTTGTGAATTAAGAGAGGCCAGAAATACGCCAATCATCGTAGCATTTCGGAATGTTTTCATCTTCTCTGGGGTGGTTGTGAGTGACACTAAGCTACGAAGCTTCTTAAATATACCGTGCAAGGCGGTATAGTGTGCATGTAGTGGACGTCCATTCCGCTTAATAGTAAATATGTCATGTTGTAGATGTAAGATCTTTGTCTCAATCTTGGCCTGTGAATATGTCGTAGCAAGAATGTCCCACATAGCTTTGGTTGTAGGCTGGTGTAGGACGTCGTTTGCAATATCTAGTAGAAGAGTACCGGACAACCACACTTGTGCATAAGCATTATCAGCCTCCCATGAGGCATACAATCATGTCTTCTCCGTCAGCTAATCTTCCGTAAGGATGTGCATCTTCCCCCATCGACTTCATCAGGCTCATGAATTGCATGGCTCATAACTCGTAATTCGACCCATCCATCATTACTATGGGTGTCGGACCTCTGAAGGCACCCGTGGCGGGATATTATTCCTTTTCTCTGTCATCTTGCCGATCGAGGAAGACGAGGATTGTAGAATCTGACCAAAGGAATGTCTACGCGAATAAAAGGGAAGTTGGTTCAATATGTAGACTTATGTTGCAACCAACATCATAAGGAACTGGCAACACCTTCAAAACACGACTAGGTCCGCAAGGCTGAAGCCGTTGGATGCGGCTGAGACCCGCGAGACTGTTGGGAGCGGCTGACCCGAGAGGCGACGGTGTCGCAGGGAGGGGAAGTCGGGGCTGGAGTGACGTGTGAAGTGCCGCAAGCGGAGCCGAGGCTATGACGGAATGGGAGGTGCCGCAGGCAGAGCCGAAGGCGGCTGGGAGCCACCGGTTGTGGCGGCACGCAGAGGTTGGACGGTAGAGGGCTAGTGTTAGGGTTAGGTATGAGAGCTCCGGTCTCTGATACCATGTAGGAAGAAAAGATCAACTTATTTATTCCAGTAACCCTAGGCTCTCTTATATACGAGAGCATCCTATGGGTAAATTACATAAAGCATAGAAAAGTAAAGAGGATTAAAAAAATAGTCCAAGAAGAAAAAATAAACATGGTAACAGAAATATATATATCTACCGTTAGTGGCACTTGTTGGTGTTGTTTATGTAGTGATTACGTTGAATGTGAATGTCTTGGCAACAAGCGAAAATTTTCCTGTATTTTCAATACCAATATGATGTGGTAAGGAATAAAATACTACGAATGCAACGTAAATGGGTGCCCGGATACGAGGGCGTCGCACTTTGGTATAAGAGTCATGGTACCTCGATACACGCATTCGCAATATTATAATTCTGATCGCATTAAGTTCTCAGATAACGACAGTCTCCCGACTTGCCGTAAGTTCGAGAAGGAAAATATGACATTCAAATTCCATAACCACAAATGTAACCAATTTCATTAATTTTCATATTATATCCCAAGAAGAGAAAAGCATACATGATAGTATCTGCGAACAACAATTTTTATGACTAATAATGGTTCTCATGTAGATCCATGACATCCAGAGCTGCGCAAGACATGACTGACCGTTTAGAGCGCATTATGACCTCTCACCGATCTCCAGCAGCAGCATGCTACTATGAGAGGCCAACAAGACCAGATTCTGACACAGTAGATTGAGATTGCAGACCGACAGTCTGATATAGAGATGAAATTTGAGGAGCTGTCAGATTTCACATACCATCCATCTCAAGATGGGACCAGACAGGACCAGTCTCAGTCAGTCGAGGTACAGCAGCCTCATTTCGATGATCAACACGAGGAGATACCAGAGCATGGAGCAGATGATGGAGACTATGATAGTAAGCAGGACCCTGTTGACTTTGCATATGAGAGTGCACACGAGTACTCTGTTATTCACAAGCATCAGTCGATTTTTACATCCTACCAGCGGGCCAATGTGCCCATGTTTGAGGGCACCGGTACATCAGATGTGGCAGAGCAGTGGCTCAAGAGGGTCATGAAGGTGTTGAGGATGATTCGCGTGCCACGAGACATGTGACTATCTTTAATAGAGTATTCATTGACAGACTTTGCAGAGAGATGGTGGGATGCAGTAGTTTCTGAGTTGGGTCGTGAGCCTACATGGGATGATTTTGAGACAATTCAATCCCACTTCTTTTCTGCGAAGTGGAAGGAGTTCCAACGTCGTTTTTTTGCAGGGCTTCGTCAGGGACGGATGACAGCCAGAGATTACTTTGTTCGATACATCGAGCTGTCTCAACACACATCAGCAGCTGCCGCATTTATAGAGGAGATTCTGGAAAAGTTCATCAGAGGCATGAGGAAAGAGGTGCAAGAGAAGTTGGCTGGATTGCGTATCATTTCTATCTCCAAGGCTACTGATGCAGCGGAAAGGTTTGAGGACATCAGAGAGAGACGCTTTGGGAGCTCGTCTGGAGCAGCACCTAGACCACAGCGATCTTTTGGGCTGATACGTCGACCATTCCAGCAGCAGAGGTCAGCCAGGCGGTTCCGACCTAAAGGTTCGTCATTCTCAGGCAATGCTCGCTCATCTCCATTGACTACCTTAGGAAGAGCACTTGCCGGACATGGCACCGATTCAGCACGACCATCTGGAACGCAGCGAGTAGTCAGACCCCGAGAAGGACCGACTCGGAGAACGAACACGACCACTCCATCTACCCGGCTAATCTGATGTTACTTGTGCCATAAGTGGGGACATTACCGGCATCAGTATCCCCAGAGATCCGGTGATCCTCGCCCCTAGCCACAGTCGTCACAGCTACAGGCATAGCATACAGGGAGTTTCCGTGGCAGGAACTCCGACTTCAGGAGGCAGCAATAGAGACAGACACAGAGTGTGGCAGGTTCCAGTACCGCACCAGCCAGGCAGAGTCAGCTGCACGCAGTGACCGAGGAGCAGGCTCACTCAGCAGCTACTGTGGTGAAAGGTATGGTCTCAATCTTGGGCCGACCTTTCCATGTTTTATTTGACTCTAGAGCGACACATTCCTTCCTTGCATCGATATTGCTAGCTTTATTAGGAAGAGTCGTAGAGACTCTATCTTCTCCATATCACATATGTGGGCTAGGTGACCAGTTGTTTGTCATTTCATTGATAGTCAAGAACTTACCATTACTGATTGGTTGTCACGAGATGATCGCAGATTGTCTACTACTACAGCTTGACGAGTTTGACTTGATTCTAGGCATGGATTGGTTATCAGCTCACCATGCTCTTGTTGATTGCTTTAGGAAGATGGTTGTCTTCAGGATTCCTTATTTGCCTGAGTTCACTTTAGAGGGGGCATTACATGACTCCAGAATGGAGTACATTTAAGTATTGCGAGCTCAGAGACTTGCTCATCAGGGATCTGATTCTTATCTAGCAATTGTTCGAGAGGTATCTGATCATGAGCTGATGACACAGAACATCCGAGTAGTATCAGAATATCCAGATGTTTTTCCAGAGGAGTTGTCAGGATTACCTCCTAAGAGAGAGAGCGAATTCGAGATCATCTTGCTACCAGATACACAGCCGATCTCGATGGCTAATTACCGCATGCCACCAGCTGAGTTGAGAGAGTTGAAGGTGCAGTTGCAGGAGATACTTGACTTGGGATTCGTAAAACTGAGCACTTCACCTTGGTGTGCTCCGGTTCTATTTGTCAGGAAGAAGGATAGATCCATGATATTATGCATTGATTATCGACAGCTAAACAAGAGAACGGTGGAGAACCGTCATCCATTGCCACGAATTGATGATTTGTTTGACCAACTTCAGGGATCTTCGGTGTTCTCGAAAATCGATCTTTGCTCCGGCTATCATCAAATGAGGATACGAGAGTCTGATATTCCAAAGACAACCTTCAGGACTCTTACGAGTTTGTGGTGATGTCGTTTGGGCTCACCAATAAACCTGCAGCATTCATGGATATGATGAACCGGATCTTCTATCCATATTTGGATAAATTTGTGGTGGTGTTCATTGATGATGTGCTCATATATTCTTGGAATGAATGGGATCACGAGAATGATCTACAGAATGTCCTACACACATTGCGAGAGCACAAGTTGTAAGCCAACCTGAGCAAGTGTGAGTTTTGGTCTCATTCCTTGGGCATGTCATTTCTGGAGCAGGTATCGCAGTTGATCCTGCGAAGATTGAGGCAGTTATGTCTTGGGAGCAGCCCAAGATAGTTATTTAGATTCGGAGCTTCCTTGGGCTATCGGGTTATTACAGATACTTCGTTAGTAGATTTTCACGCATTGTTCGCCCTATGACATGATTGATGCAGAAGGGAGTCACATTCATTTGGGATGATTCATGTGAGTAGGCCTCAGGACAGTAAAGGAGAGATTTACTACAGCGCCTATTCTTGCTCTCCCTTCAGACACTCAAGATTATGTAGTCTACACAGATGCATTCAGAGAAGGTCTAGGAGCATTATTGATGCAGAGAGACCACATGATTGCTTATGCATCACGATAGTTGAGACCGCATGAGCGGAACTACCCTACACATGACTTAAAGTCGGCGGCAGTAGTCTTCGCCTTGAAGATCTGGCGCCACTATCTTTATGGGGTGAATTTCAAGATTTTCACTTATCACAAAATTCTAAAGTACATATTTGACCAGAAGGAATTGAACATGAGACAACATAAGTGGCTCGAGCTACTGAAGGACTACGACTACACGATCTCTTACCATCCTGGTAAGGGAAACCTGATGGTCGATGCACTTAGCAGGAGAGCTCATACATAGGGTACGACAAGTTGCTATACACGTCGGATATGTTCGCAGCTTTAACTAATTGGCATCCTCAGGAGAGTACATCCATATCCACCTCCGTACCTCCACGATTCAGCAGTTTGTGCGAGCTTTGACTATTTGGCATTCTTTTCTTGTTTAATTGCTCAAGCTTAGTGGATAGTCTGTGGCCTTGGTCTGGGTAAGACCTCACACTATGACTCTAAGGTAGTAAGGAAACCTTAGGGTTGGGGTGCCTCCGTAGGCATGCGGTGGAGTAAAATGCATCCTAACTAAGTTCCCAACACGTCCACTAGCTATATCTTACAACTATGGTAGTAGTTCGAAGTCTGATAAGGATAATTGTCATGATATGGTCTTTTCTCTTTGTCAGGAATTATTGGCAGAAAAGTAACTAGTTCAACGAAAACCAACTCAACTGTAACCAAGCTTCTTATGTAACCAATTCAATTGTAATTCAACTTTAGCCAAACTCAATTGTAACTCAATCCAATCTCAATTGTAACTGATTCAGATGTAGCCATAGAGGATTCAGATGTATACATGGATGATTCGGATGTAGCATCGCCAAGTCTGCTGGCGAAAAATAAACAAAACTCAAGCAGTGAGGTAGCCTAAAAAGGTTCTTCCGTCTCGCCCTCTAATTGAAAGGTAGTCCAACAGAGGGATAGGTCTACTCCAAAACTACGCCACTGAGACGGGTGAGAGAGACTCTCCGGAAAAAGTCGCTCTAAAAGAAAAACCAGCCCGACCGGTACGGGCTAACGAGCTCGAAAAACTAAAACCAAGGGTCCTCCAGCCTAGGTACCCTAAAGAACAAGGGTCAGCGGAACTGTCTTTAAAAGAAAACCTGTGGATCCCAGAGAGGCGTAAAAACTGCGAGCGCTCGCGGAAAAAACGAGAAAAGACTGGGATCCTAGACCCGCGCACTAGGCGGTCGATGCCCTAACTGGGCTTCCTATCTCCCGCCCAGTTGAGGGTCACCGAACCCTCGTACAGTCAGGTGTAAAGGTCACCATGACTGGCACTCTTAATTAACAGTCATTACCGAATCATCATCACTGATTTGATTTCTCATTCTTTGTTGTAATTAACTTTACATATCCAAGCATCATGTCAACAATTTTATTGAATATTGATCCATAATTACTAATTAGTGATGCATACCTAAATGATTGATCACGAAGATTTTCAGTCATTGATTAAAGATTATCTTAAGATTTGACGGCCTACTTATTGGTCTAGATATTGTAAGTCACTGTGTGAAAATATCTTAATGATCTCATTTTTCAATCATTAGACTAGAAGTTGTTCATTAGATCTGGATTCAATTTTTGATCAATGTTAGATTCCCAAACTTTCTTATTTAATTATAAGATCAAGTGTTAACTTTCTAAATCTAGACTTGTCTCATCTTGTATACTAATTCATTCCCAAATATCAAGATTTATCGGTGTCAACTTCACACTCTTTCATAAGAAATCATATACCAAGGACAAACAAATTCTTAAACTTAGCTACAACCATCACTGTTAAGTCTATATTCAAGAACTGAAACTGATCACCTCAAGCTTACTGGACATCAAATTAATCATAGTTATTTTTTTCGTTCTCAGTTAATGAACGACCATACTTTAAATTCACCATATTCTCCATATATATCCACAGGACCACAACCGTTGCAATAATTAAACTAGGACTTTTGAGCTCAGAGTCCAACTGAAATTATTACCATTGGTTGTAACTTAAATATGTACTCTTGACTTTTCGAGATAGGTTCACATATGACCATTTATTTAACTTCTACCCAAATATTTCCTACCTACCTGCAACTGTTGTGACTAAAAAAATATGGCGAGCTAGAAACTTAACTTCGTTAAGATCGTAATGGATTATAGCCTCAATCTCATTACATATTTTAAGATGTTTTCCACAGGTAGTTCCTATTTAAACAACCTAATTTCCAAAGAAATGTGATCTGAATATATCTGCATTCACACGTCCACAACTAACAAAATATTTCTCAAGAATTTTACTTATTGGATCATTCTCAAATAAATTCCATATATTTGGAGATCCCATCTGTAAGGAGACATAATGATCCTCAATTAACCAAAAGTTCCTCAAGAATTTTACTTGTTAGATCATTCTCAAATGGATTCCATATAATTGTAGATCCCATCTACAAGAAACGATAAATGATCGACGATTCGCGAAATGCATTTTCAAAATTAAGTAACGTCCAATATAAACTTTGATGTCAAGACGTACACTGTTAATGCATGCGACAATGCAACCGAATCCAAAAAATGTCTGAACTTCTAAAAAAACCCTAGAACAATATTTATCGAAATGCACATCAAATCACTGGTAATCCGACCATGCATAGTAACAATAACACATGGAAAAGAAGATGGATGTTCACTTGTGGAAGAAGAAAAAAATCATGGAAAGCAGCAAGAAGGGGGCTTAGGTGTACCTCTTTTTTTTTTGACCTTGCATGCAGCAAGGCATGCAAATGGGTTGCTACAGGGGCTCTAGCAGGAGGCCTGAATCTTGAAAATGGCAGTAGCTTTGGCTTGTAATTGGAGCACCATCTTGCTGCTGGCAGGGCTTCCAGCAACAATAGTTGCAAGGAGCTCAGAAGCAGCAAAAACTTGCTGAATCAGAGCAGCAGGCTGCAGCCGTTGGCTGCAGAGAGCGTCTCCAGGGTAGAGGTTGGGAGGGCTCCATCTGCTGGGTCTTGGAAACTGTAGCAACCTTGTGAGAGAATAGCCGAAGCTCTCTTTGATGGGAGAAAGGGGCTGTAGCTCCAGATTTCAGCAAGAAATATAGAGGAAAGGGAGACTCTACGGCTGAGAATTTAAGAGAAATGGGGAGAAAGAGGGGATTTAGTTTGTGCATGCATGGCAGTAAAAAGAAGGGAAAAAGGATTAAACAAAAACATGGATTGCAGCAAGAGGATGGAAAGATTTTACCTCTTTGATCTTCCAAATTTGGAGGATAGTTGGAGCCTGATTTAGCATGAAATCAGCAGCTAAATTATCTGCTGGACAGCAGCTCAAAAGCAGCAGAATTGAAGAACCGAGCTGCTGCCTGGAAGACTGCTTGCAGTAGCTTGAGCCGAGAATGTGCAGCATGTATTGGGAGAATTTCTGCAGCAATAATTGAAGAGGAGGAAGGCTGGAGGGCTGCTTTCTTCGGCAGTAACTTGCAACAACCAGGAGCAAAGGCTCCTGCTGCTTGGAGCATTTTCTTGCTTCAAGATGGAGAGCAGCTCCATCTAAAATTTGGAGGAAAAAGGGCTGGAGAGGGCCTCTTACGGCTGGGTTTTGCAAAGATAATGGAGAGAATAAGTGAGAGGGGATTGAGGTTTATATAACCAAGGGAGGTAAGCCCTTGGTTGATAAGTGGATAAAGAAAAGTCCAAGTGGAAGGACGGATGGACAGCAGCAGACTGCTGTCTGCTCTTGCACGAATAATTATTTTCATTTTAATTAATTTTTTTTATAAACAATAGCTCTCTTATATTTAGAAAATCGAAGTTGACCGTATACACACCTCGAGTGTCAGATTTTGGAGTACAATAGCTCGTTTTGATCGTCTCTAAATGACGATCAATATGAGTATAATATTCATATACTTTCGGTCGGGTTTTGAATACCCGAAATTTTCGGATACAGTTTCTGTTTAAGATTAAATTTTGTAATTTAAAAATATCAAACGACCTCTGATTTACGAACGGTCGATTCCGTTGGTCTTGTTTCGTCGAATTGGATCTAATGGCGGTCTCGGTTTGTTTTACGATTTTTGAATTTGCATCGCGGCTTTTTCACGCACGCATTACGATACGACCGATTTTTGATCGATTTCGTCCGAACGACTTTTGATTCACGATCAGTTGATCGTTTTAGGTTGTTTGGTATTGACCAACAACTTGATTGGGTTCATCGGACTCAAATCGGATCGAGTTCGGGTTTGTGTGGATTCAGATGTTACAATTATAAAAACCTCAAAGGGAGTCTCGTCCTCGAGACTCGAGTCAAGGTTATTCAGTGTCTTGTTTGGATTTCATATGGCCATAAAAACCTCAAAGGGTTTTGAACCCATAAAAACCTCAAAGAGAAAACAAGCCATATATTCACGTATATATAATTACAAAAGCTTGTTTTGCTTATTACACTTAGAAAAGCTGTGGATATCCCGCTCGCATGTCGGCTTCGGTCTCCCGTATCGCTTCTTCGACGCCGTGTCGGTGCCACAACACCTTGACCAATGGAATCTCTTTGCTGCGAATCTTCTTCACAGCACTATCTAGTATCTGTACCGGCTTCTCCTCGTATGTCAAATCTGGCTCCACGTCAAGATTCTCGTAACTGATGACGTGTCGAGAGTCATGGACATATTTCCTCAAGTTGGATATATGAAAGACATCATGAATGCCTGATGAGTCTGGAGGATCGATTACTCGATAGGATGTCTTACTCATACAAGTAATAATTTCAAATAGTCAAACATAAACTTGCCATGAACACCAAATCTTTGTATTTCTCTTCATGGGAGATATACGTAGAAACAACCTATCTCCTTCCTTAAACTCCAAAACTCTTCTCCGACTATCTGCAAAACTATTCTAGCAGCTCTGTATCGTCAGAAACATTCACCTTACAAGATCAACAATCCTCACAGACTCTTCCAAGAGATCTACAGAGTAAAGAGTGTGTTCACCTATCTCATGCTATCTGAGAGTTGCGAGGCATTTCTGTCAATATAGGACTTCAAATGGTGCCATAATAATATTGAAATTATGGTTGTTGTTGTACGGGAATTCTACCAATCGATAGGTGGTCCTTCCAGGATCCTTTTCACCCAAGGGTACGCGGATGAATTAATTCCTCGTATCTGAATAATGTGTTTGTTCTGTCTGACGGTTTATGGATGGAATACAGAACGCATCTTCAGCTCTGTTTGTAGTGTTGACATGAACTGGTGCCAATAGTAATATGTAAACCTCGAGCATCTGTCAAACATTACCTCACGTGGTATACCATGAATCCTTATAATGGTATGCACATGCAATCTAGCCAACCTAAATGGAGTGTACATCATGTTGACATGTATAAATGGGTTGACTTGGTCAATTTGTCAACGACCCAAAAGCATTGTGGTCACCATGGTGTCCTTGGTAGTCTAGTAACAAATTTCATTAAAGTACTCTCCCACTTTTACTTGGGAATGGGGAGATACTGTAATAATCATGGTGGTCTTCTATGCTCAACCTTGACCATCTGATAGGTCAAGCATCTGCTAACATGGTGTGCTGCATCACACTTCATCCCGACCCGCCAAAATGTTGGCGCAGATTACGATACATTTTCGTACTGTCGGGATGAAAAGACAATTGTGAACGGTGTGCTTTATCAAGAATCTCTATGCAATTGCTCTATCATAGGACACAACGATGTAGCCATCCTTTCGTAAAGTAGACTTAGTCTCCACAAAATTATCACTTTTGTCCTTGTTGGCACGCATACATTTGTCTTAAATTCAAGGATATGTCCTATGACCTACTATGCAATCTCAAGGATCGCCGAATCGCGGAGGTATGACAGTAGATATAGACGCACTCTTATGAGGATGTCAATTAGTCTAAGATGTGAGCGCATTCCACATGCGTAGCTAGTTTGTCGTATATGCATGAGTTTTCCTGCTCAGCACATCTGCCACCATGTTTCCTTTATCGGGGTGGTATGAGATCATGTAATCAAAATCCTTCAGTAGTTTAAACTACCGATGTTATCTCATGTTTAACTCTTTATGATTATAGATGTACTTCAAACTTTTGCGATCTATGAGGATATCAAAATTCACCTCATAGAGATAGTGACACCAGTTTTTTTTAAGAGAAGACAACCGCCGCCAATCTTTAAGTCACGGATGGAGTAATTCTGCGCATGCGTCCTCAACTGACGTGATACATAAGTAATCACGTGACCTTGTTAACTTTCTCTTGAAACATCTGTATATACTGGAAAATTCTGAGTGCCTAAAGTGCAAGAATATTTGCAGTCATCAATCTTTCCTTTAGCGTCTTCAAGGCTTGTTTGCATGGATCATCCCAAATGAAAGGAATTCTCTTCTCGTTTCAGGAAAAGAATGACTCAAGAAAAACTATTGACGGAGCGTCTTGTAATAACTCGCTAGTCCAGGGAAGTTATGAATATGAATGATTATCTTGGGTTACTCTCAAGACATGATTGTCGCAATCTTCACACTATGATACCTGCTTCAGAAATGACATGCTCAAGGAATTAGATTCTGGGGTAACTAGAACTCACACTTAGCTTGGCATGCAACTTGTGCTTTTGAAGTATGTCCATGACTGTCTTTAGATCATTGATGTGATCCCTATTTATTTCGGGAATATCTCAGTACATCGTCAATGCAAACAACCACAAACTTGTGCATGTATGGACAGAAGAAAAAAAAACTGTTTATCATGTCCATGAATGCTGCATGTGTATTCGTGAGCCCAATGGCATCATATCAAACTCATAATTTCCACGCTGCGTCCTCAATGAGGTTTGCATAATATTCGACTCTTGAGTCTCCAGCTGATGGTAGTCAGATTGAAGATCGTTGTAGCTGACCAAACAAAACATCGATGTGTGATGGTGGATACCGATTCTTCACCATTTTCTTGTTCAGTTATCTGTAATCTATGAATAATCTCATCGATCTGTCCTTTCTGACGGAAGAACTTGAGCACCCCAAGGTGAAGTGTTCGGTGTTATGAAATATAAGTCAAGTTACTCATGTAACTGCACCTTCAACTTTCTCAACTCAACCAGTGACATGAGATACAGATCCATCGAGATTGGTTGTGTATCTAGTGGTAATATAGTCTTGAACTCAATCTCTTTTTCAAGTGGTAAACTTGACAATCATTAGAGAACACATTAAAATAATCTAACACTATCGTGATGTCCTGAGCCATCAGCTCTCCATCAAATGTCTTTCGGATATTTACTAGAATTATGTCACATTCTCTATCTATGAGTCTTTGAGCTCTCAACACTGAGATATACTCCATTTTGGAGTCATGTAAAGCACCCTTAATGGTAAACTCGGATAAGTCGGAAATCTTCAAGACAATCGTCTTCATGAAGCAATTATCTAGGCATAATGAGCTGATAGCTAATCCACTCCCATAATCAAGTCACACTTGTCATGTTGTAGTAGCAGATAGTCTGTGATCATCTCATGACCACCAATCAACATTGGTAACCCTCTTCCATCTGGCCCATAGATACGATAAGGATGATCTAGGACATTTGCATCTCTACTACCGAAGTTTTAAAATCTCAAGGCTCATTGATAGCTCCATAATCAATTTAGAAAGGTCGGTTCAAGATCCCAAGGTTCTATGTAAGAACCGATATCATTAATAGTAAATGTTCATGGACATTTCTAACTATGCTTTTTCTCTTCTTGGGATACATATGGAAAATTATTTGCAATTGGTGACATCTGTGGTCATTGATTTTGAATGTCATATTTCCCTTTCAGACTCGTGACAAGTCAAAGGACTGTCGCAATCCGAGGATTTAATGTGATCAGAACAATAATACTACGAATGTATGTAGCGGAGTACCACTGCTCTGATACCAAACTGTTAGGCTTTAAATTTTAATTGTCAAGGCCAAATTACTTGCTTTCTTTTGGAATCACTAAATTCCTGTTAATTTTAAATTAATTAGATGTACTCAACGTTTGTTGATGTTCTTTTCTCCCTATTCCATGGATTGCAGGAAAAATACCTGCACCGTTGTATTGGGAGAGTTGAACATCAGCTTCTGTAGTTACCAAGGTTGCAGAAAGCGGTAGTCGGTGTTCAATCGGCAGGGTCACCTACTAAGGATTAGTCGGCAGTCGGGCGACTAGTCAGAATTAGTCGGTCAATAGTCGGTTTTGAATTTTTAATTATTTTAAATATATAAATCAATTTTTTATACATATATTCGTATGTATATACATATATTTGTCCATTTTATATGACATCATGATGAAACAAAAGAAGTAATTGACTTTAAATATAACATTAAGCATATTTGAATATGTTTGCTTTAAAAAAAAGTGAAAAACAAAAAAAAATAAAAAAAGTTGTTGTAAAAGTCGGCCTATTAGTCGGCCGACTAGGCCGACTAGTCGACCAGATTAGTCGGGTGGACCGACTAAGGGCCGACTAGGCCTAGTCGAGTCGGTTACCCCCCCGACTCGACTAGTCGGACCGACTAGTCGGCCTAGTCGGCCGACTTTTGCAAGCTTGGTAGTTACAATTATCAGGTACGCATGCTATAGTTTGTTCAAGATATTTATGCTTTTATTTCTCTTCTGTTATAATTGGGATGCATGTACATAATACAATTTCTGTTGTTACATGCCAACTGGTATGGAATTTATGCAATATAATTGTGACATAGTGTAGTTCTGTGCCTTATTGTTAGTTGTTTGTGAATGTCATTTGAAAGAAAAAAATTTCCCTGATTTTCAGTACTCTAATGCGATCTTTAGAGAACATAATACTACGGGTGATATGTAAACGGGTATCCCAGATCCGAGAAGGAGCGGACGTCACAGCGTCGCCAAGGATGAGGTTGATGATTTTCTTGTGGCAGAGTCCATTCTATGGAAGACAGGTCGGGTTGTTGTGTCGAACAATGAGCAGTTGCATCGAGACATTCTAGATGAGGCCCACAGTTCACGGTTGTCCATCCATCCTGGCAGCACCAAGATGTATCGTGATATGCATCAACATTTCTGGTGGGATGGAATGAAGCACGATGTGGTACAACATGTTGGCAGATGCATTACTTGTCAGATGGTCAAGGCTGAGCACAGGAGACCACCAGGATTACTGTAGTCTCTCCCCATTCCCAAGTGGAAATGGGAGAGTATCTCTATGGATTTTGTCTCGGGATTGCCGAAGACACCAGGTGGACATGATTCTATCTGGGTTGTTGATATGTTGAACAAGTCAACTCATCTCATACGTGTCAGCATGAATTACACACCATCCAAATTGGTCGGGCTATATGTGCAGAATATCATCAGACTTCATGGTATACCACGCGAGGAGGTGTTCGACAGAGACTTGAGGTTTACGTCACATTATTGGCATCAGTTTGTGTCAGCACTATAGACAGAGCTGAAAATGAGTTCTGCTTATCATCCGCAGACAGATGGGCAGAGTGAGCGCACCATACAGACGCTTGAGAATTTACTTCGCACATGCACTTCGAAGTGGAAAGGATCCTGGAAGGAGCATCTGCCATTGGTTGAATTTGCGTACAACAATACCTATCATTTCAGTATCGGTATGGCACCATTCGTAGCCCTATACGAGCAGAGATGCTTCACACCTCTCAGTTGGCATGAGGTTGACGATCATGCTCTCTATTCTGTGGATTTTTTGGAGGAGACTGTGAAAGTTGTTGATCTTGTGAGGCAGAAGCTTCTGATGGCACAACGCCGCCAGAAAAACTATATAGATCGTCAAAGGAGAGATTTGGAGTTTCAGGTATCCAATCCTCTTCTCTCACTCCTTTTGCAAATATAACTTAATAAGTTTTAACTTAATGTGGACACATACATGCAATTGGAGGTGGGAGATTGGGTACATCTCCGAGTATCTCCTATGAAGAGAATACAAAGATTTAACGTTCGTGGCAAGTTGGCACCACGATATGTTGGTCCATTCGAGATTTTAGCTAGAGTGGGGAAGGTGGCCTACCGAGTAACCCTTCCTCCACATCTTCCAAACAATGACAATGGCTTTCATCTATCCAATCTGAGGAAGTATATGCGCGACCCTCGACACATCATCAACTACGAGAATCTTGACGTGGAACTAGATTTGACATACGATGAAAGGCCAGTGCAGATACTTGACAGTGCTGTGAAGAAACTTCACACTAAGGAAATTCCATTGGTTAACATAGCGTCGAAGACGCGACGTGGGAGACCGAAGCTGACATGCAAGCACGATACCAGTAGCTTTTCTCAGGTAATTAATAAAACAAGCATTCTTAATTATTTACATATAAATGATCTGGCTTGTTTTCTCTTTGAGGTTTTATGGGTTCAAAACCCTTTGACATTTTTATGGTCAGATGAAACCCAGACAAGATACATAGTGACCTTAATCCGAGTCTTGAGGATGAGATTCCCATTGAGGTTTTTATATTTATAACATCCGGATCCAGACAAACCCGAACCCGGCCTGATTAGGATCCGTATAACTCAATAAAGTTGTCAATCAATATTAAATAAGTAATCGATCAATTGATCATGAATCAAAAGTCGTTCAAGTGAAATAAAGAAGAAATCGGCCGCATCGTAATGCGAGTCACGGAAAAGCCACGACGCAAATTCGAAAACCGTGAAATGAACCGAAACCGTCATAAAATCTAATTCAACGAAATAAGACCAACAGACCGACCATTCGCCAATCGGAGGTCGTTTGATATTTTTAAATAGCAAATTGAACCCCAAATCAAAATCGGATCTCAAACAATTCGGGCATGCAAACTCGATCAATGGTATATCAATATTATACTCATATTGATCGATGTTTAGAGACGATCGAAATGAGATATTGTGCATCGAAATCGGAAACTCGATGTGCCCACAGAGATATTTTTTTAGCATCTCAAATAAATGAATAAAAAAATAAAAAAATAGCTTCTGTAACAGTGCCAATCTACTGGTGTCTGCGAAATTCCAGCAAAAAAACAAGAGGATTATGACATCAGCAGGCCGATGGCAACCTGCTGATATCATGGTTGATGTCACAAAAAAAGAGAACCATAGTAGAAGCTTCCCTCTCCTCTCTCTCCTTGGTTTTATAAAACCCAATTCTAACATGAAGCATTCCTGCTTTCCTCTTCTATTTTCCCAAAACTCCACCACTTATTTCCAAAATTTCAGACTGCAAATACCACAACAATAATCAAATTCTAGAAATTTCATTTCAAAACTCCAGATTTTTTATCCAAACTCAATTCCAGAAGTTAGAAGGGACAACGGTATCCACTGTTTGCTACCGTGGTTGCTTCAGGCAGCTGGAGCTACTCCAGCAACAACTTACAAATCCTCAACTAGGATCTTGTACATGAGTAGTGTACAATTATCTATGCCAGATGGGAGAGATCCAGTTCTCCAACGAGGAGACTATTCCAGACTCCATTCTCCAGCGATCGTGGACTCCGACGAGGATTGCACTTCCATGGTCTTTTCAGTTCGGCTCTTTTCAAAGATGGAGCAGTTGTCCACATGTTATGGCAGGCCAAAGTACTCCGACGAGGAGACTCATTTCCAGTTGCAGTGACTCTGACAGGCGCAGTTCAGAGCATATGCTCTCCGACGAGGAGATTCAGCATACTCACACTCCAGTCTGTTCGTCACCTGCACGGCATGAGAAGCAACGTCCTCGACAGCAGCAGTTGTGTGTGTTGAGTTGATATTGTCCGTAGTGTCCAGTAGCAGGAGTTGCGTTTCTTTATGTTTGTCCAAGTTGAGCATTGCATGCTCCAACTTGAGGAGGAGTGTTGGAGTATTCGTTGTATGCGTCATCTATGAGGGAGATGGGTAAATGGACCATGGAGAGATCCATTTACCCCATCCACATGTTTAGTCCCACGTGTACCAGCGTTGGGACTTGGAGGCTCTGTGGAGTATATATAAGGAGCCCTAGACCTCCTGTAACTATTGAGAAAAAGCAATGAAGCATATGCTCCTTTGAGGGCTTCTTCCGTGGTTTCATCCCGCTCCTTAGGGAGTAGGGTTATACGTTAAACCTTGTGTTCCATGTTTATCTTTCTCTATTTATATGCTATGTTTATCATTCGCTTCCGCGTGTTTATTTTCTAACACATACTTTTTGCAAAAAAAATTATTTTTTTGGAAAATACCACCAAGGATTTTCATACCTAAATCCCTTTAATATGTCATTCAAATTTCGTCAAACAGAGACTCCTATGTCCTCCATCTAGAACATGTCGATTAACGCAAATCTAAGACCGTTAAAATTACCTGTTCTAGATGGAGGACATGGGAGTCTCTGTTTTTGATGAAATTTGAAGGACATATTAGGAGGATATAGTTATGAAAATCTACGGTGGTATTTTCCAAAAAAAATTGCAAAAAGTAGTAGGTAAAATTACATACTTCATGAAGTATGTTAGGAAAATCAAAAGAGATATTTATTCCATAAACCCTAAGCTCTCTTATATAGGAGAGGAGCCTATGGGTAAATTACATAAGAGGTCTATAAGGACATAGAAAATATGAAACAGTACAAATAACATAAATTATATCTCTACACTCCCCCTCAAGATGGAGCATAGATATCGATCATGCTCAGCTTGGACGAGCACTTCTGGAATGGCCCTCTAAGTAACGCCTTGGTAAAAATATCTGCAGTCTGGTCCCCTGAGCTAACATGAGATGTAGAAATAAAGCCCTTCTGAATCATATCTCATATATAGTGACAATCAACCTCAATGTGCTTGGTTCGTTCATGAAATGTTGGATTATTAGCAGTAAATATAGCAGCTTGATTGTCACATTCCAGAGCCATATGAAGTGGGACTTCTACATATAGGTCTGTAAGAACGGCTTTTACCCACATCATTTTTGTACTAACCTGGGCCATAGCCCTATATTCAGATTTCACACTAGATCTGACTACAACAGTTTGCTTCTTGTACTCCCTGAGACGAGAGAGTTTCCAGCATATACAGCAAATCCAGTGGTGGACTTCCTATCCTTAGGATATACTGCATAGTCTGCATCTACACATGCAGAGATAGCAATCTCCTTGTCTTTCTTGAACAATAGACCTGCACCTGGAGTTTATTTAAGGTACCTGAGTATCATATGTATAGCATCCATACGTACCTGACGTAGTTGCTCCATGAACTGGCTTACCCGACTAACAGCAAAAGAAATATCAGATCTGGTAATGGTAACATAAAGAAGTTCCCCTATCAGTTCTCTGTATCTTCTCCTATCCACCTCATCAGTATCATCATATAATTTCATGCTTGGATTCATAGGTGTAGTGGCTGGTCGGCATCCAAGCATTCATGTTTCACTTAGCAAGTCAGTGACATATTTTCTTTGAGCCATCACAAGTCCATGTGAATTTCTGGCGAACTCCAGTCCCAGAAAATATCTAAGTACTCCAAGATCCTTGGTGACAAATTCACGACACGGCATTTCTTTCGCCCTCTGAATTCCTTGTATATCGTCACCTGTAATCAGAATATCATCTACATATATCATAATTGCAATCACACCTTTGGATGTTTTCTGTATAAAAAGGGAATGATCTGCATTAGAACTATTTTTATCCCTTTCTTTCAAACAAGTCTGAAAGTTTCTGGAACCAAGCTCTAGGGCTCTGCTTAAGGACATAGATAGCCTTATGAAGTCTACACACCTTGGAATACTCCCCCTCAACAGCAGAACCAGGTGGTTGTTGCATGTAGACTTCCTCCTGCAAATCACCACATAGAAATGCATTTTTAACATCTAATTGAAACAATGGACAATCTCGAATAACCGCGACAGAGAGAAGGATTCGTAAGTTGGAATGACGAGTAACAGGCGAAAATGTGTCAAGATAGTCCACCCCATATGTCTGTGTAAACCCACAGGCAACTAGGCGTGCCTTGTATCTGTCAATGCTCCCATCTGCATTTTGCTTCACTGTGAACACCCACTTACAACTCACTGTAGACACACTGGTAGATGCAGTGACAAGACTCCAGGTGCCTCCGGACTGAAGAGCAGACATCTCTTCTTCCATAGCTAAGCGCCATCGACTATCCTTCAATGCATCTTGGTAATTCCACGGAATGTCCACGGCAAATAGTGCAATAGCAAAACTCACGAATTCACCAGATAAACAATCAAACCAAACCGTGGATGCTATAGAATATGACATGCAGCTACGCTTATGTTTCTGAAGCGCGATAAATAGATCCAAATCACCGGCATCCTCATATGTCGTCTGTGACACAGCCTGCTCAGGTAAAGCATTAGAGATCCATCATTAGAAATTATATTCTCAGAACATATCTCATGCGAGCTAGATGATGAGCGGTGACCATGAGCAGAAGCAGGCCGATAGGTATAGTGGAGTGGCAATGGTGGAACAGGAACAGTAATAAGAGGTGCAGGTGATGTAGAAAGTGGTGATGGTGCAGGTGTAGGTGGGAGTGGTGGTGGTGGTAGCATGTATATGGCTTCATCAATGTTAGAGGACACCAATTGATCACATGTAGGAGATAAGTACATAACAGACTTAAAAAAGGTGACATCGGCACTAACAAAATAATTCCTGCGCAGCGAATCATAAAACTTGTAGCCTTTTTGTGTCCTGGAGTACCCGACAAAAACAGACTTGACAATTCTAGGAGAAAGCTTGTCAATACCTGGAGACAACTGGTGGACAAAGGCAACCGAGCCAAACACACGTGCGCTAAATGAGAATAATTCCTTTTCAGGAAAAAAACAAAGAGAAATGAATCTTCACCTAAGACAGACGACGGCATACGATTAATAAGATAACATGCCGTTAGTAAAGCATCTCCCTAGAAAGAGTGAGGAACATGACTCTGTATGAGAAGTGTCCTGGTGACATCGAGCAAATGATGATGGTTCCTTTCTGCAACTCCATTTTGTTGGGAAGTATAGGTACACGATGTTTGGTGGATAATTCCTTGGGTAGAAAAATAATTTGAGAGAATATGAGTACAGAATTCCAAGGCATTATCACTTCTCACAATTTTTACAGACGCAGAAAAGACATTACGAACTTCATTTATGAAATTTATGATAATATTCCCATCTTCAGATTTATTCTTCAATAAAAAGACCCAAGACAGACGAGAAAAATCATCAACAATGACAATATAAAACATGTGTCTATGATGATCAGGAACACGACTAGGACCCCAAATGTCAACATGAAACAACTCAAAATTGGAGCTACTGCTCCGACTCTGACGACTGGGAAAGATAGATCGATGATGCTTTCCCATATGACAAGCCTCACATTGGAGTGATGTGTGAGGCGAAACCTGGGGTAAAACACGACACAGTTTCTGAAGCAGTAGATGACCGAAGCGCAGGTGCCACATGAAAGGAGAGACAGGTCCAGTAGGAAGAGAGGAGATTCCGGCAAATGGAATCCAAACGAGACGATATAGTCCACCCCGCTCATGGCCACACCCAATCACGTTGCCCGTAAGGATGTCCTGAAAAATGAGAGAAGATGGATCAAAAATTGCTCGACAATTTAAATCCTTCGTAATCTGGCTAATGGATAACAAATTCATAGAAAAATCAGGTGCATGCAACACATTTTTGAGATGCATAGAAGGTGTCAGGATAATCTCCTCCTGACCAGTAATCGGGGAGTGCGTCCCATTAGCAATAACCACAGTGCGTCCTGGAGGAACCTGTCGATAGGCTGTAAGTAGACCTCTATAACTACACAGATGATGTGTGGCACCAGAGTCCATTATCCACTCTAAAGTATCGGATCCCCTACTGCTAGTGAAGCAAAAACATCAGAATGACTCTCAGAGGCTGGCGATGATGTAACAGGTCATCAAATCGTTGATCCAAAGAAGAAGCAGATGGAGGTTCAATCTGTTCAGCTACTCGTGCAAAAGCAGGAAATCTATGTTTGGAATAGCATGTGTCCTCGGTATGTCTGGAATGATGACATAAAGTGCATGGTTGGCGAACATGACTCCCTCTGCCTCGGGGTCCACGATCACGAGACTGATGATGACCTCCACGACCACGAGATGCTGCCATAGTTGAGGCGGTCTGATTGGCAGTAGATGAAGGAACAGTAATATGACTCAGTCTGTGAAAGGCTTCCTCCATAGGAGGAATAGTGGAATCTGCCAAAATCTGGGAACGCGCTGCCTCGTACTCTGGATCAAGGGCTGCCAGGAATACACCAACCATAGTGGCATTCATGTAGGTTTTCTGCCGCTCAAGAGTAGATGTGAGAGACATGAAGCTATAGAGCTTCTCGAACATTCACGTAAAGATGTGTATAATCAGTGTAGAGGCCATCCATTTTGCTCGATTGTAAAGATGTCATGCTGGAGTTGCAGAATCTTCGTCTCATTCGTTGCATGTGAGTAGGTAGCAGCCAGAATATCCCACATTGCTTTTGCAGTGGGTTGACGGAGAATGTCATTTGCAATCTCAATTGCTAACGTTCCCGATACCCAAACCTTGGCTTATACATCATCCGCCTCCCATGAGGCATTAACCCTAGTCTTCTCAGCAGGCTCTTCCTCAGTAAGAATGTGTTTCTTACCGGTCGACTTCATCATACTCATGAAATGTGTTTCCCACAGTTCATAATTTGACCCGTCTATCTTCACAATAGGCGCAGGACCTCTGAAGGCGCTTGTGGATGGAATATCGGCCTTTCTTTCTGACATGATGATAATAGAAGACCAGGATTGTAGACTGGAGATATGGTTGTCTACATTGACATTTACGGGTCGGTTACATGTGTAGACTCAAGCAACCAAACCCATAAGGAAGAAGGTTCGGCGAGAACCTCTGTTACGGCCCTGGCACGAGAGGGCACGAGAGGGGCCTTGGCGGTGATGGCCTAGGCAATACGAAGAGGCCCGCGAAGAGGAGGCGCGCGTAGAGGGCTTAGGCGGTGATGGCGCGAAGGGAAGACACGCGCGCAGAGGAGGTGCCGCACGGATGGGTGGTGCGACGCGCGAGGGGGTGCGGCGCGCGAGGAGGCGACGCGAGTAGGAAGCGACGCACAGAGGGGGGCGCGCAGAGGAGGCTTGTGGTGGGGTTAGGATTAGGGTACAGGAGCTCCGGTCTAGGACCGCCGCTCTGATACCATGTTGGGAAAATCAAAAGAGATATTTATTCCATAAACCCTATGCTCTCTTATATAGGAGAGGAGCATATGGGTAAATTACATAAGAGGTCCATAAGGACATAGAAAATATGAAACAGTACAAATAACATAAATTATATTTCTACAAAGTAGGCTCCCTTTCCTCATATATATATATATATATATCAAAGAAATAAAAATTGAACGTTTGTAACAACGATGCATATAAAGTTACAAGCACCATGAAGCAAGCTCTCTAGCCTCTCTCTGTGCGTGTGTGCGTGGGTGTGGGCAGTTGTGTGTTTGTCTGTGTTCGTGTGTGCGTGGGTGTAGGTATGTGTGTTTGTGTGTGCGTGCGTGCGTGCATGGGTGTGTGTATGTGTGTGTGTGTAAATGTAAATATATATGTGTGTAACTTAAATTACAATCTAAGATCAATCCAATGTACATAAATACATAAGCATTGTGTGTTTCTGCATGTGCAGCATATAAATATGTATGTGTACATGTCTATATATGTGTGTGTACATGTGTATATGTATGTGTATGTATATATGTAGATACTATCACCTAATTATATTTTACGATCAATCCATTATATATTAATATATGTATGTGTATATATACATACACAAGTTTACACAAGTATGTAGGCATGTTTATGCATTATATATTTGTGTTTGCATATATAATTTCACGCGTGTATGTGTGTGTGCACACGTAGATATCCGTACACATAAGTATGTGTGCTTATGTATGTGTGGGTGCGAGCCTATGAAAATATGTGTATTTTCTTACATATGTATGTGTATTGAGTTTATTTATATGTATAGGTATGTATGTACTTATAGTACTTCGAAACTATATATGAATGCACATCTATGCATATATGTAGTGGAAGTGCGTGTAAATTACATATACATGTGTTTGCATATGTATAAGTATGTGTATCAATTATACTTAAAACTAATAAAAATTTAAAACCTAAAAATGGATAAAGATCATAGGCAAAAAACCATACTTTTACCTCAGGTCATTACCTTAAAAGCCCAGAGCCTCAAGCCAGGCACTCGCTTGCGCGACACCAGACACAAAACGTATCCTTGTAGGGAGGCAAGGCGCTACGGCATCACAAAATGCACTACACATCTCGTCCATCCTTTAGAAGGAAAATACCCTATGCCCGTAGGCAATGTTGCAAAAATAAAGTAGTATTATATGAGTTTTATCAAAAAAAATGTCTTATCATATATATTTCCCACTGGGTCAATTGTTTCCAAACAGTTTTTTAATAGCTTACGAAATGGTCCTTGATGTCAACAATATATGATAGGACATATTCTGATGATGTAGAGGAAGAGGTGCGCCACAACTACTTCATGTTTGGAGTTGATTAACGGCGAGTCATAAAGAAGTTCTTCAAGCCTCAGAATGGGGTTCGATAGGGCTACCCTCTTGCCCACGTTTTGTTTGCTGAGGTGGACAATGTGTTATCTAGATCATGTTTTATAGGTGCTTTCTAATATTTATATCTTATTCGTGAATTGTTTATGAACCAAATTGATCAATTAAGTAGTCTTTAAGCTTGTAGATCACAATACAAACAAACACCCACAAGCATTACATTGTCCGCTCAAAAAGATAATCGATCAATCATGGCTTATCTGGTAAGAACCTCAACCAGAATTACTCTGACTCAAGATTTCTCTTCATACACACAATACTAGAGACCACTAGTATCAGACTTTACTTCCAAACCGGAAGAGGGGTTCCCACATCTAAGCACTCTCCCAACCTTAAGAATATGCAATGCAACAAGAGATAAAACAAAATGAACTTATAGTTCTTGGATGCAAAAAACAATGGCTTGAAGAGCAATAGTACATAGTTGCTTCTTCTTCCTCTTTTCTCATAAGGAATAGAGTCGAGCATAACAAGAGACTCTTTTTAGCTCTTAGAATGTATGTAGAGAGCAAAGAGAATGGGTATGTAGTGTAGGAAGAGTGAATGGAAATGAAAGTCTTAGGTTTCCTTTTATAAGACTTTCAAAAGGCCATTTTAGGAAGTGTGCTAACATTAACTGATCTGTAAACACATACTCATGACCTACTCCAATCGGTATTGATTTCCTTTAGTTCGGTTAGAACATTTTTTGTTTCCAATCGATTTCAATTCATCTTTTTTCATTCAAATATAATTATTATAGTGAAATATGCTCTTTAAAAACTATAGGTTATCATGCCCCATTGTTTGTTTTTCTTATTTCTGATATAACTCAACATTTTGTTTATGCATAATATGTGATGTAAAATAAACATAATGTGCTAAATACATGTCCTTTATGAGCAGTCATCTGTCAGTTGACAGCATTGAGAGTTAGCGATATGTGCAATATAATATCTATTGGTGTGCAAAATACACATGATTTTTGCATAAATGTGCATTTGTGTGTTATCGTTTTAATAATTAGGATGATCTTAATTCATGAAAAATCGCTTTTTACATCATTTTTTAGAAGTATACAGATATAGTTGATATATCGCGATATATCCTTTTCTAGGAAAAATCGATAGAATATCGATGTTGGTATTTTGAAACTTGGCCACAAGAGGAGTATGTGGTTTACGTTGATGTCATGGGTATCCAGTGTTCAAGCCTTCTCTAGCTTACTTGGGATCTGACTAATTTATCTTAGATTGTACAAAGCCCCTAGATGCCTTTGGTGGAGAACATTGAGAGAAAACTTGCATGTTGGAAGAGTTATTGTGCGTTGAGGAGCGATCGCTTGGTGCTTCTTAAGTGGTTCTATCAACTATCCCCATTTTTTTATCTTTGTTCAGTTACCCATGGCTAGGATGGAAAATAGTAGACTAACTCATACATTAATATCCTTTGTGGCTAGTGCAAGACATGAGTTCATGAGTTTCCCTCTGGTGGATTAGAACTCAGTGACCCCCCCCCCTTCCGATTAACCAAGGAGGTTAATTTATATTACAGCTCAAGGATAGCTTAAGGATGAATAGGGTGCAATTCGAGAAGTAGGTTATATATCGGGAGAGCGTGAAAATTTAGTTATGATGTTTGGTGCAAAAGATTTATGAGGCCCATTCAAGTTAGTCTACTTTAATGGGTGTTGCCTCTACGAAAACCTTCTGGAAGAGCAGTTGCACCTTTTTATAATGAGATGTTACCTTTTCTAGGCATATTCTAGGCTCTGGGAGGAACTTCAATTGTTGACGAGATGATTAGTCTGAGGAGATAGATGGCTCTCTTATCCAGGCTCTTAGATCACTAAATAGCTTACAAATATACTCTTAGATTACACATATCGATCAATCTATGAATCTTATATCGCATATATCGATCATTTTGAACATATCGATATTAATGTTTGATTCTTGACTTTATATAGATCTTGTTGTTTTGAAGAATTGACTTATAGATATTAAAATCGATTTCATTCAAGTCTTACAACAAGAAATAACTTGTAAACATACACCAAGTTGAAGAACCAATGTATGCACCCTCCTGTCGCACTATACCCTACCAGTACGGGGGTCTCGCTGCCCGGTCAGCGAGCCTGTGGGGACTAGGGGGGGCCCAGGTTGGCCCCCTGCGGGGGTGTGGGGGCAGCGCCCCGACCCGAAACAAAATATATTAAACAAATATGTGTTCTAATACTAGGTGTAGCTAGATATATGTGCTTTAATACTGGGTGTAGCAAGATAAGTAGTTGAATCAATCTTGCATGAATAATAGCATTGATATATAGAGATATCGACAAAATATCGATGATATCGACCGATGTCATGTATTTTTTCTACTGAATCCAGCCATTTTTTACCGATATGAGCCTATATGGCGATATATTGCCGATATATCGGCGATATATCGCTGATATCCCTGTAAAAGGAGATATTGGGTAATATCGATACCCCTACCCTCTCGAAACCGATATATCGGCGATATATCGCCGATATATCACCGATACGACCTTCCATGGTATGTATGTGATGGCTGGCAATCAGGAGTTATGGGTGGGAGAAGTTTGGTCCAATGGTGTGTGGGTGCAATATTTTCTTTCAAGTTTCTCCGAGCAAAGGATCAAAGAATTTGCGAAGCTGACTGAGGTCCTAGATACAATGAAGGGGGCCTTCAACATGTAAGGACTATTGGTATTGGTTCGATGGTGTGTTCTCAGTCAAGAAGGCTTACAAGGCTCTTACCGTTTCTTTTGTATTTGGCCATGACTTCCTACAAAAGGATTGCAAAATGATTTAGAATTGTAAGCGTTGGAAGAAATGAGAGTGTTGTTATTTCTGACAACCCTAGGCTCTCTTATATAGAGAGGCCTATGGGTAAATTACATAGGGTGGAAACAAAGAAATAGAAATAAAGAAAAGATACACATAAAATATAGAAATATGTAAATATCTCTACACTACCCCTTAAGATGGAGCATACATGTCAATCATGCTCAGCTTGGATGAACACTTCTGGAATGGTCCTCTGAGCAATGGCTTGGTAAAGATGTATGTTGTTTGCTCTCCTGAACTAGCATGAGAAGTAGAAATCAAGCCCCTCTGAATCATATCTCTGTTGTAATGGCAATCTACCTCAATATGTTTTGTCCTCTCATGGAACGCAGGGTTGTTTGCAATGAACAGGGCAGCCTGATTATCACGTTGTAACTGCATGGGTAGAGGAATATCTATATGCAAATCTGCTAACACTACTCGAACCCACATCATCTCTGTACTTGCTTACGCCATAGCCCTATATTCAGATTCAGCATTTGATCTTACTACAACTGTTTATTTCTTGCTTCTCCAAGAAACAAGAGAGCTTCCAACAAATACTGCAAAGCCCGAAGTAGATTTTCTGTCCGTAGGACACCCTGCATAGTCAGCATCAACACAAGTGGATACAGAGAGAGTTTCTCCTTTCTTGAAAAGTAGTCATGCACCTGGAGAAGATTTTAATTATCTCAACATCATGTATAAAGCATCCATATGTACTTGTCGAGGCTGCTCCATGAACTGACTCACTCGACTCATAGCAAAAGCGATATTGGTCTGGTAATTGTAACATAAAAGAGCTTTCCCACCATCTCTTTGTATCTCATCTTATCAACTTCATTTGTATCATCACCATATAACTTCATGCTAGGATCCATAGGAGTAGTAGAAGGTCGACACCTAATCATGTCCGTCTCAACAAGCACGTCTGTAACATATTTAATTTGGGTCATCACAAGACCCTACGCATTTCTAGCGAATTCAAGCCTAGATCCTTAGTTACAAATTAACTGCCCAGAAATTCTTGCCATCTTGATTCCTTGCTCATCATCTCCTGAAACAACTATGTCATCAATATAAACCATGATAGCAATTGTACCTCTAGGTGTTCTCTGCACGAATAAAGAATGATCTGCATTTGACCTCTTAAACCCCTGTCGTTCGATCAGATCTGAAAGCTTTTGAAACCATGCCCTCGGACTTTTTTAAGGCCATATATTGCCTTATGGAATCTACAAACATATTGACACTCCCCCTCAGCAGCAAACCCCAGATGTTGCTGCATATATACTTCCTCTTGTATATCTCCATACAAGAATGCATTTTTAACACAAGTTGAAATAAGGGCCTGTCACGTACCATAGCAACTGAAAGAAGAACACTAAAGTGGAGGGACGAGCAACTGGAGAGAACGTGTCCATATAATCAACACCATAGGTCTGCGTAAAACCACGGGCCACCAATCTTGCCTTGTAACGATCAAGGCTCCCATCTGCATGATGTTTAACAGTAAACACCCATTTGCAACTGACAATAGACGTGCTAGGAGGAGCAGACACCAAATTCCAGGTACCACGGGATTGCAAAGCAGCCATCTCCACTTCCATGGCTAGATGTCAGCGACTATCTCTCAAGGCCACATGGTAAGTCTGTGGGATTTCCACGGCAGATAGAGCAACTGCAAATCTCTGAAAATCTCTCGTCAGGCAATGAAAAGAGACCTGGGAAGCAAGTGGGTAGGATGCACATGTACGCCTCTGCTTCTAAATGGCAATGGATAAGTTCAGGTCCTCGGGAACCTCATCCTGCACTGATACCTGTACAGAAACATCTCCAGGTCCATCGTTAGAAACCATGTTATCAGAACAAACCTGGGGCATGCTTGATGATGGGCGATGTCCATGAGCAGAAGATGGCCGATGGGTATAGAATTTTGGTAATCGTGGAAGAACGGTCACAGGCGGCTGTGTAGATGGAGGTGGTGGAAGTGGTGGTGGTGGTGGTATGACTGGTAGAGGAGACAACTGACTCGTAGGAGGAGGTGGCATGTATATTTCAATATCAGATTCGGAAGGAGTCAACCAGCCACCTGAGGAGAGAAAAATATCACAAATTCAAAGAATGTGACATCAGCGCTGATAAATTATTTCCTACGTAATGGATCATAACATCGATATCCCTTTCGAATCCTGGAGTACCCCACAAACACGCATTTGATAGCCCTAGGAGAGAGCTTGTCAAGACCTGGAGCCAACTGGTGGACAAACGCGACAGAGCCAAAGACACAGGGAGTAAAATAGAACAACTCCTTCCCAGGAAAAGCTATAGAAAAAGGAATTTTCTCACCCAAGACAGACGAGGGCATGCAGTTCACTAGATAACAGGTCGTAAGAACCGCATCACCCTAAAACGTACGTGGGGCACGACTCTAAATAAGTAGGGTCCGAGTGATGTCAAGTAGATGACGATGTTTCCTCTCTGCAACACCATTTTGCTGTGAAGTGTAAGCACATGATGTTTGATGAATTATACCACGGGAGGAAAAGAACAATGAAAGTGCACGAGTACAAAATTCCAAAGCATTGTCAGTCCTCACAATTTTCACAGAAGAAGAGAAAGCATTTTACACTTCATTGATAAACGTTTGAATCACATCTCCTGCTTCAGATTTATTCTTCAATAAAAACACCCAAGATAAACGAGAAAAATCATATACTGCAACAACATAAAACATGTGTCCCTGGTGATCAGGAACACGACTGGGACCCCAAATATCGATATGGACTAACTCAAAAAGAGAGCTACTGCTCCGACTCTGACGACTAGGAAAAGCGGACCGATGATGCTTTCCCAATTGACACGCTTCACACTGAAAGGACAATCCCGGAGAAATCTGTGGTAAAACACGATACATCTTCTGAAGAGGTAGGTGGCCAAAGCGTAGATGACACATATATGGAGGTATTGGTCCTGGAATGGAGTGATGCGCTTGCATAGGAAGTACGAACCAGACGATAAAGACCACCCTGCTCACGGCCACAGCCAATCACTCTGCCCGTAAGTATGTCCTAAAAAACAAGAGACGATGGGTCAAAAATAGCACGACAGTTCAAATCCTTCGTAATCTGAATAATGGATAGTAGATTCATAGAGAAGTCAGGAGCATATAACACATTCTGCAGTCGCATGGAAGGCGACAAACTAATCTTCCCTTGTCCTGTGATCAAGGAATGAGTCATATCAGCTATCACTACAATCCGCCCTGAAGGAACCTACCTATATGCAGTAACCTGCTCTTTGTCTCCACATAGGTCATGTGTCGCTCCTGGGTCCATAATCCATTCTGTAATCGTAGATCCATCAGAAGAGGTAAGAGCATAAGGATCACTTGAGGTACTGGTTGTAGCGGATGTACTGGCAGAAGCAGAGGCTGCCACATCTGAATGGCCTCCTGGAGCTGTGTCAGGAGGCATGATGTTCCTCAATCTGGCTACGAGGTCATCGAATCTCTGGTCCAAAATAGAAGGTGCAGGAGACTCAACTTGTTCTGCTACCCGAGCCGATGCTGGGAAACCATGCTTAGAATAGCATGTATCCTCGGAGTGGCCAGGACGATGACAGTAAGTGTAGGGCTGACGGATCCGACCCCCTAGACCACGGGGACCACATCCACGAAAAATAGATGAGCCATCTATTCCCCTGGAGGCGGCCATCGCCGAAGACGTCTGGCTAGTAGTAGAGCTCGGGACAGTGATCTGACTAAGTCGGCGGAAAGCTTCCTCCATAGGAGGAATAGTGGCATCTGCAAGGATCTGAGAGCGAGCAGCGTCATACTCTGGATCAAGTGCAGCAAGGAATAAACCAACCATGGTAGCATTCCTATATGTCTTCTACTGCTCAGGAGTGGTCGTCAAAGGCATGAAGCTGTGGAGTTTCTCAAACATCCCACGTAAGGATGTGTACAATGAGTGGAGAGGCCGTCCATTCTGCTTGACTGTAAAAATATCATGATGTCGTTGAAGAATCTTGGTCTCATTTCGTGCCTGTGAATATGTCACTGAAAGAATATCCCACATTGCCTTCGCAGTGGGTTGATGTAGCACGTCATGGCGATCTCTATCGCCAATGTCCCAGACAGCCAAACTTTGGCATACGCATCGTCCGCCTCCCACGAGACGTGAATCCCTGTTTTCTTCGTCGGTTCATCGTTAGTAAGAATATGATTCTTACCATTAGACTTCATGAGGCTCATGAATTGTATCGCCCAGAGCTCATAGTTCGTCCCGTCCATCTTGACAATCGATGCCGGACCTCTGAAGGCACCTGTGGCAGGTACATCGACTTTGTTTTCTGACATGATGCCGGATGAAGATCACAGGGTATGTAGACCAATAGAGAGATGTCTACAACGACATGTGGGGATTTGATTGCATATGTAGACCTATGCAATCAAATCCATCAACCGAGATATACGAAGAAGAGGAAGGGCGAAGGTGTGGGCCGACGGCACTGGAGACCGACGGGCTTGGAAGTGCCCACGAGCAATGGGCTGATCGGTGGCGGGCCTAGAAGGCGATGGCAGCGAGACTGGGAGGCAGCGGGCCCGGCGAGATGGGGCGGCGGCGTCGAAACAAGAGACGGGAGGGGGATGGCCTACGTGCGGCGGCGCCGAGAGAGAAGGAGAGGGGGGCTGGCGGGTAGGGACTAGGGTTAGGGTTAGGGTATACGAGCTCCGGTCTAGGACCGCCGCATTGATACCATGTTGGAAGAAACGAGTTTGTTGTTATTTCTGACAACCCTAGGCTCTCTTATATAGAGGAGAGGCCTATGGGTAAATTACATAAGGTGGAAACAGAGAAATAGAAGTAAAGAAAAGATACATATAAAATATAGAAATATGTAAATAAAGTAAGGTTACCTTGCAAGATAAGATCTTTTTATAGCTGTTACATAAAGGCTGATTGACAACTAGGGTTCACCATGCCAAAATCTTTCAAGAGGCTGATGTGAATTCCCTACGTTGTTTGGGTGACATGGAGGGTGGGGACCATTTTTTTCTTGCATGAGTTCTAGAGAGGTCTAGTCAATCATTCGGGTTGATTTCTCGTGTGTTTCAATTTTCTGAAGCTCCATCATCTCAAGTTGGGTACTATTATTTGTCTGGCTCAGAATGGTGTTGTTTCCTGCAACGATAGATTTTATGTTAATAGTTTTCTTGATCATGCGATGGCTCTTGCTAAATCCTGGTCTTCTTAGATATTAAACTTCTGAAAAAATAAATTTTGGGAGTGCCTCTTTGGTCGTCATCTGTTTTTCTTTAAAAAAAATAGGTCAACAACACCAAATTTTCATCAAAAGGTATAAAACTCACAACTTGACCATCATAGCACATAAGATTCCAAACTAGAGAGATCGTGTTCCATATCTGATGAACCTGAAAGAATTATTCAATGACGCACATATTGGTCTTGACAAAGGCCTTGTATTCAAGTCTCATACTCTTCACGTATTTATAATTTATCTATCCAAAAAAACAACTTGTTGATGAGCGTATAGAAATTAACAGTTTAGATCAAATATTTAACATGCTGAGATTTTGATCAATCATGTCCACAAGGCTATCTCAATCAAGGAAATGGTGAAGCCTTCTCCCACTTTAAGTAGGGTCGGCTACATGGATTCGTGCTCAAATCCATTTTCAAAGATCCGACTATTTTTGACGCTGGCTGTCGGCTACCTAACGCAACCCCTACAGGGAGGGTTTATCTCAATCAAGGAACAAGCATAAAAAAAGGAAGGTATTAATATAAGCCAGAAGATGCCACCTCTTTAAACATTCACATTCTTTACACTTGACCCTAAGGTCACCTCTAACAACTTGTTGATTGCTATTTCAACAAAAAAACCCATGTTACTGTGAATCCGACTGCAAAGAGAATATTGTAGGCCAAAAACCATCTTTATGAAGATTTAGTGTTAGAATTAACCTAGAGGATCCAGTGATCATCATAAACAAGATAACTATCGGAAGTAAACAATAACATTTATGTATATGCATTTGTATTTTTTTACAATAAGTTGAGAAGGGCCAACCTGGAATGTTGTCAGATGCGTCTCCCATAAGAGCAACCATGTCAACAAACTGAGAAGGCTTCAGACCTCCATATTTTTCGAGAAAGTCTTCTGATCCAAATGAAACCATTCTAGGGACAGAAATTTTGAAAATTTATATTATTAGAAACATGTTTTCACTGTGCGTTCCTAATCCATTGAGGTGTGCCTTCATCTAAGTAATTTTCATAATGTGAATATAAAAAGCAAGCATAAATTCCCTCATTTTAAAGCAATTGCAAAAAATCAACACAATTATTCTTTACATGGTCCTCCCACAAGGGAAAATGGAAAAGAGAATTTATACGAGGAATACCATGGATGGGCTAAAAGAACAGATGAAAACTCCCCAAAGGTTCATTATGAAATATTGACAACGGCCAACTGCTTAAGATAACGCTCCTCAAGGTGACATACCTATTTCTTGAAAAAACTACAGCATTTTATAAAATCAGAGAACACTAAAAAACGAAAAAAATTTCCACATAAAGTAGGGTCTGCAAAATATTCCTAAAAATTGCAAAAAAAATATTAAAATATTCAAACACAAATAGTGATTTGCTTAGATTTCCCTAGCTATAAAAGCAATACTTTTATCTAAGTTTTGGATAATTAGTGACTTTTATTATAGGCCATTCATTTCTCACACTATCCAGAAACTCACTCAGATCCTTTTGAAGATAGACGTAGGAGGCGAAGTGAGGGAGATAATATTTGAAAAAATCTTTATCAGGAGAGACTAACTCGTGCCTGCAACAGAAATATCCACAAATGAGTATGGAAGAGCAGAAATGAAAGTTCTAATGAAGAAAGATTGACTGTCATGATACTACTTTTTGTCCTTGATTGTCATGATAGCTACTTTATTTATCCAATCCCTTATATCTATATCTTTTTATAGTTGTTCACTGTCAACTTTTCCTATTTCCATATCCCTGTATTGCATTGAAAATAACATATCCGTGCTGATTTGAATAAATTATAATTTCTTTGAATACAATAATTTTGGATTCAGAATATCTGGAATATTTCATAATTGCAAAAGATCATGCATAGGCTTAAATGACGAATAACAGTGCATCCCTTCTCCAACAACGCACTTTCAGCAGATGCAGAAAAACTGTCCATTGTTTGAATAGATAATATCCGTCTCATGCGAGCCAAAAATATATTTCTTCACCTCATCTTACAAACCACACATTTTATATACATCAAGAGAAAATTGTTTCCATCCAGTATGATAAAATTTCCTAGATGTGGGAATGTGTATCCGCCATAAGAAAATTCCCACAAAGTTAAAAGCAGTGACTATCGCATTGATATCTAGAGCATCAGTAAACATATTTTTGGAATCACGTCAGATAAACATGAATTAGAAAAAAAAAACAATTTTTAATATTCAACACCACACCAAACGGATGTGATATAAATCTTCTCATAACTTCTCGCATCTTCCTTATGAAACTATGCACCATCTTTACATATGTTGAAATCTTCTTTAAAAAAGTTCCCATCCTTTTTTTTTGCTTCTGACATTATCATTCCAAACCAGAATCTTCGTTGTGTGTCCAAACATACATCAATCCAACTTCATCAATGCTACTACATTTTTACACATATCTATACTTAACTACTCGATCCTTGCTGCCATTCCTGCAATTCTCACTGCAGCTCTATTATAGTAACTTTTATGTTTGAAGTCTTTTTAATAATAGGCAAGTCCCCCACCCCTGCGAAAAGCATGCACATTGGTGGTGGAAGAAGAAAATTAGTCAAGCTCTAAGAATCGAGAATTTAGCATAAAGCACCAAGAAAATGTAGTATCCAAAGTTTGATTGTGAGATGTACTTGGTGCTGCTGTGAATTGGGTAAGCACATCAAAATGCCATCGACATACACAATCACAAACTTCTCAATTCTCCTAATGATAAGAGAGAATGATAACTCTTCTTCTTAGTCCAAACATCAATCATGTCAATAACCACTACCTTCACAATGCTATTATACCCTTCATAACCATAAAAGCTCACTTTGTTTTCGAACGGTTATGTTATAGATGCAAGGCTTTAAAATTCGGATTTCGGTTTCGTTTCACCATTTATGGAAGGAGAAATTTGCTGCAATCGTCAAAAGTCATGGAAATGACTCTAAGACTATTTCTTTCCAAAAATTATGATTTTTTATGTTACTAAATAACTAAATAAAGTACAAATACACGGTAATTTGTAAAACAGAGATAGAAATAAGTTTTGAAGTAGGGATATTTACACCCATAACCCTGAGTACTCTTGCAATAACATTCATAACCCTGTATAATCGCGAATTACATGAGAAACCCCGAGTAATGCTTAACTCTTACATGACATAACCCTATGTTAGGATCCGTTTGATTTAGCCGTTATATTTGACGGTTTCCGTCAAAAAAGACTAAAATACCCCAGATGTTTATTTTTATTTGCAAAACATGCCCCCCAACCCCTCTCCCCAATTCAGCCGACCTCCCAGCCAACCACCCCCCTGCCGGGACCTCCCCGACCTCCAGCAACCACCTGGGAATCCCCCCAACCTCCGCGCAGCACCCTGACCTCCGCGACCTTCTCCTGACCTCCAGCCACCACATGCGAAGCCCCCCCCCCCCCCGTCCGCGAGCTGCACCTCCGACCCCGACCAAAGCGCCCCTCCCGCCGGGACCTCCTGCACCTCCACCTCCAGCCACCACCTGCGAAGCCCCCCTGCACCTCCGCGACCTCTCCCCCATCCCCCGACCAAAGCCCCCCCTCCCCCGGGACCTCCGCGCCCTGCACACCCGACCCGCAACCCCGACCTCCGCGAGCTACACCCCCGACCCGCAGGTCTTCCACCCCCGACCAAAGCCCCCCCTCCCCCGGGACCTCCGCGCCCTGCACCCCCGACCCGCAGGCGCTCCACCCCCAATCACATGGCAACACCCATCATTTTAAGGATTGTTGTAAGCTCCTCAATAGGCAGTGGTTGATTGATATGTATGGTTTACTGCTTTGATATTCTTGGAAGGAGGCAGTAATGGCGATACTCAAGTGTGTGGGGGATGGTGTCCATGCTTTGCGATGGTTTGTGATCGATTGAAGATTTGTATGTGATGGTCGGCGCGCGATGATCTGCAGGTGCGGGGGGGGCATCCGCAGGTCGCGCCGGGGAGGGGGGCCATCCGCAGGTCGTTGCCGGGGCCCCCGGCGATGACATGTGGATGCCCTCCCCCCACCCCCACGATGACCTGGATGCCCTCCCCTCACCCGACCTGGATGCTCTCCCCCCACCCCCACGTTGGGAAATCGTCGCCGAGCCCCCGTGCCGCGGCATCTGAAGGGAAGGTGGCGGCGAGGAGGAGGGAGCAGATGAGAGTGGGATCTTTTTTTTATTTGGGTTAATCGCAACCGTTAGATTGTTGATCAGTTAGATTAACCCAATCATCGGTTGAGTTAATGAGATAAAGTAACGGAAGGTTATAGATGTAAGACGGCGCACTTACTCCGGGTCCTGAGCGTAATTCGCGATTATACAGGGTTATGAATGTTATTGCGAGTACTCAGGGTTATGGATGTAAATATCCCTTTGAAGTAATATTATCATCACACTCATTACAAATGTTGATATATAATAACATTATGTTGTTAAGAATTAAAATGGTCTCCAAGCCGAAAGCAAAAGCCATGATAATTACCTCGTCAACAAGAATGAGGTGGCACTTATAATAACTACTTAACAAAATATATCTCAAAATAAAGCTCTTCCGCTCTAAAATTTTAATTTAACTCTTGAAATTTGTTTCTAACTGATTTGATTTACATTTAGAACTAAAGTATTGGAACCAGATAAAGAAACTACTTAAAACAAAAAATGTATCTAAGAACAACGCATGGGTAGAGAAATGAGTGAAAAATCATTGATATAGGCAGATTTCGAGGAAAGCAAATGGTAGAATCCCATATTTTTGAGATTTCACCAAAATCACAGACAATTTTGATGAACTGGAAAAAGAAATAAGGTAGCATTTCGTTTTCGCTAACTTGGAGAAACTGAAATTTCGGGGAGATTAGACAGAATTTCACTAAAATTTGAGGCCATATTTTTTTTTTGAAATCAACAAAGGGGGAGACACTCGTTGGTGTTCACCCCAAAATATTCAAAACCGCGTAAAGAGATTTTACAAAAGCACAAGCAATAAAAATTACAACCAGGAAAGAAAGAGGACACCTACGTCAACACCCGCGAGAGCATGCAACAACACCTGAATTAAGAAAATATATTCATCGAACTATGTAAAATGCAATGCAAATTGAAAGGAAGATCCATGAATGGTTTCTCTCATATCATATAAGGCAAGGGCAGAGGTTTTTCTTCAATTTGACAAAGTGAAGTGATAGCGCACCATATTCAGATTAGCAATTAAGAGAGCATGGCACCAAGAATGAGTCGAATAGAGTCAATTCTCACATACTTACTCAGGCAAGGATGTCTGATGTCTGGAACCCGAATCGATCACGAAAGGGAAGAGTGACTAATTCATGTATCGGTAAGCAACAAGGTCCCCAAGTCAAGCGAACTCCTCTCTTAGCTCGTACATGCTCAATAAATCCCGAATAGGAAGGCATGTATCATTAGTTCCTACCTCTGGGTTGAAGACTCGCTTTATCGATACAACTCAGCATATTTCCTGTGTGTATAACGTCAATGTCCTTCCGACTCAGTGGGGGTAGGGAAAAGAGTGACAAAGAGTCTATCAAAATTCTCGTGCCATGAAAAATATGATATACCATCTAACCTCCACCCAGTCCTCCCTTACCCTCAGCCCAAGTGTAAACCTAAAGCCTAGCCCTACTCTTCCTAAAGCTCTTAAAGAACACCTAAAGCTTCTTAACTTCAATAACCATGCATTAGTTTTATATAGGATCAAATCAAGGTGTCAACATAGACCTTGATATATTATTTCTCCAACTCCTCACCACAACGGTATCATGTATATATTATTTTCTTATATCACTCTAGATATATGGCATGATACTGATGATATATGTGTGGTGTCTTGATGAAATAAGTGAATCACGATGATCCTTACATAAATTTCCAGATCCCACCTAATTATATGCAAGCCTCCAGGGTTTATGTCCTACCATTATTGGTGTTGAAGACAATTTGTTATCGATTATATGCGTAGTAGGTGAATCTGTCCTCTTGCTTGACCTTGTAAACATCGTTATTATCCTCTCGACCCTGTAAAGTGGCTCCATCTTATCCCACGAACCATGCTGTGAACTTTAACTTTATTTAAGTTAATTGGTTGGGTTAATATTGAGTTAATCTTACTATAGGAAATCTGATAGTGGATCTTCCATTACCCTCTCTCTTTCATTCTTCTCGACAGGGGAGGTCAAGGGGGAGGAGGGGAGGTCAGGAGGGGCGGAAGCGGAGGAGAGCAGAGGTATGGGTAGTGTTGCAATAGTTGGCCGACTTTCTCGAATACTCGGTCCGACTATGCGGTGCGGGGGGGGGGTCCCCGATTGAACAGACCTCCAGTCAGTCAATAGTCGGCCGACTATTCGGCTGACTGGCCCGACTATTCAGCCAACTGGAGTTAAACTTTGGATATTTTTATTTTTTATTTTCAATTTTTTATGGGTTAAATTTTACCACGATAAAACCACAAATGTCAAATTTTATATATCTATTATATTGATTGGTACTTTTATCTTGGATTCGTGTTAACTAATGACCATATATGTATAAAAATATAATAATATATGTATTATAAATATTTTTATTTTAAATAATACAAAACGAATAATTCTGAATAGTTGCCTGAATACTGATTATTCTCTATTCGGTGACCCTTCCGACTGAATACCGAATTACGTCTTTTGCAACACTGGGTATGGGTGGAGGTCTAAGGAGGATGCGAGGTATGGGCAGAGGTGAGGGGAGGAAAAGAGTCTGGGCGAAAGCAGAGAGGGGGAAGCGATGGTTAAAGGGAGGTCTAAACAGAGGTATGAGGATCGACTGGTGTGGTGGAGGCACGGAGGTCGAGGAGGGTGGAGATACTCTGTTATGCCTTCACCCATCCTCCTTCCTCTTGTATCCACCTCCTCCTTCCCCGTGTATCCTCCTACGTCGCCACCTCTTCTTCCTCGTTATCATTTACTCTATTCGAATGGGGAAAATGGTGTTGCACCTTCCTCTCTATCCTTTGCTCTGCTCGAATGGGGAAAATGGTGATGCTCCAATGGTCGGTGGAGTCTGAAGGAACGAAGCAAAAGAGGAGCCGGTACATGGCCGATTTCGCTGTGAGGTGGACCCGTTTAGATGTTGATGAGCCAAGCCCAACTTCAATAAAGCGGTACCTGCAATGAGTGTTCCCTTCACACAAGGAGTTCCAGCAGTCGGTGGTCGATGGTACATGCTCCAGTGGTCGATGGAGTCCATGCAGCATCCTTCACACGAGGAGTTCCAAACCTCCTCTAACATGAATCATCTTCATCACGGTCCAACAGCCACCCCGCAATCCGTCACCACCAAGAAGCATTTCTCAACACCGCCCCTTCTCAAGAAAGGGAAGAACCCCCCAATTCTCCCAGGTCTACAGTTGGTTGACACATTGCGTTAGCCAACAGCTCAGATTTGTTGCGAGGTCGACCTCAAGCAAGGGCTCCAGACATAGGGGATGTATGGACGAAGGCTGAGGGGTGGAGGGGCAGACGAGGTCTGAGGGTTGATCACTGTGGTGGAGGGACGGAGGTCAAGGAGGTGTGTGGAGATCGATGCTGGATGGGGAAAGGGAGGTGAGGAGGCGGGTGAGGGGGGAGAATGGAAGGAGGGCAATCTTTGTAATTTTGATAAACATAATGGGTATGCAAAAGAAAATAACATAATCTGGTTAATATTAACACCCAAACGGATGGGATTTAACCACAAGGACGGTCGGTAAGAGTTAGGAACTTTACGCGGTCGAGGGATAATAACGATGTTTATAAAGTCGAGAAGGTAATTTACAAAGATTCAAGGTTTCATATGGGAACTTTGTATTGAATTAATTTATGGGAATTATTTTGACATTTTCTTTAATTTATGGGGACTTTATATTTAATTAAAGGATTTGAAGTTGAATTGTGTAATATCTATATACCTTCTTTAAAGTGGGTTTTTCACACATTACATGCCACGTGGTGTCCTCTCCGATATGGATTCTCCAATTCTCTCCTGCAGCATGGCTCGTTGGCCTCCTTTGCTCGTTCTTTGTTCTCCCCAGCTCTTACCATAGCACCCAAGTTCGTCATTCAAAAAAAATCAACACGTTTGTAAAACAATTTGGACGCGTTACCCTTGCCATCATCGCATGCCTATATCCACTTCCATGTGTATCCACCCAATTTCCATTATCCCTCTCTCTTTATCTCCCTCACCCACCGAAACATATCTTTCGAACTACAAACTGAGGTAGGGATGGTGACGCCAATGAGGTTGTTGGAGGCGAGGTTGATGCGGACGAGGTTGGTAAGGGTGGAGAGGGAGATAAGGAGGGTGTCGGTGGGGTGTGTGGGTACGAGTACCTCTACAACAAGGGTTACGACGTGCAGAACATTGAGCACGACGTTGTCTAACAAGGGGTTGAGATGCGGTGCGTGCTTCGAGATAAAGTGTGCGTACGACCCCAAGTGGTGCCCCTCCGGGAGCCCTTCCATCTTCGTGATGGCCATCAACTTCTGCCCTCTCTCCCCCTCTCACAACCACAATCTCATAACCTATCCTCCATTCCCGCACTCCCTCTCTCCCCCTCTCGCCTCCATCCCCCCTCGCCTCCTTCGAATCTAGCTTCTCTGTCAATACCCGCAACACCTTCCTCTGCCTCCACGAGGATGCTAACCTCCTATCTTTCATCTCCAGCCACAACTGAAGGATGAGTCAAAATCGGCCCATGCATCATTGCTCGAGCATCTGCTCTTCAAGTCAGAGAGTGCCCTTTTCTTCCACTTCCAGATCTCCTTCTTCTATCTCCTTCTTGTTGTCATATCTGTCCTTTCTCGAACCAAATCAACCGCACCTATCTTCTGAAACACCTCACTTTTGATTTACCTCTCCATCTCCTCTCATATCGAATGAAGTCGGTCATCGAAGTTCAAGGTGTCATCCTCCAACCTATGACAAGAAATTTATTTGTTCTCCAATCTTCTTTGTGCCTTCACATTATGGTCGGTCTAAGAAATCTGAGACCATTCTTATACTTGCAAGTCTCCGTCGAGCACCTATTCAAGATCTAAGCAGCAAAAGGCTTAGGTCCAGCGATGCAGATACGACTAACGTATTACAATGATTGTATTTTACCATTTGAACCATTGGAGTGGCCGCTTTAGTTATAACTATGGCTTTTCCCATGTCATTACTCATGTAATTTTGTGAATGAGTGAATGTTTGTGGGTTTTGACCTTTTGGCAATGGGGGAAAAGCCTAAAATAATAATAATAATAATAATAATAATAATAAAAGGCTCAGGGTGGTTACTACTAATTAGACCTCGCACTTTCAACTGGTACTTTCAAGTTTGAAGAAGGAATAGCCTTCGGAATTGGAGAAAACAATGTGAGGGAGTTCTGACTCTTCTATTAACAGAAAGTTAAATCATAAGAGCATGACCTGTGGAACTAACATTGTATCACAACCTTATTTTGATAATTATTTCATAAGACAAATGATCATTTGTTCTTGCTTCGAGATTTTACTTAAAACTCGATATACCTTAAGCTAAATAAGACAATTTTGATTATGTTCTTATTTAAGATTACGGTGGGGGTTATAGCAGCGAATTCGAAAAGTTCAAGTTACTCGAACTTCTGATCACTTAATGACCAAGTTAACATCTATTTTTCATTTTAAACATATTTTGTATGTGTTTTGATAATATTTGTTTTATATTAATTTTTGCAGGTGGATACTGTTAAAATATGGACGACTCTGTAGCAAGAAAAGAAAATGCTACCGAGTTGTTTTTTTAATATCCACAACAAATATGGAATGTTCATTTTTGTAATACATGTAGTAAGAACAATTGTCATAAGTTAAGAGTACTACTTTTCTTTTATTTTTTAACTTTTAGCATAAATTTTTGGTAGCAGACCGTAATCGAACTTACTATTTATCTGTGAAGATTGAAGCTACTTCAACATTTACACTAGATTTTTATATCACAGTGTTAATCCTCATGGATAGCATGTGTGTGTGTATTTGTTTAAAAAATTTACATGTGGTTTTAGCTTATTGGTCATGGTTGCTTCGATATTTTTTTTCCTCCATATTTTCTCATTAGGTTTCTTAGTGTATTCAAATGTAATGTATTCATACTATTATTGTTGATTTTTTTATAAGCATCGCTTTAGTATTAAAATATTGAAGTATACTGATATTTAAAGTTTTAAGGTTGTCAAAAAATCATAATATTAAATTATTTTGGAAATCATTTTCAAGTACAATTTGCAGTTCACCATGATCTATATACTAAAAAACATGTTATACTAAATCATTATAATTGATTGCTTATTAAAGGTGTTGATGATGAGATTACTTGATGATTCTTGATATTAACACTATTTCTGATAAAAGTTTATTGCCTTATATTTGTTTTAGTCATATGTATTTATTTCTTCTTAATTTTTTAATAATATGAATGTTGTTTCGTTAAACTTATAAACCACGACTATACGTAATGATCGTGTACTTCAATCAAATTCCATCTGAGCAAATACAAGTGAACACGTACTTATAGAAAAAGTCAATGGATAGTAAAATTAAAATTCATATTTATATCTTTTAATAAAAGTTCTTCAACATATTTTTATTTGATAAAATCTTATTTATAATTTTCTATCAAAAAGTACATAAATTTAATGTATTTTAATACATTTTGCTTATTTACTTTTACCTTGTCGCGAAGCATGGGTAGATTCACTAGTATGTGTTATGACCAAGCTTTATCAAAGCTTTTGCAGAGATAAAATAGGAACAATAATCCTTTTCAGTTTGTTATATGATTCCTTCATTTGAGGAAGAATAGCACTGGTAAGAAGTTGATTGCAGGCAGACTCATATATCAGATCAAGCCCTGCAAGAAACACTTCTACCATCAGTGTGTCCTGGTTAGTCTTCTGCTCATCACATTTGCACGACGAAAGGTAGATGTGCAATTTCTCAAACATGCCCCCGTGAGAAGAATAACCAGAATTAAGAGGGTGATCATCTTGTTTGAACAGATAAATATGAACTGATGGTAAGAAATCAGGAGGATTTCATTTGCAATCTCAGAAGCCAATGTGATGGCGAGCCATACTATGGCATATGGATTCTTTTGCTTCCATGAAGCATTCCCTCATATTTGTCAACTGGTTAAAACATATTCTTTTCTATGGCACTCCAAGGTTATAAATTACATGACAAACAACTCACAGTTATCTTATCTCATCCATATTCTGAACCGAGACTTTTCATTGGGTTGAAGGATGATATCATTTCGTCGTTATCATTAATAAAAGAAGCGAACCGCGAAGAAGAAAACCATGGAAAATGCTTAGAAGATGGTTTTCTTAGTAATCAAAATCGGGTTTATGGATGAAACCCAACTCCATAAAACCCACATGCCATCAAGAAAACCTTATAAAATGCTTTAAAATAGCTAACAGGCAAACAAGCACCTCAAAAACTTCTTGAAACAAGGTGTGGATTTTCGTGGAAGATATGAGGTTCAAAAATGTAGCATAAATAATCTTTATATATATATTTATTTTAAACTCTCTTTATTTAATACATTTTAAAGTTGATCGTATATGTGCATTGAGCGTCAGATTTTAAAGCGAAATATCTCGATTTGATCGTCTTTCAACGACGATCGAAATGAGTATAATATAGATATACTTTTGATCAAGTTTGGATCCCCGAACTTTTCGATATACGATTTTGTTTTACGGTTAAATTTTACAGATTTAAATATCAAACGGCCTCCGATTGACGAACGGTCGATTCCGTTAGTCTTGTTTCGTCGAATCGGATCTAATGACAGTCTCGGTTTGTTTTGCGGTTTCCGAATTTACGTCGCGGCTTTTTTCGCGGCACGCATTATGATGCGACCAATTTTTGGTCGATTTCGCCCGAACGATTTCTGATTAACAATCAATTGATCGTTTTAGGTTATCTAAAATTGCCAGATAACTTTATTGAATTAATCGGACCCTAATCGGGTCAGGTTCGGGTTTGTGCGGACTCCGGGTGTTACAAAAAAAGCAACTTCTAAAATGACCTTAGATTGAAAATGAGACCATATGATGGATATGGGGGGATGAAACGTAGATATGAAAATTACCCATGTGTCGAACAGAACACTGAATCTCCGACGATCGATTGGCGATCAGCCTATCTAGCCAATATGTCAATATGTTACCATCGATCATGATTTTGTTTCATCCCTGGTGGTTCTTGTGGTTGTTGATGATCTCTGGTGATACATTGGAGATGATTGGAATGCTCTAGGGTGGGGCCTTTATGGTGGATTAAGGTTAGGTCAAAAGGAGGCATAGAACCTTAGCCTAGGAGTATGCTTTGATACCATGAGAAAATGAGAAGAAAATGATTTGTTTATTATTGCACTCATAATGTAACGTTCTGGGTCCTAGACTCGATCTATTATCAGAGATTACTAGTCCGGCCAACTTTTTGGTCTTGGGCCCAACGAGAGCCCTTGACCACAACCCAAAATGTTTAACCCAAGTTATCTAGCAATAGCTCCTGCTACACATAAGCTACTACCACACTTTGTGATTAGGAGATGCGGTACTATGTTTGGGGTGCTACAATCGCCTGCACTTATATTCACAATGTTCTCGTTGCGTAATGGCCAATGACATACTCCCAATAACACCAGCGGTTTCACCTTTTGTATAGCCCTTTCCTCCTAAATCTATAGTAGGTGTAGCTCCAACTCTTGGTTAGCCATTTCCATTGTTAGAGGGAATCTGCTCTGATACCATATATAATGCTCCGTGCTCTAGAGTCGATCCGTTATGGGGGATTACTAGCCCAGGAAACTTGTCGGGCTTGGGCCCAACTAGAGCTCTTAACCACAACCCAAAATGCTTAAGCCCGAGTTGTCTAATAGTAGCCCTTGACCGCAACCCAAAATCGCTAATTACACTTTGTGATTACAAGGTGTGGTATTATGTTTGGGATGCTATACATAAAGCCTCTTCTATAGAAAAAAGATGTCATGAGAAAATTACATAAAAGATCCTCAGAAAAATAAAAATACAGTACATAACTAACACGCTTTTCTATAAACAACCACACAGACACATATATCAAGCAAATGGATGACCAACAATCTCAACACTCATTGGACTATTTATCAAACTTCGCGTGCATATACCTCTCCACGTGTTAATGCTACTAAAAGGAAGCTCAGACATATCCTCAGTGTGACCAGCATATGTTGATTTATTATCATGCTCCTCCACTATTTTAGGGAGATGTTGTGCTCATTGCATGTTATTTGACTAATCGTATGTCTTCCTCTATCCTTGACAAGTGTGTGCCTTTCTTAAGTTGTTTCTTGAGAATCACATTTTCCCTTTTATCCATGTGTTAGTCGATCCTACTTAATATGGGACAAGGCTTTGTTGTTGTCGCATCCATGTGTTATTGGATGTGTTACTTTTATCAATAATCCAACTCAAGGCAAAGACAAACGACATGTTGTTAAGTTTATTTTTTAGGGGAATCTAGGGCTCAAAGGGGAAACATATGTTATGATCCTGGATATATTTGGCATGTGCTAATGTCATCTTGTTAACTCGGTCAATTTGTTCTCTCCCACATGATCTCAGCTGACTACTTATGAGTCTGCAATAAGAAGCATTTTTCTTTGTAAAACCTACTGTAGAGATCATGGATAACATATCTTAATTTCTCCATTCATGTCAAGCACAACATGTCGATCCTAAGACACATGCTCCACAGCTAGAATCGTCATCCATCATGCCTATGTAAACTATGAACACGTGGTTTGTAATGATGACATAGTAGATGATTATTCTAAATGTACTACATTTGATGACGTGGAGGATACAAAAAGGGATACATTGCATGACTCAGGTATTCCAGTTGCCTAGAGGAAAGGAAGGCGTATCTACACGGTGCATAATTTTCAAGGCACTTGCCCTTCGACGAATTTTCAAATATCTATTAACAGATTATATTGTGTTTCTCAGATGTTGAGATTCCATGATCATATTACAATGCACTTTAAACTGACAAGTGGAGTGCGACTATGCATGAAGAGATGTCAACGCTTAAGTTTAAAAGCTCCCAGTCGATGCGTATCTCAAAGATAAAGATTCCCTTTCAATTTGGTTATTTTTCGCTCAGTTTTTGTTATTTTATTCTAAGTAGCATGTTCTGAATGAGATTAAATCCTTCCCTAATTCATAATTCTAATAAACCATAAGGATCTATGGTTGAACATATAGTTCCTTCTTTCTTATAATCATAATATTTTTCTTGCATAACAAAAGTTTAATAGTGTTGAAATTTTTCCTCATAAAAATCAAGAGTCTCAAATTTACAAGGAGTTGCTCTCCTTTTTCATTTTTAGTGATTCAACTCTTTTTTCAACTTCGAAAAAAATGTCTGCATGCATGCATTAAGAATGATGCAAAATGGGCAAACGAGAGAAAATTATTAATACTAGGACCTTGAATCCAGAAGCAACACCTTTGACTGCCAAAGTTCCAATTACATCGTCAGCTTCAACACCTGGAACCTGGATGCCAATGAAGGTATTAAAAGATATGCTAATAGCAGTGGCTCGACAGTCATTATTAATCGCCTAATTACCTCAATTACTTTGATGGACATTGCCTTGATGGAAGCCTTCAAATATTGAAAGCCCTGAACGATAGTGTCAGGTGTTGGATCACGGTTACCTTTATAAGACGGATATGATATGTGGCGGAATGTCAAACCTTCATTTCGAAACACCAATTTGAGATGTTTAAAAAATTACATTAGAGTAATTATCTGAAAATATGAACTCAACTACCAATTCCCCCATCATCATCACACAGAAACTAGAAATTATGTCAAAATAGCATCAAGAAGACGGTAAAGCAACTATATTATTTTGTCACATGTATTGCTAAATGCCAAAGCATTCAGGCGCAAAAACGACATGAATACCAGAAAAAAACATAACAATTTATTAAAACTTCTTACAACACATACTTGTGTCATCAAAGAACAAGAACAGTTTTAGAGATAATATTGTGAGGAAATCAATAGCTTGTTATAATAAATTTATTAGATACCATTTGAGTGGACAGAGAGATGAAGAGAGAAAAACAGTGGATGCATACAAAATGACATAAGTTACGGACGCATATACTAGACGAGTCATACTATAATGTAGTGAGAAGTTATAAGAAAATAGGCCGAGAAAATCTTCGTAAAATGTCAAAGAGCCAGTTAAGTTTCCAGTAGTATGTATCTACAACACCTATAATGTGTCAACATTTGACGAAAGTTTACAGACAAAGAAAAAGGGCATGCATTCAACTTAATAAATTAGAAGGTCTATAATATGATCTCAAGAAATCTTCCATGAAAAATTTTAAGAGAATGTTAACTTTACCAATTGAAGATGTAGACATCGATTACTATGACCAACTGAAATGGCAAACTAATTTGGTATCTATACTAAGTCGTGCATCAAAAATCAATTTGGAGCTCTCTGCATTTTATATCAATTAAGGATGAGCTAAAAACAGATGCAAATATACACTGGTGCATGCTATTTATAAATCAGGGAAGGGAGTCAAATAAAAACTCGTGTGCTATGGGAGTTCCTAGATTCAAGGTTTTTAAATTTATAGAAAGAGCGTGAAATATATGAAATGGAAGATGAGATAAATACAAGAAAAGCTGAAAATGGGTTCCCTTTACAAATAAAACAAAACATTTACAAGTAAATGTGATATTTATTAAAGGATGGACAAAGTGAGTTGAGACTTGGACAAAATAATTGCAGGTTGACTGAAATGAAGAATAGATTTAGGTCTTCTTTGAGAAAGAAGATTGCTTTTAAAACGAAAACAAAATTATCAAGGGGCAATGGAAACTTATGCTCAGTGACATCCACAAAAACTTATCCTCCATAAGCCCGGAATCCGTGAATCCTCCTTTAGCGCCTATCCTCCGCTCATGCAGAAACTCCCATGCCTCCCTTACACATAGTCTACCATAGTAGAACTCCATGAAATCTTTCAACAAACAACTACTCTAGCATGTGCAATCTGCAGGTCTTAAAACCCCTACTGCCTAATATACCACAGCACTCGCTTCTCGGGTTCGATAATTATCTTGCATTTCAGGAATATGCATGACCGTTCCTTTCACGTGTTCAGGCTCTCTTAGCATCTACATGTTTTAACGGTTATTTACATGAGATCATGTTCTTGTATTTTCTAAATTTGAAATTCGCTCTTACCATCGTAATCGCTTAGGTAACTCCACAAGTCACATGGTAAAACAAAAATGTCAAGGACTAGTACCAACTCTTCGAGCAGCTCTATAGATAGCTCTACTCCTAAAGATATCTTTATAGATATCGACAGTACTAGCTTTCTCCCCACCCCTTATGGTGTGCACGAAATTGGGTGCACACCTTTCTTCTCAAGAAAAAAACCATCCTCCTCAGCCTGACATCATATTTTGCAGGTCGTAAGGCCAGCAGAAGCAAATCCTATAAATTATATCAGATGTATGCAGAAGCATTGAAACCCACCTAATTCCAAATAGCGTGAGGTCAATCGAATTTTTTGGTGATAGGACCGTCGTAGTTCATCATGATTTTCGAACAATGCACTCATATTCGCAACTTGTGAACTCACATCTAACCATCCCCCCCCCCCCCCCCCGACATCATCTGTAATGCCTCAATGTTCAAGTCCATTTAGCATGGTTTATATTCAAGTCGCAGAAGTATATTTATCACATACTATAGTCCATGGCATTCTCTTGCTTAGAAGGTTTCTCTGTGTTTAATGTCTATATGCTCAAACCTTTGTTCTCTGTCTTCTTCCGTCAGTCAAATTACCAAACCTTAAACTACCAAAAGAAGCTTTATCCATCTGTTTTCGCATTTTCAGATCCCCGGACATGGAAGCAGCTTGGTAAGAGCTTTGAGAGTGCATCTCTAATATCACTACCTTCCAAACGATCAACGTTGCTCTTATTGCCACCCCACATCAGTTAAATCTGCAATTAGGCCATCTTTTAGTCATTGTTTTTTTGTCACCAATATCCTAATGTTATCTTCCATATCACATTCGAGCGAAGTATGTTAATTAGGCAAAGCATCATTGTCCTCTTTTCCACTCGCCAAAATAAAGCGCAGCATGTTCCTTTAAATCCTTCACATTTCATGCACATTTGTGGAGCCCATCTAAAGTCGCGGATTATAGTTTCAGTATTTCCCAGTTTTAGATTATGACTACACAAGAATACTCTATATTTACATGCCCAAAAAAATCTGGAATTTTAATTTTTATAAAGAAAAAATGGTGAAGCCTTCACCAACTTTAAGTAGGGTCGGGTACATGGATTCTTGCTTAAATCTATATCGAAAGATCTGACTATTTTTGCGTCGAATATCGGCTACTCAACACAACCCCCACAAGGAGGGATTTGAATCCTGATCTTTAAGGTGGTAGGCACGCTGCACTACCACCAGACCGTCGATTTGGGTTCCCAATTCTTACAAAGTATTTTAATAATATAATAATTCAATTTTCAACATATATTTAAGTGTTGGCTTCAATTTGTAAATAAAGCCTTATTTGGGCATTTATTATGGAAGTTCTTCATTCCTCGTGCATTCAGACATCCATATAACTTTTATAACAACAACAAATCCTTGTCCCACATTAAGTAGGATAAACTATATGGATTCTTTTCCTACATTCGCATCTATTTTAGGTCATTTTCAAGCTTAAATCCAAATAACTAAGATTCCTTCGAATAGTCTCCTTCCAACACTTCTTTTGCCTCCCTCGCCCTCTCTTAACAGGTTCAATATCCTAAATCTCGCATCTTCTAATCGGTGTATCTCATGATCTCCTTTGCGAACGGTCAAATCACCTTAAGTAGTTCTCTCTCATCTTGTCCTCTTTTGGAAGTATTCCAACTTTCCTTTTGATTACATCGTTCCGAATCTGATATTTCCGTGTATCACTACACATCCATCATAGCATGTTCATTTCTGCTATTTTCATTCTATGCAAATCTCTATGATTCACATGCCATCATTCGGATCCAAGAGCATAGAAAATCTCGTGGCTGTTTTGTAATACTTTGCTTTGATTTTCAAAGTAATTCTCTTATCACAAAGAACAACAAAAAGTCTCCATTTTCACAAACAAGCATTTATTATATGAGTAACATCTCCATAAATTTCCCCATCATGTTGCAAACAAATCCCAAGTATCTAAAAGAATCTATCATCTGAATGTTATCATTTCCAATCTTCATTGTGATTCCTTCACCACTATTTCTATCAAATGTGCACTCCATATACTCCGTTTTAGCCCTAGTTATATGAAATCTTTTAGTCTCTAGGGTGTCTCCGAGCCTCAAGCTTCTTATTTACTCCATCCCGAGACTCGTCAACCAACACAATATCATCAGCAAACAACATACACCAAGGTACCTCATCCTAAATGTGACTAGTCTACTCATTCATAATCAAAGTAAAAAGAAATGGATGTAAAGTTGAACCTTGATGTAAACGGATGTTCAAACACATAATTTTATTAGGGAAATTTACATATTGAGTCCTCATCTATGGATCAAATCCCAATATGGGTCACAATCTTTCAAATGTAACAAAATAGGTCCCGACTCCATTTTTATAAACAATGTCATTAGAAAAAAATGGATCAAAGTGTCCATTCTCCGAAGCGGTATTCCATTCCCTCGCTTCCTTTGAAACCGTCAATTCCTCCTCCCCAAGTTCCTCCTCCGGCAACACTCCCTTCCCAACCTTGCCTACTACGTCAACGCCCACCCTCCCACCATCACCACCCTCTCTTGCATTGCTGGTGGCATGGTTGCCACCCCCATTCTCACGACCTCCCTTATCCTCCTACGGTAGTGGCGAGACTCCCCCTCCTTCGGTTCAGCGGACTAAGCACGTAGAGATTGATTGCCATTTTGTTCGTGAGGTCGTACGAGGAGGGAAGACTACTGCTCCACACAACACGATGGATCTTCAGCTTGCAAATGTATTCACGAAGGCCTTACCTAAAAATTGTCTCGTGGATAACTTCTAACTAAGGCATGACCGATAGATATGCTCCAACTTGAGGGAAGACTACTACTCCACACAACACAACAGATCTTCAGCTTGCAAATGTATTCACGAAGGCCTTACCTAAAAAGTGTCTCTCGTGGATAACTTCTAAGTTGGGCATGATCGATAGATATGCTCCGACTATGATGGGGAGTGTTAGTGATGTGTTTATGTTTATCTTGTTTCATTGCAACTCCTCTAGTGGTGTTTATGTATTTTCCCGATTATGAGCTCTTCCTATATAAGGACCCCTTACCTCTTGAATAAAGCATCTCATTGTTTCTTTCATCTTTTTCCATAGACACGAAAGAAACAAAAAAACATAATACATAAGAAAAGAAAAACATAACTCTCAACCATCAATAATCGATTATTTTTTTTATTCATGTCAATAGTAAATAATGATCACGTCTTCTTTCTAACCAGTTCTTTAATTTTGCAAGGAGCAAAATTGTAACATTCAGATCCGAATAATCCGAATCTGATCCGATTAAGGGTTTTCAAGACCAATTAATGTTCAATTAATACTAAATAAACCTAGATCGATCCGCTGATTTCATATCGAAATTCGTTCGATCGCAATCGATCAAAAGTCGATCGCATCGTAATGCGTGTCATCGAAAAAGCTACGAGACAAATTTGAAAATCGCAAAATTATTGAGACCACTTAAAAATCTGATTCGACGAAATAAGACTAACAAAATCGACCGTTCATCGATCGGAGTTATTTGATATTTTAAAATCACAAAATTTAGTCACAAACTGAGGTTGTATCTCGAGAATTTCGAGAACTCATACCCGACCCAAAGTATATGAATATTATAATCATTTTGATCGTCATTCAGAGACGATCGAAACGAGCCATTGTACACCCAAATTGAAGACTCGAGGTGCGTGTCATCAAAAAAGCTACGAGACAAATTTGAAAATCGCAAAATTATTGAGACCACTTAAAAATCTGATTCGACGAAATAAGACTAACAAAATCGACCGTTCATCGATCGGAGTTATTTGATATTTTAAAATCACAAAATTTAGTCACAAACTGAGGTTGTATCTCGAGAATTTCGAGAACTCATACCCGACCCAAAGTATATGAATATTATAATCATTTTGATCGTCATTCAGAGACGATCGAAACGAGCCATTGTACACCCAAATTGAAGACTCGAGGTGCGAGTACGGTCAACTTTAGTAAGTCGAATAAATGAAGAGAAAATGAAAAAAAAATATTTTCTGTTGCCCAGCAGAACAGACAACAGCAGCTCTCTCCAGGTTCCACTTGGCCAATTCTTTTCGCATTTGGCAACTCCCCAAGGCCATCTCTTTATTATATATGTACCAAACACTTCCCTTCTTTCTTTTTCTCAAAGTTTCCCCAACAGATAGAACGGGTACGCACCCTCCCTCCACCATTGTTTCTCCTCTCTGCTGCACAGCAGCAAGAGAGCAACTGCAGGTGCTCTTTAGGGATCCCTGTTGGAGGTTGACCAGCTGCTGGAGTTACTTCTCCAGCCCTCTTCTTTGTTGTCCTTCTCAACCAATCCAAGAGTTGCTGCTTCTTTTCTCCAAGGATCTACTGCATCTTGTTTTTCTCCAAGTTAGAGCAAGACCAAAGTGGTACGATCCTTTGTCCCTTTTGCTATTGATTCCATGCGGCTATGGATTTAGGTGTTGTTCATAAAATAAACCTTAGAATCCGAATCCTCTGTTACATCTGATTCTCTTTCTCTTGAAGCTACTGCTCCTCACTATTTTCAGACATCGATTGTGATTGGATCTCTAAAATTTGGGAGATTATGAAAGATAGTCCAAGCCAACGAGGTTCATATTGCTCTCTGACATGTTGGATTCGATTGAGATGGAAACTGATATTAGGAATACTTGAGTAATGCATAGTATATCTGGTTGGGTGTTGGAGTATTTGGTTGGGTGCCTCTTATGTTATAGATGGATAAATGTATACCTCCACGATCCATTTACCCCATCCAAGTCTTCAATCACACATCTACCAGTTTGGAGATGTGGAGACTCAGTGAGGGCTATATATAGACCCCCACACCCATTGTATTCAAAGAGAAAAGCAATAGACTACCAGCCCTCTGACGCGTTCTCCCGTGGTTTCATCCCGCTTCTTAAAGAGTAGGGTTCCACATTAAAATCCCGGACTTCATATTTTCGTTATCTTTATTTCCGATATGCTTCCACATTCCTATTTTCTAACATTGTATCAGAGCGGGTTCGATTTTCGCGAATTCATTCTTGAAGATTCAATTTTATATTCGAGATTCGATTCAATTATTGTCCGTTCTTGAAGATCAATTTTATGGAGATCATGTTCATAGCTTAATCAAGTTTCATGTTTTAGGGTTTCTTTTGAAACCCTAATTTAGTTCTAGGGCCATCCTACATGTGGCAGACGGTCGTATCTCTCCTCCAACCGCAACAGGCGGCAAAGCATCCAAACCCAGATGAATGTGCATCTGATTATCTCCCATGCGAAGCTATGCGCCCCACAAGAGCATCGGGCCTAGATCTTCCCTTCCAGGAGAAACTCCCAAGAGGTTGTAGGGTCGTGACTCGAGGCGTCCCTGAGGCGGAGCCCCTACGTCACTCCAAGCTTCGCAAGCCCTCCAGGTACCTACAGGCAGCAGTCGTCGTGCATGATAACTCCAGGCGGAGGCATCTTCCCTCGCGCCTCGTCGCCCACCTTCTCCATAACTCCGATCGGAGCCTCAAGTCATCCCCATGCCCGCAGCCGCAGCAGTCCAGGCGGTGCGCGTACTCGCGCTCTATCCAGGCGGAAGCATTGCTGCCCCCTAGGCGACCCTGACCCCTATCCTTTTCGCCAGCATCCACGGCACCGCTCGGCAGATCCCCTGTCTTCTCCCTCAACAGGCGGCGCGTGGCTTCTCCACGCGAGGCTTCTCCCTCGTACTCCAGATCGACAACGGCGACACTGCCTCCTCTTCCGCTGGCGCCACAAGCACATCCACCTCAGGCATTATGCCCTCACGCAGGCAACGTCCTACTTGGCGACGCATCCCCAGCCTGCGCCATCTCTCGTAGACGATGGCCTCTTAGGCGTCGACTACTTTCGAAGAAGGGGTCCCCAGCAGAAACCCTATTTCTGCCGCATGAGAAAAGAAGGCCCTTTGGGGGGCTTTAAATGCCCGACTATATTTACAAAAAAAGAGGGTGCGGCTGCTGCTCATCCCAAGTTGGGCCTTTTCAGCCAAGGTATTTTATTTAAAAAAAGGAAAGAAAAGAGGCATGTACATACAAAGTCATACGCAATTCCAAAAAAATGTTGCAAAATCGTACAAAAAAGGAGAAATGACAGGGCTTATTAAAAAAATGATGATGCCTATATAAAAAAGGATGAATGAAATAGCCGCAAAAAATGCATGATTCATTTGTTCTGTGTGTTATCTTGTCTCCTCCCAACTTGGTCGATGTATTCATTCCGACCGGTATGGGAGAAAAGGGGAGTATTGCGTAGAATCACAGGTCAGGTTCCAGATTCAGATTCTCCAGATTCCAGATCAGTCAGATTTCCAGACTTATAGTTCAAATTTTCAGACTCGACGTCAGATGGTTCCAAATCTTCAGTTTCAGATATGCACAAGTATAGCCACCATTTGTCGTGGTCCCCATCATTCTTGTTTTTCAGAAAGGGTTTTCATGTGAGCCATAGGGACTCCATAGTAGAGGACCATTCCCCATGCCATGTTGGTTAGGATTTTCATGTGGTTTCATAGGGACTCTAGAGTGAGTACCATTCTTTATGCCAGATGGGAGAGACCTAGATCTCCGATGAGGAGGCTTCCTCAGACTCCATTCTCCAATGACCGTGGACTCCAACGAGGATTGCACTCCATGGTTTTTTCAGTTCGACCCTTTTAGATATGGAGCAGTTGTCCACATATTGTGGCAGGCCAGAGCACTCCGACGAGGAGACTCATTTTCATTTGCAGTGACTCTAGCAGGCACAGTACAGAGCACATGCTCTCCAACGAGGAGATTCAGTTTGACTCATACTTCAGCTTGTTCGTCCTCCTCACCTGCACGGCATGAGAAGCAATGTCCTCGACAGCAACCGACAGTTGTGCGCGTTGAGTTGATATTGTCTGTAGCATGAGTTGAGTTTATTTCTGTTTATTCAAGCTGAGCATTGCATGCTCCAACTTGAGGGGGGTGTTGGACTATTTGGTCGTGCGCCTCTTATGTTGTAGATGGGTAAATAGATACATCCATGATCCATTTACCCCATCCAAGTCTTTTGTCCCACATCTACCAGTTTGGAGATGTGGACACTCAGTGGGGACTATATATAGATCCCCACACCCATTGTATTCATAGTGAAAAGCAATAGACTATCAGCCCTCTGAGGCGTTCTCCCGTGGTTTCATCCCACTCCTTAGGGAGTGGGTTCCAAGTTAAAATCATGTTCTTCGTATTTTCATTATCTTTATTTCTTATACGCTTCCACATTCCTATTTTCTAACAATGGGCAAAAAAATAAATCATTTTCTGTTGGAACGTAGCTTGGACCAAACTCGTTCACAGGTGGGAATGCTTTGATAGCGGCAGACAGGGATACAATCCCCACACAAACATAGAATTCTATGACACCGTACATAAATCCGATTTTGGGGTTATCTGATTGGCCATTTTTTATGATAAGAAGCGGTTCCCGAGTGGCCACATTGAGATGAGATTTTCTCGTGGCTTTGCCATAAATGTAGGTATGGTGCATGTTTAGGTCTTTGGCCACCACAAATATGCCTAAGTAAAATGCCATTAACAAAAGCTATGACCTAAATGCTCAAAATAAACATGAAACAATGTGATACTGTGAAACTGTTGAAACAAACAAGTACATATAGTGTGTGTAAGAGGGAGGGGGAAATTGCTCTTTATGCAGGAAGGGAAATTAACCCCCTATAAATGAATAGAATAATTCTAAATTTTCAACACGTACGAGTATCATAACCCTCCTTAGAAGCGTTTGTCCTTGGTTCAGAAAAGTCTCACTCCATTTATTTGCAACGAGAGGTGAATCTTGTACTACTTTAAAAAAAGGGAGGAATTCAATACAATCGTTATACGTTGCTTTTTGTTGGTGGTTGTTTTTTAACCTTATTTGTAAATACTATTCATCTGATTGAAAACTTGTAGCGGATTCTAATGACCACTTATTGAGAGATTCACATAAGCTAACACAGGAACATAGAAACTTACGATGTTTCATTAACATCGTGAACATCATGAGAAGACAGATTTCCAATGCAGTAGAGTTTTCCTGGATTTAATCTCTCAAAATCTCTCCTTAGAGAGTCAAGGACTCGAAGCATATGGTCGACAATAAGGTCGAATGACTTGCCCCTTTTTTTGATGGACAACTCTTTATATAGGTAATGGTGTTAGCTATTTGACAGTTGTTATCCCTAAATGTTCTATCGTCTTGAATTGTCCTTGCTTGGTAGATGGGATCTATGTAGGTAATTCCTTGACACAATCAGATTGGGGGTTTAAGTCCCTTTGACCCCGTTGATAATCTGACCGAGCTTATTTGCAAATATCAGTTTTGGAGCTTGTTGCATCAGTAGAACATCAACCTTAGCACGAACAAATAAAATAAATTAAATCTTCATATTTTTACCGTTTATATTATTGAAAGAAATTTTAGTTGGTTTAGAGGGGCTCTAAGCTTAGGTGTGGTTATGTATATTAATGATATGAAACAATAAATCTTCATATTTTTACCGTTTATATTATTGAAAGAAATTTTAGTTGGTTTAGAGGGGATCTAAGCTTAGGTGTGGTTATGTATATTAATGATATGAAACAATAATCCAGGTTTACTCTTCCTAAAGCAAGTTAGATTCTAAATTGTAAATCTGTAATGACAAATGATTTCCTAAGTGCAGTGTAACCAATAATCCTCAATTGATTAATCCTTGAGTAGAATCTATTGTATCAGTAATGATAAGTTGTGACAAAATACCTAGATCTGAAAAGTTAACCACAGAAGAGTTTCAGAAGATTTGGGTAATCAAGTAAATATGATAGTGAATCAATGATAACAATTAATAGTGTCGGTCATGGTGACCCTTACACATGATCGTGTGAGGATGCGGTGACCTTTAGTTGGGCAGGAGATAGGAAGCCAAGTTAGGGCAGCAGTCGCCAAGTGCGTGGGTTTAGGATCCCAGTCTTTTTTACGTTTTTTTAATGCGATCTCGCAGTGTTTTTACACCTCGGTGGGATCTCGACTTTCGACCAGTTCCGTTGACCCTTTGCATTTGGGGTATCTAGGCTAGGGGGGCCTCGGTTTTAATTTTTCTCACGAGCTCGTTATCCCGTATCGGTCAGGTCGGTTTTTTGAGTGACTCTTCCGTTGAGTCTCTCCTATCGCCTCAAGGGCGTAGTTTTGGAGTAGGACTAGCTCTCTACTGGACCGCACTTCCACTTAGAAGGCGAGACAGAAGATTCTCATAGGAGACTTCTTCACTGCTTGAGTTTTGGTTACCATTCCGCCAATAGGCTTAGCAATGTGTTACAGTCGAGTTTCTTACAGTAGAGTTTGGCTAGAGTTGAGATCGGTTACAGTTGAGTTGGCTGCAATTGAATTTGATGCATAATCATTAATCATTGTCAATCATAAATCATCGACAAACATTCGGATCTTAGAACTACTACTACGAGTGATAGGAAAAGCTAGTGGGCGTGTTGGGAACTTAATGAAGACGCATTATACTCCACCGCATGCCTACGAAGACACCCCAACCCTAAGGTATAATTCACGCCTTAGAGTCATACTTTGAGGTCACACCCATACCAAGACCACATATTGTTGAGATATTTACTATCTTTCGTATTGTCCTCTTATTATCTATCTATTTTGTCTTCTTCTTGTAATTTTCACAATAGATTCCTCTCTTGTATAAGAGAAGCCTAGGGCCTCTCATTAATGCAACTTATATCCCACAACATGATATCGGAGCAACGATCCTAGACCGGAGTTCCCGTATCCCACCAAAACCCCAGTCCTACCCGCCCCACCCCCCACCCCCAGTCGTCATCGCCTGGCCCCACATCGTTGAAGCCTATGCCACCAGGCATCCTCCAACGCCGCCTAGGCCCTTCCCCAACCACAGGCTGCCTTGGGCTTCCAGTCCGCCGTACAGTCCACCGGTAGTTGCCAGGTCGCCTAGGCTGACGATCAGACTGTCCCAAGCTACCCAGGCCCTCCCTCTTCCCCCTCAAGCCGCTGCAAGACCTCCCATATGCATTTGTGCACCTCTGTGGCAATAGCAGTCTGAATTGGTCTGATTTTAACCGAAAAACGTGATTGCATACCCATAAATCGTGTTTTTCGTCCCTAGTGCACATCGAAGATTGATGTAAACTTGTTCATATCGGTCTACTCCCCGGTTGAGTTCCGTTGTTCGATTGTTTTCCTATCATGTCAGAGACCAAAGCCTTCAAGGGTCCGGCTCCCATCACTAAGATGAATAGGACCAATCATGAGTTGTGGTCCATGCAGTTTCTCACCCTCATGCAATGCAACAACAAGGAATACATCCTGACATATCCAGACCCAACGGATAAGACTGGGACAAATGCTTCTCGGAAGCAAGATGATGCGTATGTGCAGTTTGGCTATGTGAGACTCTTACCACATAGATAGCCAATGATATTCTGAACCATCCTACTGACAAGACGATGTGGGATACTTCGGCTTCCACCTATGCTCGGCGAAAAATGAGGTCAAGATTCTTCAGTTGCAGTTTGACATCTTCAAGGCCAAGCAGAATGGTCGTCCCCTATACGTATATTACAGTTCACTCCATGGTATGTTTGAGAAGCTTAATAGCTATATGCCTATTATGATATCTCTTGAGCAGCAGAAGGCATATAGGAACTCCAAGATGATTTGAGTGTTCATGGCAGGCCTTTATACAAAGTATTATGCAGCACGTACTCAGCTTCTCACTGGAGCTACCATACCTCCCATAGAGGAGGCCTATAGTCGTCTCAGCCAGATCATCATGCCTCCTACGACCACTCCTCAATCCTCGTCAGCTATGGCAATGTCCCGCGGACGAGGAATGACGACCCAGTCTAGAGGACGCGCCTCTCGTAGCAGAGGTGGTGGATGTCCGCATGGCCCTTACACCTTTTGTCGTCGACCTGGACATACAAGGGATACATGCTACCTGAAGCATGGATATCTCATTTTTGGTCGCATGGCAGAACAGATTGAGCCCTCAGATACTCTTGCTTCTCAGGTTAATCCACGCCTAGATGATATCGTCTCTCGTATTCGAGAGATGGTGACTCTTGTTGCAGGAACCACCACTACATGTACTACGGCCGTAGCCAGAGCCTCTTCGAGCTCCTCAAGTATCGCTTATGACTTCACTGGTAGTAGTGGTGCACATATGACAGAGTGGATTGTGGATTCTGGTGCTTCCCATCATCTTTGTGGAGATAGAATATAGCTGAGGTCCTACAGGGCCATACTACAAGGTAGATGGGTTGTCATTGCTAACGGAGACCATTTACTCATTACATGACAGGGGGAGGCGCATTTGACGTCGTCCATGCATCTTCAGAATGTTTTATATGCTCCTGACTTTATGAATTTACTTTCCATTAGTCAGATTACTAAGAATCTGCATTGTCGTGCCATCTTTGACCCTTCATCTCTTGTGTTTCAGGACATACTCACGGGCAGGGTGATTGGATGTGGTCGTGAGTAACAGAGACTCTACAGACTGGTCCAGCCTCCTCATGTTGGCGTTTCTACTATACCTACTGGACCAGTCTCACTATATCTGACACCTTCGTTTTGGTCAGCTTCCTCTGCATAAGCTATGTCATGTTCTCCCTTAGATTTCCACGAGATCCACCTTCCAGTATGAGGCATGCCAGCTTGGGAAGCATCGCCATTCTTCCTTTCCATCCCATCAGAGTCAAGCAGTTCTCAGTCATTTGAGCTCCTTTAGTTAGATATCCGGGGTCTGAGTCGTATTCCAGATCACCAGGGACACAGTTTTTATCTAGTTGATGTTGATGATTTTTCTAGACTTTCCTGGGTCTTTTTATTGAAGAATAAGTTTGAGGTTGGATATATGATTAATATTTTTTATTATTGAGATAAAGAATATATTTTCTGCAAATGTCAAACATATTCGTTCTGATAATGCCTTCGAGTTCAGCACCTTACAGCTTCTTGACTTTCTTAGATCACTTAGCATTGTTCACCAGACCTCATGTGCATATACATCGCAGCAGAACGGTGTTGCAGAGCGTAAACACCATCACTTACTTGATGTGACTAGAACCTTGTTGATATAGAGACGTGCTCCTCATGTCTACTGGGGAGATGTCCTCACAGCTTGTTATCTGGTGAACCGCATGCCAGTGTTGCAGAAGACGGTATTCGGTATTCAGTCGGAGGGGTCAATGAATAGAGAATAATCAGTATTCGGGTGACTATTCAGAATTATTCGATTTTGTATTTTCTAATAAAAAATTATTTATAATACATATATTCTTATATTTTTATACATATATGGTCATTATTTTAGATGAATAGGCGGGAGAAGAGCGGTCACTATCTATTTCTTTTGTCCGAGAAGCATCTCTTTTGTCTAATATCAAAATTCAAACTCCAGTCGGCCTAATAGTCAGGTCAGTCAGCCGAATAGTCAGCCAACTATTCGGTCGGACCAACTATTGCCCGACTGGAGGTTTGTTCAGTCGGGGACCCCCCCCCCTCCGCCCGCACTGCATAGTCGAACCGACTACTCGGGATAGTCGGTCGACTATTGCAACACTGCCACATGCTTTCGTCTGTATTGAGAGAGAAGATTCCTTTCTCGATTGCCTTTCCTGAGAAGGATCTTTTCTCTCTTACACCTCATGCCTTTGGATATGTTCCTTTTGTTCATGATGTCTCTCCAGGTCGAGACAAGCTCTCTCCTAAAGCTGTCAAGTGTGTATTTGTTGGCTACTCTCTTACCCAAAAGGGGTACCGTTGGCTTTAATCCGCTATAATAGAAGTACTTTGTTAGTGTTGACGTTACTTTCTTTGAGTCTGTTATGTATTTTTCATTCACAGGTGACAGACTAGCCCCATCTGAATCTGACGATGAGATCTACATGCCTCCACCTCCTATGTCGTTCATCTGCCTCCCTCTACTCCTGCTCTACGACGACCTCCTCAGCCGCCGCCGCCACCACCATCACCACATGCTCATGTGGCTCCACCTCCTACTCGGACTCAGCTTTTGCAACATGTTTTTCCTCACAGGCCTTGCTCGGTTTCCCATGCTCACAGATCTTGTCCATCATCCAGCACGCCTCAAGTATGTAGCAAGCACATTATTTCTACTGATGGCACTATTGAGTTGTCTGTGCAGCAGGATTCCAAACAGGATGAGCAGGTGCCCTCTCAAGAAGGGAACTCACAAGTCACAATTGGCAGATAATCTTGATGTGCTTACTGCTTTGCGAAAGCCGAAACAACAATGTGCCACGTATCCTCTTGCAGCCCAGGTTTCTTTGAGCAGGCTGTCAGAGGATTTCAAGAGGTTTACCTTGGCACTATCTGATGTGGAGATACCACGGACATATCAGGAGGCTCTAAAGGACAGTCAGTGGAGGTTAGCCATGGAGGAGGAGATGGTTGCACTACAGTCACGTGGTATGTTTTCTGCTCCAGTCGATGCATCTCTTGTGGAATGCAAATGGGTTTTACTATGAAAAACCGTACGGATGGTAGTGTGGATCGCTATAAGGTGAGACTTATGGCACGACATATGGGGTCGACTAGCATGATACTTTCTTTCCAGTTGTCAGACATTCTACTATGCGTATTCTACTTTATGTTGTTGTGATACGAGATTGGTCCATGTATCAGCTTGATGTAAATAATGCCTTCCTCTATATTGATCTACAAGAGGAGGTCTACATGCAGCAGCCACCTGGGTTTGCCGCTGAGGAGGAGCGTCAGAAGGTTTGCATGCTACACAAGGCTATCTATGGCCTTAAGCAGAGTCCAAGAGCATGGTTCCAGAAGCTCTCGAACTTGATAGAGCAGCAGGGGTTTGTGAGATCGATTGTTGATCACTCCTTCTTTGTGCAGAGGACCCAGAGAGGTACTTGTCATTCTTATTTACGTTGATGGCATTATTGTTATAGGAGATGATGAGCAGGGCATTCGGGGTGTCAGAACTTCCTACGTCAGCAATTTGTGACCAAGGACCTTGGATATTTACGTTACTTCCTTAGACTGGTGTTTGCTAGGAACCAATGAGGTCTTGTGATGAACCAGAGGAAGTATGTTACAGATCTTCTTTAAGAGACAGGCATGGCAGATTGCAGACCTGCCACTACTCCTATTGACCCAAGCATGAAGCACTATGATGGTTGTTAGAAAATAGGAAGCGGAAGCGGAATCAGAGAATAACAAAAAATAAACATGAAGAATACAAAGGTTTAATGTGGAACCCTACTCCCTAAGGAGCGAGATGAAACCACGGGAGAAGGCGTCAAAGGGCCAGGTTTGTCTATTAACTTTCTCAATAGACTACAGGGGTGTAGGGCTCTATATATAGCACCCACGGAGTCTCCACAACTCCAAGCTGGTAGATGTGGGACCAAACTCTAATAGGGTAAATGGATCCTCTCCAAGATCCATTTACCCATCTCCCATACATATGGTGCATAACCAAATACTCCAACAATGATGATACTGAGGAGGTCGACAAGAGGAGGTACAGAGAGCTTGTTGGCAAGCTACTATATGTGATTATTACCAAGCCCGACATATCCTTTGTCGTGAGCAAAGTGAGTTAGTTTATGGAGCAGCCCAGACAGGCACATATGGATGCAGTCTATATGATTCTGAGATACCTGAAGACTTCACCTGGTATGAGACTTCTTTTCAGCAGAGGCACATCTCTCTCAGTTACAGCATGTGCAGATGCAGATTATGTTGGGTGTCCAAAGGATAAAAAGTCTACACCAGGCTTTGTTGTGTTCATAGGTAATTCACTTGTTTCATGGAAGAGTAAGAAGCAGACCGTGGTTGCCAAATCAAGTGTTCAGTCCGACCATGGCGCAGACTAGCGTAGAGATGATGTGGGCCAGATCTGTACTTACTGACCTGACTATAGAGGTGTCTCTTCCCATGCACCTCCAATGTGATAATCAGGTTGCTCTTTTCATTGCCAACAACCCAGCATTTCATGAGAGGACCAAGCACATAGAGGTGGATTGTCACTACACTCGTGACATGATACAGAAGGGTCTTATCGCCACTACGCATGTCAGTTCTGGAGACCAGATAGTAGATGTTCTTACTAAGGCCATATCCAAAGGGTCTTATCAGAGATGTTGTTCCAAGCTGAGTCTGATTGATATCTATGCTCCAGCTTGAGGGGGAGTGTTCAGATATCTACTATCTTTCGTATTCTTCTCTTATTATCTATCTATTTTGTCTTCTTGTCATTCGCCCAATAGGTTCCTCTGCTATATAAGAAAACCCTAGGTCCTCTCTGCAATGCAACTTATTTTTTCCCACAACACATACTATGTACTGGACTTGAGAAATTAGATAGAAGAGAAGATCAGATCAGAGATTCATCATCCTTAATACCAAGATCCATTAACATGATATCTAAGAAACAAAAAGATAATAACTTGCATATCGATAATTAATTAATTTATGGAAATGTTATATATGGGAGGTTATGGGGTGATGGGTGAATATGGGATTTACATACAGATCAGCTTGAAAACCATTTTTCATGCATATAGATTGTTATTTTTTAGATATCAATGCATATCTATTTTCTTTCTTTTGAAACCACTAAATTACCTGTTATTTTTTATATGTTGGAGAAACAATTGTTGACATTCTTTTGTTCCTTGTATATGTGACATGCAAAACGCCTGCATCACAGTAGACTGGCGAATGATCCCAAACTTATGTTATACTCGATGGTACATATGTTGTTTTTGTTCAGATAACGTATATGCTTTTCTACTCTTCTATATTTAGGGATACATGTATATGATGCAGTCTCTATAGTCCATGTAAATATATATATGGAAATTAATGAAATGTCAATTGGTGATACTTGTTGTCGGCTTGTGGTTGTTTACATTGATTGTGAATGTCATTTCGAAACGCGAAAAATTTTCCCCAAATTTCGGTAACCTAATACGAACTTTAATGAATCTAATGCTGCGAGTAATGTATGAACGGGTAACCCGAATCCGCAAGCCGCAGGCGTTCAAAAAATCAATAACACATTATGATCCCATAGTTGTTGGCTGCTTTGCTTAGTTTTATTGTGCCACACTTCAGAAATATGCTTTATTATCCTTACTGGTGAAGTTTCTTTTACATAATCTCCATTATTTTACAACTTTTATAGTTTTGAAAAATAACAACCATTTTATGCATTCTGTACATCATAATTGACGGAAATGTTTGCAAAGAAGTTGAAAGTTCATTTTGCATCAAATCTTTAATTAATTCAATGAGAAAGGTCTTAAAGCTTGCTTTCTCATGGAATCTAGGTGATGTTTGCTAAAATCCTGAGAAAGGTAGGCCTATGGAGGCTAGGACTACAAGGCAAGGTTAGGTTGAACCTGGGGGCTAAATTATCTGTGGAATCAGGAAATAGATGGAAGGTATGTTCTAAAATGAAGGTGCAAATGTGCAACTAATTGATGCCTACCCTTGGTATCCCAAAGAGGTCTTGTTTCTACCCAGAACTGCTGCTCCATCCTTTTCCGGCACACAAAGCTGCCAATAAAATTCAAAAATGCTGAAAGTTTTAGTGAATGCAGTTATCCAATATAGATGGCTTCTTCTGGACAAGCTTCCATCCAAGTTACCACACATTGTAGACCATTAGAAACAATATGGAAATATCTGCTCCCATTGGTATCAGAATAGGCACCTCAATGGTAGCAAACTGCAACTGCTTCAACACCACCCCACCTTGCTAGGTATAGACAAAATCAAATGGTCAATACGTCCCTTCTAACACCAAGATGCCTTGCTCGAGATTGATGATACACATGGCCATTATAGCTCTTTCTATTTGAGTTGAATATGCATATACAGACCATCCTCATTGTACCAGCACAACTGTAGTGCTAGTATCAATTTGCATGTCCACGAGCTTTGATGGATTAATACTCTTATTCATAGAAGGGACTCAAGATTCAATACTTCACGTAGGAAAAGATATTTTTGATAACTTTCATTCAGTGATTTCAAGAATACAATAAATTTCAATTTGTACCTTTAGCTCTGACACTAGCTTTAGATGCCATAGATATGTGACCAAAGGGAACTCCTGAAAAGTTTGATGGTGAAATATTACAATATCTGAAAGCATCAGAGAATGGGGATGCCTCTAAGCTCTTATTTACATCTGGCAGACAGTCTTTGCATTAACATTTCAAATAATTCATGGTAAAATGCTGGAACACTTTAAAAATGGAAAGTGCATCAATTCCCTCCTTTAAAAATGGTGTATGATCAATGTTCCTGACACATGTAGATGAAATCTGACTATCATCCAGCCCACATCAGTCAGAAGCTGAATCAAACATAGTTCATAGCATCAGGTGAGCAAAAAAAACATCTGGGCAATTGATCAAGGAATCAGCATACAAGCAGATAACAAAGGAACTTCCTGATCTTAAAGTATGCCCCAGATAACAAGTAAAGGCATCATCCCCATTGTTATATTTATGCAAGACATTCCCATTATGGTGCTTCTTTCTTAGTTTAATAAGCTACTAGTTTATATGGTCAAACAAGTAGAAAGTAACTAAACAAGGGTACGGTAGAAAGCAACTAAATAAACCCTTTTAAAAGCAATAAAGATACTACAATTAAAAAAATAGTGATGGATTGAAGAGAATAGTTTTAATCTTCAGTGAAGTGAAACGTTTTTAACTCACCATCATGATCAAACACCACCTGCATAAGCAAGGTTGATAATCAATAGTGAAATCAGAAAAGAGAAAGGAATCAGTTGCAATTTGTACTTAAAAGCCATAAGAACAAAAGCCACTTCAGATGATCAAATCTTTTGCAATATCATGTTTTCAATGACGGTAATATAACAATCACGATCAGAAAACTTTCATGGGTATCTAAACATAATGCAATTATATTGTAAGCATATATCCCACAAATGCTGTTTTTTTTTGAAATAAGAGATGGATGAACTCCCAAGGTGGGAGTTCCCGCTATATATTAATAAAACGCGTTACAAGTTAGCACGAGGCCCAGGAATTGTAAAGGGCGTTACAGTGAATCAAGACATTCTCGGGATAAAATCTAACATCATTCTTAAAGATGCATTCGTTTCTTCCTTGCCAAATCGCCCATATCGCAGCAAAAACTATAGATATATCCCACAAATGCTGTTATATAATGTAAGCATAAATCCATGCAGCTGACTCTCAGATTCCTTTTACTTTGAATAGAAACACTCCAACTCCCAATAAAAAGATGGTACTTGATACGCGGAAGGGATTTGCAGCTTTTTAAAAGCCAAAGGATGGTCACTAAAGGCTAAGGATCATCCAAAATTTTATTCCACTGGAAACAAATACTTGGCTCTCTAAACTTTCATACACCAAGTATAGGCCTTTGATTTTAAAGTAATGGGCATCTCAAAATAATCAGATATTCTTGATGAAGAAAAGATTGATACCGCACCGAATTTTTTTTGTGTACTTGATAGAGGGATTCCTACACGTGCTCTTCTCAGTTTTTCCAACATTTATGATCCCAGCAGCCACATGTTTTATCCTGAGGTCGAGAGTTCGAGCCTCTCTCACCCCATTCTTTCCAAAGTAAAAAATAATCGAATCTTTTAACATGGATTTCCCTACTTATAGTGGGAGAAGGCTTCACCATTTCACCACATGGGTGACCCATATTCTTACAAATACAGAAGGGCACTTCTGTTTTTAAATATATATGCCCTTCTATTACATTGACGAAAGGGCAATAATGTAAATTTTGTAAAAATATAGGGGCACAAGTGTAATTTAAAAAACAATAGAGACATAATTGTTAGTGATGACCCATATTCTTATAAATACAGAAGGGCACTTCTGTTTTTAAATATATATGCCCTTATATTACATTTACGAAAGGGCAATAATGTAAATTTTGTAAAAATATAGGGGCACAAGTGTAATTTGAAAAACAATAGAGACATAAGTGTTAGTGAAAAACTCAAAAGGGTACAAGTATAAAAATCCTTTTATTGTATTAGTTGTATCTTATATTACATGCCCTTATATTACATTAACTTTGATTTAAGGAATGTGAAGAATAAATGAAAGTTTTAGCTACATGTGAGTGTTATCCATGTTTCCCCTTGAATTTCTTACTTCTCCTTTCCCCAATCCCTTTTCAATCGCATTTCTTCGCCCTCGTGCATCTTGGTATGTTGCATCCCTCAAATAATATGGAGAGGGTTTGGTAGAAGGTTGAGGGATGCAACAGGCGTTCCAGGGCACCACCGGTTGAAGCAGGTGGTTGAAGAGGGGTAAGGGGGCCTCCTTCGCAGGAAGGTGCTTGAGATGTGGAAGCTAGGGGCATAAGGGAGCGGAGTGCCGCGATCTTGTTAGGTTTTTTGCGTGTGGAAGGAATGGGCACCGCAGCTTCTGCTTCCCTAAAGATCAATTTCATTGGGCGCAGTCGGGTCTAGAGGTGTGCGGGAGCCCTTCGGAGACAATGGCAGTTAGGTTCCTAGTGGTTGTGTACAGGAGAAGAGGTCATTGCTTGGTTGATGCAATGGAAGACATTGGTGCGGTGATCAGTAGCAACTACAAAGGAGATGTCATCCTCCTTGGTGAGGCTTCGGTCTCTGCATGTGGCCTCTCCGAATCTGAGGAGAGGAGATTGATGGAGTTTTCACATCGGATCGATGGATAGATCCACTGGAGAAGGCCGTTGGCGAGAGACAGGATGCAAGAAGGTCAGAATGCGGAGAAGTGGATATGGATCGGGGGTTTTATGTTGCTTAGGAGAAGCCTGGAGGCGGCGCATGATGCGCTCGCTCCGATGGTTCAAAACGGTGACATCATCTCTGATGGGTTACGTTGTGGCCAAGCTTCGGGGGTAGTGGCCACGAGAATGGAGTTCCTCCATCCTTTGCCACTCTGGTTCGACGTGAAGCTTGCCAGGAAATCTTTTCGTGTGTTGATTAGTGAGGTTGGGCCGTCCGATGTGGGGATGATGGAGGGTTCAATCGGAGTAGGGGTGGCAGAGAAGCTGGTCGTCGATGGCCGAGTGTCGGAGAAGATGTTCCTAGATGGGGTACGAAGAGCATTTCGTGAATTTAAATCTACGTTGTTTTTTCGAAAAGAGAAGTGCAGTCAACCCGAGGCACCGCTGAAAGGAAAAGTTGGCTTTGTGTCCTATGCGAATGCGGTATCGGGTCGTGCGACTAGATCCGTACTGAGACCTGGATTCATTTTTGTGGATCCAAATGGCGTTGCGATAGTTGGAATGGAAACAGTTCGTATAGGGCCCTGCCTCCTTCGATGGACCCGATTCTCAATGCTGACCAGTTCGGTTTAACGGATCGAGTGTGTGACCCTGTCCTGATCGCGGATGTTGGGGGGCATGGATCGAAGGACCTGGATGTATGTATGGTGGATGATCCAGAACCGATTCGACAGCAACCCGCAGACCCGTTTACGAAGCAGTTCCTGGAGGAGGTGGATCGGGATCCGATTGGGGACCCGCAAGCTGGATTTCTCACGGATGCATGGTTTGTTGCGGGCGTGGAAGGGCTGGAGATGCTCCTTGTTCAGGTCGGGATCTCCTGCTCAGGCTCGGGTGCGGTGGGGGCAAATCACCGAGATGCGGAGGGGATGGGATCCAAGGTCGCATATCATTTCACTAGGGAGGTCGATCTCAGTTTGCACAGAATGGGAACCTCCAGGTCTTTTTTGCAGGGGTGGGTGCATGCGGTCTTTTGGCGATTGGTATGGGCCCTATGGTTGAATCCGGTGAGGCTTCATGGGGATGCTGGTCGATGATGTTTCCGCAACAGGTGGACAGAGCTTTCGGAGATGAGCACAGCATGCGAAGGTGTGTAAGACGTTTTGGGTTCAACCGAGGGTCAGCAGGGATGTCGCAGCAGGCTGTTGGGAGCTGCAGAAGGAGATATTCCCATCGTGTCCTAAGGGAGCGTCGAAGGAGGCGAAGGCTAGAGATCTACAAGAGGTTTGGGAGTTTGGGTAATTTGGGGCATGAGATTGGAAAGGGAGCAGTGCATGCGAAAGTGGAGGGGCAAGAGGCAAAACTGGATATGGAAATGCTGAAGTGCATCGGCATGGTGGCACCAAGAAGTGTATCATTGGTTGCTAAATGAATACCATCACTTGGAATGTTAGGGGTTTGGGGTGGCCGGATAAGAGGGTGGTGGTGCGTCAGTTGATGGTGGATCATAGAGCGGAATATTATCCTCCTGCTAGAGACAAAGCTATCAATTGCAGTTGATGGGGCATGGAGAGATGTTGGAGGTGACCGTTGGAGGGAATTTAGAGCACTCGAGTTGGAGGGGGCTTCTGAGGGGCTGATAACTGGATGGGATGATGATAAATTCGGCATGGTGGCAGATGAGCACGATGCTTTTGTAGAGAAAGGCATATGAGAACAAGATTTTGATCACAAATGTATATGGCCCTGGAAACGGGGTCGGTATGGCTCACCTAGTGGAGGAGTTGTTTATGGCCAGGGAGTTTGCCCCGGACGCAGCTCGGACCATCACCGAGGACTTCAACGTGACGTTGACATCAGAGGTCCATCCTGGAGGTCGTGGGGTGAGAGATTGTGGTTCGGTGGAGTAGTTGGGGGTGGTTGGGGAACTCAGTTTCCACGTGATTGATGTGGTTAGATGATGCAGGTACACATGGTGGAACACAAGATCCCGATCCCGTATTGATAGGTTCTTGGTGTCAATTGAGACAGTGATGTAGTTCCCTTTAGCGGGAGCCCGGGCTTTACTGTGGGCACACTCAAATCATACATCGTTGATGTGGCATTCTAGGGAGGACGTGCGACCTCGATCCTTTTTCTGCTTTGGGCGAGTGTGGCTTTTGGAAAATGGCTTTAGGGAGTCTGTGATGACTTTCTGGGATGAATGCAAACCTGGAGGCTCGGCGATGTGCAAGCTGGCTGGAAAGTTGGCCTCGCTCAGAGGTATTTGATGGATTTCAACAGAACTAACCAGGAACATGGATGGAACAGAAGGTTGCGAGCCCAAGAGGAGGTGTGTAGATTGGACATATTGGAGGATGAAAGAGCTTTAACGGCGGAGGAAGCACTGACGAGAGACAATCACATGGTCAGATCCTCTTAGAAGACAAGGAGGAAGTGGCTTGGCGGGAAAGAACCAGGCAGAGATCGTTGAGGAAAAGGGATGCGAATACGAGGTGTTTCCATGTCGCAGCAAGTGGGAGAAGATGTAGAAATTTTATACACTCAGTGGAAGTAGGTGGAATGGCGGTGGAAGGGGACCGAGAAATGGGAGTGGCACTACGGTCGCATTTTCAGGCTTTCACTAGGCGGCGGAGTCATTCAAGTTGAGACTGAGGGGAGAGGTGTTTAGCACATTTCTAGTTCAAAGGAGGAGGCTCTCGTGCAGGAGTTCTCGGAGGAGAAGGCTAAGCAAGCTCTTTTCTAGCTCAATGTAGACAGGGCTCCGGGTCTGGACGGCTTCCTGGTGTGTTTCTATAAGGAGTTCAGGGAGACGGTTAAAGGGGATGTGATGGAAGTGTTGCAAGAGTTCGGGGAGGGGAACCTGGGGTTCGAAGGATTAAACAAGGCCCTTATTTTTCTGCTACCCAAGAAGGCCACCCCAACCAGGGTGGAAGATTACATGCCTATTGCATTGTCCAATGCTATATATCTCTTGATCTCGAAAATTCTTGCGAACCAGTTGAGGGTGGTGCTGCACTAGATCATCTCGCTCGAGCAGACGGCATTTATACCAGGGAAAACGATAATGGATGGGCACGTAATGGCATTCGAGGTGGTGTCAGAGTGGAAGAGGAGTGGGATTAAAAGGGTACTTTGGAAGGTGGACTTTTTCAGGCATATGACTGTGTGGATTGGAGATTCATGTGGGTGTCTTTGGAGAAAAGGGGCTTCTCAAATTATGGATTGATTGGATCAAGTGGTGTGTCAGTATGGTATCTCTTGTTGTGTTGATTAATGGCAGACCAGAGGGAGGCTTCTTTCAACAACATAGGGGAATCATACAGGAATACCCTCTGGGTCCTCTCTTGTTTGTTTTGGTGGCAGATGCTCTTGTTGTGTTAATAAGATTGGATGTGAATAGTGATTGGTGTTCAGGTATGCCAAGGAGGAGATATCCATCCTGCTTCTGCAATATGTTGATGATACCATTATACTCATGGGGGCTGATGCGGAAAAGATTCAGCGTGCATCCCAGGTGATGGATGTTTTCAAGGACATATCTGGTCTTCAGGTCAATAGGGACAAGTTGGTGGTGGTCCCCTTCATTTCACAGTGATGGAACAACATAACGTGAAGGATTTGTTGGGTTGCCCCACCTCGTCTTTACCGATTACATATCTGGGACTCCCTCTGGTGGCAGGGATGTCGAAGGTTGGGGACTAAAGAATCTTGTTGGAGAGACTTGAGGCGAGATTGGCAGGTTGGAAGGCGACTATGATCTCTAAAGGTGGGAAGCTTGTTCTTTTGAAGCATGTTCTCTTGGTGATTCCTATCTTCTTTTACTCCATCAGGTCATTACCTATGGTGGTGCGGAAAAGATCAAGGCTTTGATGAGAAGATTTTTTTGAGCAAACGAGAAGCAGAACAAGAAGGCTTTTCACCTAGTGGAGTGGACAAAGGTGACGTCATCAAAAAAGAAGGGTGCCTTGGGAGTGTTGCAGATGGAAGAGATGAATAAGGCCTTTATGGCGAAGCGGGTGGTCATGTTGTGGGGGGAGTTGGAGGATTTCGTTTGTCGGTTGCTGAGGAAGATTTATGGAGTGACTTTATCATTGGAGGTGGGTCCAGAACAGATGCCCTCGTCACTATGGAAAGGGATTATTGCGGTTTTTCTTGAGATTCCCGTCAAGTTGCGTCTGGTGCTAGGGGACAGTGCGAGGTTCCGCTTCTGGATGGATGACTAGCCAGTGAATGGAGTTCTGGGGGAGCGATACCTGCATTTGAAGGGTTTGGCGGGTGATAGTGATGTGTCCGTACAACAGGTTTGGGATCGTGGCACGTGGTCTCCGGTGTTTATTGCAGCATTGTCGGACCGAAGGGTGGAGGAGTTCCTTGCGTTACATGCAGAGTTGTTACAGAGCGAGGGCTCGTCCTCGGGCTAAGATCACTTCATTTGGGGTGACAGAAAATTTACAGTGAAGAAGGCATATCGTTTCCTAGTGGAGGACGGTAGGATGGAGCTGGATGAAACGGGGGTTGACATGGGACTGATCTGGAGATGCAAAGTGCCAAATCGTGTTAAGGTCTTCCTTTGGTTGCTCAAGATGGAAAGGATCCTCTCTAAGGAGCGTCGAGGACGGTTGATGGGTGTCGAGAACGTCACCTGTGATAGGTGTGTTGCGGTGGAAGAAGCGGATCATCTATTTTTAAATTGTCCTTTCTCGGTGGAGGTGTGGAACAAGGCAAACATTCCATGGCTTGCGGGTCGAGTCTGCAGTAACTTTAGGAGAGATGTTAAAGAGGTCTGTGAGTTTGGTCATGAAGACAGTTCTTTTCCCTTTGCTTTGTTGTGGTCCATTTGGTGCGCAAGGAATGAACTCATTTTTAAGGGACAAAGGTTTTTCCTTGAAAATGTTGTGAATCAATGTATGGTGATGTGGGACTCATGGCAGTTGTGATGCAATGTAGGGCGATGTAACATGTAGTGTAATACGATGTAACTTTTAACCTTTAATATAATTAATACACATACAGACAAAGGTGGGTCCCAGCATGGGAGGCCACCTGTTACTTTTTTCAAAAAAAAAACACTACCTCCCTCATATGCATGTGCATTTCCATCCAGAAGCCCACTCTATCAACAAGTTTCTCACCCTTCTTACCATCTGTAACATTCCAAATCCTCATTCTTCCCGTTAAAATACCTAAATTGCATCAATTGATATCAATGTCAGCAACCATGTTCCATGTTCCCATGATATGATGAACCTCACCTGATATGTCCATGTATCTTACATACGGCGGCAGAAGTTCAGTTCCTCGAATTGATCATTGTTGGTGGAAAAATAAATCTATATTCATCTACGGGATCCTATGGCTCTCTTATATAGAGGAGAGTCCTAATGGGTAAATTGCATAATGTAGAATGCATAATTAGAAAATAAATAAACAATACTGGATGTGGTCGTCTCGGAGGTGTTGGAGGTCATCTCTGAATTCTGTTTGGGCAATGCGGGCTTTGAAAGGATTAACAGGTGTTTGATCATTTTGCTTCCTAAATGTGCGGCGGCAGAGGATATTGGGGACTTTCGTCCAATTGCAGTCTCAAATGCGCTCTATCTGATTGTCGCAAAGGTGTTCGCAATAAGGTTGAGCCGCGTTCTTGATAGCATTATCTCCCCGCTGCAATCTGCATTTATCCCAGGTAGGCAGATCTCGGATTGCCTCACTCTCGCCTCGGAGATCATTGCCGACTGGAGGAGGAGGGATAGGCATGGTGTGGTGTGGAAAGTGGACTTTGCAAAGGCTTATGATAGCCTTGACTAGAAGTTTCTTTGGTCGGTTTTGAGGAGGAGGGGGTTTCCGGAGGTTTAGATCTCTTGGATGAGACGATGTGTGACTACGACTTCTCTTTCGGTCATGGTGAATGGCCGCCCGGAGGGAGGCTCTTTCCAACCTCATCGGGGCGTGCGTCAGGGTTGCCCCCTTGCTCCTCTGTTATTTGTCCTGACCGCGAACGTCTTGGCGTACATTGTTCTTCGTGTGGTTAACTGTGGAATCTCTAATGGGTATGAGAGGTGGGGGTCGCTAATCCCGCTGCTATAATACGTCGATGATACGATCTTCTTCATCAAGGGGGGAGCTCAGGAGGCCAGTGGCATGGCCATGGCCTTGGATGTTTTCAGTGAGCTTTCCGGTTTATTCAAGAATGCAACCAAGTTGAAGGTCATCCCTCTTGGCCTCTCCGGGGATGAGGCCGGTGCTTGTACGAGGGCGATGGGTTCGGGCTGCAGCTCGCTGCTGGTGGATTATCTGGGGATGCCATTGACGGTGGGGAGGATGAGGTTACGGGATTGGCTCAAAGTCGTCGAGAAGGTGGAGACGAGGCTGGCGGGTTGGAAATCGGCCATTCTTTTGAGGGGGGCGCTTGGTCCTCCTAAAGGCGGTCCTATCCTCCATTCCTATCTATTTTCTATCCAACCGTCGATTGCCGAAAGGAATTCGTGATCGACTTTTTTTTTAAATCCAATTCGTGATCGACTTGAGAAGCTTATGCGCAGGTTCTTATGGGGTAAACGGGGGGAGGTGACGAGGGGCATTCACCTTGTCGGATGGGAAGAAGTTACGCGCCACAAGAATGATGGGGGGCTAGGGGTAAAGCGTCTGAAGCAAATGAACAAGGCCTTGCTTCTAAAATGGGCTAGTAGAATTTGGGGCCCTGGGGAGGATTTTTTCTCTTCCGTTCTGCACAAGATATACGAGGTCGAGGGGGCTCCGCCGAGACCGGATGCTTGCATGGACTCTCCCTCACCGTTCTGGAGGGGGATGGTGGATGTTTTCTCGAAGCATATCTCTCTTTTTAGGCCGATCCTTGGCGACGGTGGTTCCTTAGCTTTTTGGTCCGATGACTGGACGGGGGGGACCCCTTTGTGCGCGTTTCCCTCGCTTGTTTGCTCTTGCGGATGATAAAAATGTGACGGTTGCGTCCTGCTGGTCGGACGGTAATGGGTTTCCGCCTTTCTCATCTAGCTTCTCCGACCAGAGATTTGAGGACTTCCTCGCGCTGCTGGATGCCGTCAAGGAGGTGGGGCGTCCAACGGTGGGGAGGGACCATTGGGGGTGGAGAGCGGGCCCTTTCTCGGTTAAGAAGGCCTTTGGGGCAATTTGCAGGCCTCCGCCTTCTCGGTCGGAGGTTATATCTCGTGATTGTGCGTTCTTCTAGACTCTCTTGGTCCCCGAGAGAATTGGTTTCTTCTTATGGTTGTTGCGTAGCCAAAGGCTGATGACGAGGAACAGATGTGCTACTCTTCTGGGTACCACCTCTGATAGGTGCCTTTTGTGCGACGAGGCGATTGAATCGGTGGAACATATGTTCTTTAAGTGCCCCAAGGTAATTCAGATTTGGGGGGGGGGGGGCAGATTACCGTGGTTATGTGTCGTTGATCTGGAGTCTTTTTGTGGCACGATGGTGGCGAATAAGAGCAGGGTAAGGAGGGATTTAATTTCTTCAGTTGCCATTATGTGGGCTATTTGGCTGGGAAGGAATGCTCTACTATTTTATGGACAACGATTCTACAAAGAAAATGTGGAGATTCATTCCGTGAGATTAGTGGAGGAGTGGATGCTGTAATAGGTCTTCTAGCTCTTTTCACTTGTTTTTTACTTATGTTGTTGTGCGTGTATCTTTAAATAAATAAATTATATTTGGGGCGAACACCAACGAGTGTCTTCCCCTGATTATGGCTTTCAAAAAAATATTGGAAACACAAAAATATCCCGACACTCCCCCTCAAGATGGAGCATAGATGTTGATCATGCTCAGCTCGGATCTACATTTCTGAAACGGGCCTCTAGTCAAGACCTAGGTGAAGATATCAGCGGTTTGTTCCCCTGAACTGACGTGGGAGGTGGAGATGAAACCTTTCTTTATCATGTCACGTGTGAAATGGCAATCAACCTCAATATACTTCATTCTTTCATGAAAGACATGATTATTTGAAATAAAAAGCGCAACATGGTTGTCACATTGTAGGTGCATGGGAAGTGGTACATCAATGCCAAGTTCGATCAGGACTGATCTAACCTAAATCATCTCAGTGGTCCCATGTGCCATAGCTTTGTATTTTGATTCTGCATTGGATCTAGATACCATTGTTATTTCATGTTCTTACAAGATACTAAAGAACTACGAAAAAATATTGCTAACCCTGAGGTAGATTTTCTATCCCTATGACATCCTGCATAGTCTATATCTACGCAAGCTGAGACATTGAGGGACGTCCCTTTCTTGAAAAATAGTCATGCACCTGGAGATGACTTCAAGTACCTCAAAATCATGTGAACAGCATCCATATATACATGTCTGGGTTGCTCCATGAACTGGCTAACTCGACTAACAGCAAATGAGATATCTAGTCTAGTAATTGTAACATACAGTAGTTTCCCAACCAGCTCTCTGAATCTCCTCATATCCACTTCCTCTGTATCATCATCATATAGTCTCGCACTGGGGTCCACAGGAGTAGTTGCAGAAAAGATCTGTAAAATGCCTTCTTTAGGTCGTCACAAGACCCTGTCGGTTCCTGGCGAACTCTAATCCCAAGAAGTATCATAGAGGACCAAGTTCTTTTGTAACAAATTACTGTCCAAAGAACTCCTTAGCCTTGCTAATCCCCTGCACATCATCTCATGTAACGAGAATATTATCAACATGAACCATAATGACAACAATACCTCCCTGACTTCTTTGAACAAACAATGAGTGATCTGCATTCGATCTTATGAACCCTTTCTGCTCAATCAAGTCTGAAAGCTTCTGAAACCATGCTCTTGGACTCTGCTTAAGGCCATAAATAGCCTTATGGAGTCTACAAACATGCTGACACTCCCCCTCAGCAACAAAACCCAACGGTTGCTACATATAGACTTCCTCCTGGAGATCACCATAGAGAAATGCATTCTTCACAACAAGCTGACACAAGTGCCAATCTTGCACCACAGCAACAGTAAGAAGAGTTTGAAGTGTAGAATGGTAAGCCACCGAGGAAAAGGTATCATGATACTCCACCCCATAGATTTGAGTGATCCCTCGTGCAACCAACCTCACCTTGTAACTATTTATTGTACCATCTGCTCGATGTTTGACAATGAACACCCATTTGCAACTGACAACAAATGCCCCGGGGGGAGCTAAGACTAAACTCCACGTTCCATGGGGTTGTAACACATCCATTTCCTCCTCCATTGCAAGACGCCACCGGCTGCCTTGCATAGCCTCCTGATAGGACCATGGAATTTCCATAGCAGATAAGCCAACAATAAACTTCCTGAAATCTGTAAACAAGTGATCCAAAGAAATAGTTGAAGCAAGAGGATACCAAACACATGTATGCCTCTGCTTCCTAAGCGGAATAAGCACCTCAAGATCATGCATAACAACCTCTACATGCTCACTAGCCTCCTAGCAAGGAACATGCTCGTCATGTGATGTAGCATGTTGTAGAGACAACTCACCATTACCGTCAGTAGAATATTGAGGTCAGAACATACATGAGGCATGCTGGATGATTGGAGAGGCCCATGAGCAGTAGATAGCACGTGGATGTAGACGCGTGGGAAGAACCGGGTTATGGAACTGGAAAGAGGTGGTGGTGGAGGAGGAGGAGGAGGAATCGTAGGAGGTATTGGAGTAGGTGGTGACATGTAAACCTCCTCTCCAGAATCCGATGGAGTGAACTTATTACCTGCAGGGGAGAGGGAGATAGAGAGATAGCAAAGTAGTTACATACTGGTAGAAGATATTCATTTTTTATTGATCATCGATGAGATGATAAATAGTTTACTGAGTCTAAGCATTAGGCTAGCAATGCAAGGAGTTAGCATGTTTGCCGGGACTGTAATGTTGCATAAAAAACGAAAATAGGGCGGTAACATGGATTGAGATGTCATAACAATATTACCCAGCTGTCTGTATAAACATAGAAGTTTCCAGAAAATGCTAAATAGAAAGAACCTAATAAGCTTGCATACAAATTTTAGGAGAAACCTGAGCTTCTACGAGCAAGAAAACATACCGCTATATGAGATGGAAGAAATTCCAGCATGTCAATTAGCTGCCAACCATTAACAGCAAAATGAAGAGAAAAATAAGACATTCTAGAAATCAACAAGAGTTCCTAACTGACACTAAAAATAAAACATACGCATAATTTACCATCAAAATTAAACCAAAAAAGGAAATGCATATAATCTGTCCGGTGGTGGGTTTTCTTTGGTGTAGGATTAGGGCTTTTCGAGGGGTATAGAATGACAGACTAAGACTGGTGTTTTGACACCATGTCGAAAAACAATTCCATAAACAATATCATATGCAAACAACAAGAACTAAGGCACATCCGCCATTAGATGAAAATTGCACATTTTCTATGTGTCTATTAAATATGTACAAAACCGCCATTAGAGGAAAATTGCACATTTTCTGTGTCTATTAAATATGTAGAAAACATAATATCGAATAATGTGTGGCATCAATAATATCAAAACATGGATTGTATGGTTCAAGACACAAGATGACCATTCACTCCATGAGAGAAGCATCTTAATAGTCACATTTTCTCAATGAACTTTCTTGTTGAAACATGTATTATATAGTATACACTAACATCAACACACGCTCTCTCAATAAAAGATGTCAAATTAAACAACAAAACCACATACCATACAATAAATAAATCTCGATAAGATATACCTCTATGCGTCATTGTTCTCAGCACTTAACCCTCAAGTTGAATTATGCAATGTTGAGCTTGTACATAATAAAACCTCACATTTTCAAATCGAAATTTGGTGCCACAAACCACATCTCCTCCACGCAATGCATGCATTGTTAAAGGAGTTGGGAATAGATCTCATGTTATGCTAATAAGTAGGATGAAGTGGACAACTAGAGTCCAGAACATGGACCATCGATCCATTAAGAAAAAACACATGCTCTGCATCGGTTTTGGTCGATCATAAGCATTGCAACCAGCATATATTGTATAGAGAGGCATATTTCTAGCCATAACTTGCCCCCTGTGTGAAAGAGAGTTCCTTCTCTCATAAGGATAAACATTATATCAACTACATCTTTAAGGATGCTTAAGAGCAAATGGAGAATTAAGGCAGGTGAGAGAAAAAAAGAGAGGAGTGGAAGCGAGAGAAGGTGAGAAGAAAGAGAGAAGCAATAGTGGTCGAGAGGAAGCGGAGAGGGGAGATGGTAAAGGGAAGTTTAAGAGGGAGATCACTCATGGCGGGGCTACGGAGGGAGATATCATCGAGGAGCATTGGTCTGCAATAAATTGTTATTTAAGAGGATTGAAAGATTATATCTACTAAATATATATAAATATATTTCGTAAAAGTTTTTTAGGGTAAGACGTTGAAAAGATGCCTACCTTGAAACTTCTATATATTCACAGTATAAAAATTACAAGCATCGGGCTCTTAGCATGTTCAATACACTTTCCATATACATTTTTGCACCATGTAAATTAAACCATTCCAAGCAAGCCATGCAGACCATAGGATAGCAGCCACCTAAACTTTGGTGGGGCTACTCTCATGACCAAGAGAATCTAGGAACTCCCAAAAGTCGATCCAATCGAAAACCCTCTCAACGAGTGCCGCAGCCCACACCTCCCTAGCAATAAGGCACCTAAGGAAAAAAATGCCCAATGCTCTCCTCCTTTATCGAGCAGCGCTCACAGCTGCTGCCACGCCCAGGAATCAGGATCTTCTCTCACCAGTCATAAGGTGATCCCTCCTCAATATCCAAATAAAAAGTAAGAACCATAACGAGACCTTCCAAGTCCATAGGTCGGTGAACCAATCTGAGACAGGCATCAGATCCAAAACCTCCAACATGTAGAAGACCATATATGCATTCCATATAGCGAAACATCCATGAGACTAGGACAAATGATCAATGGAGCCACCCATACCCCCACCAGCTAGCAACACCTCAAGCAATAGCAAAAACTCCAAGAAACACGGATCCGACAATTCTGTACAAAAAGGAGATATCCAGCCACCACCCTCCAACAATCTCTAACACAACAATCAGCATCAACTACCAATGCAAAAAGGCATGGAACCCCAATGGCCCTCACCCAGCCCAGACATCTCCCTAAAGTCGGAAGCCATATCCATCTCCTAAGACATGCTTAATGTGCGGCACCACATGTGGAAGCACCGAGCAAATCTCGTTTCAGAAATTGGAAATCAAAGGTATGGCAACCTCTGATGAGGGATCCAAAGTAATACCATAGATCGAGCACAACGTCCTGCATAGCAAATCTGACCCTCCTCCCTAAATTTGGGTCACCAACTTTGCCAGTAAAGCATGATTCATAGCCTTCGGGTTGCGGATCCCCATCCACAATCCTCCTTTGTCAGCACCAACATTTTTTATCCCACCAAAGATATCCCCAAAGGCTCCTCAGAAGGAGCCCAGAAAAAACGTCGCATGATCATCTTCAATCTCCCTTTACCCCAATGAGCAACATGCGCGTAGATAAGAACATCAGGACCTTTTCTCAGGCCAACGATTCTACCGGGATAACATTCTTATCCATTGTTCGCGTCTTCTGGATGACTGGTGTGTGGTGTAGCCTACAGGTGGTGTTCTTGGGGGTGGTGGTGTTCTGTTGCTTACTCTGTTTTTCTTAAGGGTGCAGTTCTGTATTTTTTCTTCTCTTTTTTTGTAACATCCTTTTCTTATTTTCTTTTTTTTAATATATTGGGGCGAACACCGTCGAGTGTCTCCCCCTTTTTTTGAGCCTTCAAAAAAAAAGAACATCGGGACCTCCAATAAAATCACCTTCGATAAAACAAGGCGGCCACCTCTCTAGAGACATGTTGCACACCAGCTCGCCAACTTCTCAATAACAAGAAGCTACTCCAACTGTCGAAGCATGCCTCCCACCAAGGACAACCTAATATAGGTGACAGAGAGAGCTCCCCGCTACATCTGTAAAACGGTGTCACAAAACATCACCTCTTTCTCGTCCATACAAGAAGGAACAAAAGAAAATTTGACGTGTTTAATCTTCAAGCTCGAGACTAACTCGAAGAGCTCAATAATGGAGGTCATCCCTTCTACACCTGCCGCCTCTAGTATTTCCTACGTACTAAAAAATAGGAATCGAAATCTCACCCGCATGGAAACCAACCAAGAAGCCACCCCTTCCTTTGACACCATCCTGACCAGAGCATCTACCACCACCACAAATATAACGGCGCCAATGGGAAAGCCCGTCTAACTCCGTATTATGGTTGAAAGAAATCACCTCATGTCAGACATTCACCAACACAACATAAGAAGCAGTTGTCACATATCTCTTCATTCAGCCAATCCACTCATGGGGAAAGCTCCTAAGATGTAGGGATGCCCACGAGAAGCATTGGTCAACATAGTCATACACCTTCGAAAATCCACCTTCCAAAGAGCCTCTTGGTCTTTGTTAAGAGTTATTATATTTACATTTATGTTTGTAACCCTTCAGCTTTTGTAACCTCTTGTGACCCTTCAGGTTCCGTAACCGTCTGTGACTCTTCGAGTTTTGTAACCCCCTGTGACCCTTCGGATTCCGTAACCCTTATACTTTCTAGGATTTTCTCTCTTTATAAGAGACCATAGATCTATGGCATAAACATATCATTCGTTCCTCTTCTCAACATGGCATCAGAGCGACGATCCTAAACCGGGGCCTAATACCCTAAACTCATCGCCACCACCAGCCCTCTCTCCTTACGCAGGACCTCTTGATGAGAGAAGGGGTCCTACGCAAGGCAGTCCGAGTCCCCAACAGCACCAGCTGCCAACCTGCCACCTCTGATGACACCTAAAGTGTCTCTTGATGCTCCAGCCGCACCTCCTACATCGTCGACACCGCCTGGAGCCCTCCCCCCATCCAACAGCCCCTGCTTCACCACAACTTGTTTCTCCCAACTTTTTGTTTCTTCCAACTTGATGTTCCATACTCTTTATTCTATCAAGTATAGGAGAAAGGGGGAGTCAGAGATGATTCTTCAGGCCTCTGCTGCCCTACCAGGATTGACAAACCGACATTCCAGACCCCTACTCAAATCATCCATCTTCACCGAGCATCGACTTCTTCGTCAGGGCGTATACTTCTTCTTTTACGACCCGACTACTATTCCGCGATGGACTTCTTCTACAACGATTCTTCTCCAGGCACGACAGAGATATAATCTGGTGACCTGCAGGTACGACAGAGATACGTTCCAGTGACCTGATATCGTAGTGACTCTACAGGCATGGCAGAGATACGTTCCGATAACCTGAAAGCCGCAGACTTGTCCTCGAGCGAGGTCTTCTACCAGCAACGGACATATGTTCTAATGATGCATGTTTGAAGACGTGCTTTTTCTTTTTGTTATAAGCTACAACTTTCTAAGTCCCATCTTGAGGGGGAGTGTTAAGAGTTATTATATTTACATTTATGTTTGTAACCCTTCAGGTTCCTTAACCTATCGTGACCCTTCGGGTTCCGTAACCATCTGTAACCCTTCGAGTTCTATAACCCCCTTGTGACCCTTAAGGTTTCGTAACCCTTGTACTCTCTAGGATTTTCTCTATATAAGAGACCCTAGATCTATGGAATAAACATCTCATTCGTTCCTCTTATCAACATGGTATCAGAGCAACGATCCTAAACTGAAGCCTAATACCCTAAATCTGCCGTCACCAGCAGCCCCCTCTCCGCCAACAAGGAGAGAGGGTTGGACATCCTGCATCGCTCATGGATTCGATGGTCTCGCGCAAGGCAGTCCGAGTCCCGAGCAACACCAGCTGCCACCTCCAGTGGCACCTAAAGCGCTGCCCAAGGCTTTAGCCGCTCCAGCCGCACCTCATGCATCGTCGGCACCGTCTGGAGCCCCCCCTTCTACATCGCCTTCTTCACCACGACTTATTTCTCCCAACTTGATGTTACATACTCTTTATTCTATCATGTATGGGAGAAAGGGGGAGTCAGAGATGATTCTTCAGGACATATGCTACCCTACCACGACTGACAAACCAACACTCCAGACTACTACACAAATCATCCGTCTTCACCGAGCATCGACTCCTTCGTCAGGGCGTATACTTCTTCTTTTACAATCCGACTATTACTCCGCACTGGACTTCTCCTACAGTGATTCTTCTCCAGGCACGACAGAGATTTGTTCCGGTGACCTGCAGGTACGACAGAGATACCTTCCGGTGACCTGATATCGCAGCGACTCTACAGGCATGGCAGAGATATGTTCCAGTGATCTGAAAGCCGCCGACCTGTCCTCGAGCGAGGTCTTCTACCAGCAACGGACATATGTTTTTATGATGAATCGTGTGAAGATATGGTGTATATTTTTTCTTTTTGTTACAAGCTGCAGCTTTCTCAACTCCAGCTTGAGGGGGAGTGTCAAGAGTTATTATATTTACATTTATGTTTATAACCCTTCGGGTTCCGTAACCTCTCGTGACCCTTCAGGTTCCGTAACCATATGTGACCCTTCGAGTTCTGTAACCCCACGTGACCCTTCGGGTTCTATAACCCTTGTACTCTCTAGGATTTTCTCTCTATATAAGAGACCCTAGATCTATGGAATAAACATCTCATTTGTTCCTCTTCTCAACAGTCTTCTTCCTTCGCCACTCTGCAACAATCTTAGACACCGACACAACTCCATCCATCATGTGGTGGCCCGGGATGAAAGTCGTCTGAACCGGATCTATAATAGAGCCAGGTACCTTGTGAAGTCTGTTAGCCAGCACCTTTGTCACAATCAAGTACACAGCATTAGAGAATGTTGTAGGCGTAAGTCCTCCACACACCTTATTATATCCTTGTTGGGTAGAAAGAAAAGAAGAGAATTGTTGAGCTGCTCGAACCCATCATTCATCTAACGCAGCTCTTCTAACACGTCTAACATCTCCCGACTGACCAAGTCCTAGAACTCCCGAAAGAGGAAAACTGGAAAGAAGTCCAATCCCAAGGAAACATCTGTATTCAAATCAACAATCGCTTGCTTGACCTCCAACGGTAAGCTTGCTTGACCTCCAACAGTAAGAAGTAAGAACGGTCTCACCAACTCCTCAGGCTGCAAGTCAGACAAATTCGGAACATCTCTTCCCAATCACCTAGGGCCACTATGAGGCACATGCCGACTAATCTCAAGGTAGTGCCATCACCAATAGCATGATCTCCAATAAGCTCCTCCCCATCCACCTCGATGGAGTGGATCAAATTCTGCCTTCTACGGTACCTTGACACCACTTGAAAATCCAGTGTTCGCATCCCCCTCCTTGGCCACTTTTGCCTCAATCGTTGCCATCATTCAATCACGTACTTCTTGTTTTAATCGAATAAGATATCAGTAAGTTTATGCCTCACAGCCAACTCCTCCTGCAACTCCCTAGAGTCATCAATCTGACCAAGGCGCACAACCTCGTCTTATAAAGAGAGTATCATTTGCCCTTGAAGGACTCGAGACTCTCTACTGAACTGAATAAGCATGTAGTGCAAGGCCCTGAGCTTCTCTACCATCCTCCTCGATGTAGAACCTATAACATGTGTTTTCTGACATCATCTCGCAACCTTCTCACGAAACCCTCCTCCTACAACCAGGCATGCTCAAAACGGAAGATGCCACCCGATTGTATGTCCCAAGCGATTGGTGTACGATATGAATGCAACTTCAGTAAGGCTATCACAGACCCCAAGGGAAAGCACTCCATTACGCCAATGGAGCCAAAAAATGATCCAACCAGGATAGAGAAGAGGAGCTCCTCCAAGTATACTTCGAGTTCATCATCTTTAATACCTCCATCTCCAAGTCTCCAACAAAATTAGCAAAAGATGGGGATTCAAGGTCTAAACCACCCCCATCATGTAGTTGGTCATCCCATGCAGAGTATCGTTCTTGAAATCACCACCAACAATCCACGTGGGATCCAAAAATTGTGCTTGCGCCAAATAAAGCTCCTCCCACATCACAGATGACAATGTACCAGTGGACCATAAACCACCGTCATCAAGAAGTCAAATACGTCAAGAACCCATACACCAGGGTGTCACGCATCGAATCCGCAAGCTCCAAGAAACCCTTATTTCAGCCAATGCACACACCCCCCGAGGCATCAATAGACGGCATTATTTGTAATCAGTAAAGCGAGATCCAACCAATTCGCACTAGTTGAAATGATCCACGGTCTTCATTGTCATCTCTTTTAAGAAAACAACACCCTCCTTCCAGCCATCCAGATACACCCACCGCTGTCCTTTTGTCTGCCAAGCCAAGTCCCTCGACATTCCAAGAGAAAATCTTCATCTGACAGTAGTGGGAGACGCCCCCGCTTAACTACCCCCATGCAGCATGCAATCTTACCTCGCTTTTTAGGTTTCTCCACAAAATCAATCGACCTGATACGGTTACAACCCTCATTGCAGCCAACAATCGGTGGCATTTCCACAAGCATCTCTTCATGAACAACCTCCACCAACAACGCACTCATTGAATGTGGCCAAGGGCCCAGCACGCTTTGCTTGCGACAGCAGACAAACACCTTACAGGGGTCAGCCTTGCAGATGGCGAGGGCAAGCAATATCAAGCTCCCATGTCGAGAGACCTGTTTCTTCTGCACCTTGAACCGTGCAACTACGGTTCCAAGAAACCCCATTAGACAAGCCACGATCCTCATCAAACATCCTCAACAATCCATATGTGGTAAGTTAGCCGCAAGGCCAAAGCGACATGAGTCTGAGTTGCACCCCGGGTTAGAGTCATACAGAAAATTAAGGTCCACGAGTATCGAACGTCTGGAGAAGTCCGAACTAAACAAAGTGTGAACGCCAAATTCGAGAACAAATCCAACATACTGAAAATCATCCTTCAAGCTCCCATGCACAAGATGGACAGAGTAGAGATCACTACCTAGAGCAGAAGGTGGCGGCAAGCATCGTCCAGCAGCAGACGAAAGGAGGCTCTACTTCTACCCACCACATGCATAGCCATTAACACCTGACCAACAAATCACCCCTCAACCACAATCAGTGCATCGACATCATCTCCCAGATGAAGACCATCTGAGATAATCTCAATCACCTGAGCAGAGATGGCCAAGGCACTCTGAAAACAGTCAAGCCACCGTGAAGTGAATGGCATACCAGAAATACAAAAGGACATGTTGGCCTTGCAAGGCAATGTCCCATCTATGAAACAAGGTCGCCTCTATACAAATCTAGAGATCTCTACATCAGCCACCAGCAGAATCCTCGCACGTGAGGCACTGAGGCCATGCACACAGGCAATAAAGTCTCCAGGGGGTTAATATCTCCCGAAAATCGATCTGAGAAAACATACCTGAGATATCTTCCAATCACCTCCACAATGTCACCACAAGACACCTGAGCAATCAAACTTGAGGAATGTTGATCCATCAACATATCAACAATCTCTTATAGAAGCAAACGAATCTACATTGTAAAGTATGACTTTCGAGGGGCCTTCAATGCAACATATGAAAGAATCAAATGATGCACCGTGGTCCCCTCTACCCTTGTGGTGGGGAACACCCGAGGCTGCCATACCTTGCGAAGCCAACAATCATGTCGTCGATCCCAAACACCACACTTGAAAAATCGAGACTTCAACGGGAAAAGGCTTTGCAACCTCTCGACAGGATCTATGACGATGCACCACTTCCCAACCAACATCATCAGCAACCGACGACCCTTCTTTCATCACAACACCAACTGTAACATGCCAAAAAAGCCCCTTAACAACAACAGTAGTGACTAGTGGGATTGCAGCAGAAAGTTGCGGCACCATCGCCCCAACCAAACCTCCAAGTGAAGGTCCAACACTTCCCGATGATGATGTAGGCCTCCCAAGCGGAGGTCTCATAGGCAAAGCACCTCAAAGAGGTGGTCAGGAACCTACTGGCAATGATCCAGGCCTACTTGCAGAGCCCAAAAAGGGCTAGTGCCACCAGGAGAGGCCCCCAAAGCCTAACAAGACCCGGGCATAGGTCCAGGCAAGGGCACTGGTTTGGCAAAGCTGTCGCCACTCCAACCCTAACCCGAAACAAAGAGGCCCAACATCGTAGGCGGGAGAGGCCCCACAACCCCGAGCAAGCCTTCTCCACCTCTCACCAACTCCCTCACGTCTCTCACATCTCCCACAACCCTTCGGTGAAACCCTAGATTGCTACTCCTCTCTCACGTGGCGGTCATCATCGCAACTCGCTAGCTTCCAAAATTCACATCATATTTCATAAAAGTTATTACTGTTGGGAGAAAAATGGTTGTTGCTTTAGAATAGACAGAGGGCTCTCTTATATAGGAGAATAGCCCTTAGGTTAATTACATGATAAGTACCTAAGGAAAGACGATTACATAAAATAGACAAAGAACTATATATTTATCTTAACACTCTCCCTCAAGCTGGAGCATATGTATCCATCATGCTCAGCTTGGAACAACACTTCTGAAAATGGACTTCGAGATAAAGCCTTGGTGAAGATGTCAGTTGTCTGATCTCCTGTTGAAACATTAGAGGTAGACATGAGCCATTTCTGTATCATGTCTCTGGTGTAGTGACAGTTCACCTCAATATGCTTTGTTCCCTCATGGAAAGCAGGATTATTAGCAATAAATAATATGGCTTGATTATCACATAAAAGTTTCATGGGAAGAGGAACATCAATGGCAAGATCTGTCAACACCGATCTAACCCACATCATCTCTGCACTCCCTTGTGCCATGGTCCTGTATTCAGATTCTGCACTCGATCTGGCTACTACTGTCTGCTTCTTGCTTTTCCATGAGACAAGTGAGTTTCCAACAAAAACTGCAAAGCCTGAAGTAGACTTTCTATCTATGGGACAACCTGATAGTCAGCATCAGCACACGTTGTCATCTCAAGGGATGCATCCCTACTGAATAAGAGACCCGAACCAGGTGAGTTCTTCAAATATCTCCAGATCGTATATAGCATCCATATGTACTTTTCTGGGCTGCTCCATGAACTGGCTAACTTTTCTTATTACAAACATGATATCTGGCCTGGTGATAGTAACATATAAAAGCTTCCCAACCAGTTCTCTATATCTCCTACTATCTACTTCCTCAGTATCATTGTCATACAATTTCATGCATAGATCCATAGGCGTAGTAGCAGGATTGCATCATGTCATTCCTGTCTCAGAAAGGAGATCCATCACAAACTTCCTCTGAGTCATCACTAGACCACGCAGGTTCCTGGCAAATTCTAACCCCAGAAAGTAACGAAGAGTGCCAAGGTCCTTAGTCACAAACTGTTGACCTAGAAACTCCTTGTCTATCCGGATGCCTTGAGCATCATCTCCTGTAACAATAATGTCATCTACGTAAACAAGAATGGCAACCGTACCTTTCTCTGTCTTCTGAACAAACAGTGAGTGGTCTACAGTAGACCTCACAAACCCGTGGTGCTCAATCAACTCCGATAGCTTTTGATACCAAGCTCTCGGACTCTGCTTCAGACCATAAATTGCCTTGTGTAGCCAGCACATACTCTGGGACTCCCCCTCAGCAGCAAACCCAGGTGGTGGTTGCATGTCGACCTCTCCTGAAGGTCCCCATAAAGAAATTCATTCTTCACATCAAGCTGATATAATGGCCAATCCCGTGAAACTGTAACAGAAAGCAGAATTCGTAGTGTCGAATGTCTCGCCGCAGGAGAGAAAGTGTCCTGATAATCCACTCCATATGTTTGGGTGAAACCCCGTGCCACAAGCCGTGCCTTGTAGCGATCCACACTGCCGTCTGCATTGTGCTTGATGGAAAATATCCATTTACAGCTGACAATCGATGCACCTTGGGGTACAAGTACAATACTCCACGTCCCTCGTGGCCGTAAGGCTGCCATCTCTTTTTCCATGGCCTGGCGCCACCGGTTGTCCTGTAATGCCTCCACATATGTACGTGGGATAGTAACCGCGGAGAGGCCCACTACAAACCTCCTGTACTCATCTGAAAGGTGATCCAAAGAAACATGTGCAGCAAGTGGGTATGTGGCACACTTACGTCGAGGCTTCCTCTGGGCAATTAAAATGTTAAGATCAGCATCCCCTCTGTCTTGTGGGCCTAAGTTGTCATGTGCACCATGAAGAACTCCAGTGCCATTAGTAGAAACAATGTTATCATGACATACCTGAGGCGTATTGGATGACGTGGACAGCTTATGAGCAGAGGAGCTAGTAGAAGACCTGCGAGTGTAAACACGAGGTAAGAATCTTGGTTGAATAGCTGGAGGTGGAGGTGGTGGCAGTGGAGGTGATTACTGCTGAGGGGCAACATGTGGGTCATTTGGTGGAAGAGACGGAGGAGGAACAACAACATCCTCCCCAGAATCGTTATTGGATAGCTTGTCACCTGTGGGAGAGAAATACATAATGGATTCAAAGAAAGTAACATCAGCACTCACATAATATCTTCTGTCAACCGGATCAAAACATATATACCCTTTTTGGGTACGAGAATATCCAACAAAAACACATTTGACATCTCTGTGTGAGAACTTGTCACGACCAGGAGTGAAATCGTGGACAAATGCCACAGATGCAAAAACTCTGGGTGTGAGAGAGAATAGTTCGTTCTCGGGAAACGCAATCAAGAAGGGAACCTTCTCTCCTAGAACAGTGGACGGCATGCGATTCACCAAGTAACAAGTATTGAGAACAGCATCCCCTCAAAAAGAGTGAGGGGTACGACTCTGTATCAACAATGTTCGTGTGACATTAAGAAGGTGGCCATGTTTGCGTTCAGCCACACCATTCTGTTGTGAAGTGTTATTGCAAGAAGTTTGATGAATAATTCCAAGAGAACTCAGAAATTCAGACAAATGTAGTGAGGAAAATTCTGACGCATTATCCGTACGAATGAATTTGACATTTGCAGAGAAAATATTCTTGACTTCAATAAGAAATGTTCTAATAATAGCACCTGCTTCAGACTTATGTTTCAACAAAAACACCCAAGACAATCTAGAATAATCATCAACAGCAACCATATAATAACGATGCCCCTGGTGATCAGGGACACGACTCGGACCCAAAATATCAAAATGAAACAACTCAAATGACCAACTACTGTGACGACTCGGACGACTCAGAAAGGACGAGTGATGATGCTTCCCAAGCTGACAGGCTTCACAATCCAATGGGTACTGGTAGATATATGTGGTAGAATATGACACATCTTCTATAGAGGAAGATGGCCAAAGCGAAGATGCCAAAGGAATGGTGAAACAAATCCAGATGGAATGGTAGCACTTCCAGTGCATGATGGCCTAGCAAGCTTATACAAGCTTCTTTGCTCACGACCATGTCCAATCACCCTGCCAGTCAGTATGTCCTGAAGAACTAGAGGACGCTCTGAAAGAAGCCGCGACCTCTGTGGAACCTGGAGACGAAGACGTAGGAGTACTCATCATCTCCCGAAGTCTGGATACAATGTCATTAAAGTGAGTATCTGGAGTAGGCGCAGAGGAAGCCTCAGTCTGCTCAGCAACTCGTGCAGATGCTGGATATCCATGCTTTTGAAAGCATGTCTCCTCAGAGTAACCGGGACGATGGCAATGAGTACATGGATCATGATGTTTGCCTCCCCCTCTACCACGAGGTTCACGACCCCGAAAGTGAGACGGTCCTCCCCTGCCTCTAGTAGCAGCCATAGCAGAAGGAGTAGTCTATGTTATGCTCGCAAATGTAGTAATCCTGCTCAAGCGCTTATAGACCTCTTCCATTGGTGGAATGGTCTCTCAAGTCAGAAGTTGAGTACGAGCTGCATCGTACTCAGGATTAAGTGAGGACAGAAAAACTCAAGTCATCTTGGCATTTCGATATGCCTGTTGTTGCTCCGTGCAGGTGGTGATTGGCATGAACCTGTGTAATCTCTCAAACATACCCCGTAGGTGAGAGAAATGTGCATGGAGCGGTCAACCATTCTGTTTGGTCGAGAAGATGTCGAACTGCAACTGAAGGATCTTGCTTTCATTCTTCGATTGTCCATATGTATCTGCCAGTATGTCCCACATAGCCTTCGCAATTGGCTGATTCACAATATCATTAGCGATCTCCGTGGGCAGTGTCCCGGAGAGCCATATACGAGCATAGGCATCATCTTCTTTCCACGACGCATTCGCCCCAATCTTGTCCGCTGGCTCGGAATCTGTCAGAATGTGCTCCTTATTGTGGCACTGCATAAGGGTACGAAACTGCATGGACCATAGCTCATAGTTGGTCCCATCCATCTTGACTGTTAGAATACTTCGATCATTCGATGTATTTATTCCATAGAGCCCTCGGGTCTCTTATATAGGGAGAAAACCCTTGGGTAAATTACAGAGTCTTACAAAAGATAAATAGAAATTAGGAAACAATAAAACGTAACATATATATAAGTCTCTACACTCCCCCTCAAGATGGAGCATAAATATCTATCATGCTCAGCTTGGAAGAACATCTCTGGAAAGGTCCTCTGAGCAGTGGTTTGATGAATATGTCAGCCGTCTGATCCTCTGAACTGACATGAGAGGTGGAGATGAAGCCCTTCTTAATCATGTCTCTAGTAAAATGACAATCCACCTCGATGTGCTTTGTTCTCTCGTGAAAAGCTGGATTATTGGCAATAAATAATGCTGCATGATTGTCACATTGGAGATTCATAGGCAAGGGGACATCTACAGTCAGATCTTCTAAGACTGCTCTAACCCACATCATTTCTGCAGTTGCTTGTGCCATGGCTCTGTACTCGGATTCCGCACTGGACCTCGCCACAACAGTCTGTTTCTTGCTTTTCCAAGAAACTAAAGAGCTTCCTATAAAGATAGCAAATCCAGAAGTGGATTTACGATCCCTTGGACATCCTGCATAATCTGCATCTGCACAAGCTGAAATAGATAGATCCGTATCTTTCCTAAATAGCAACCCTGTGCCTGGGGAAGACTTCAGATATCTCAATATCATATACAAGGCATCCATATGAACTTGCCTTGGCTGCTCCACAAATTGACTCACCCGGTTTACTGCAAAGGCAATATCCGGTCGAGTTATAGTAATATATAAGAGCTTACCCACCATCTCTCTGTACCTTCTTTTGTCCCACCTCCTCGGTATCATCATCGTACAGCTTCATGCTTGGGTCCATAGGTGTACTTGAAGGTCTGCATCCAGTCATTCCTGCTTCAGCTAACAGGTCCGTGACATATTTTCTTTGAGTCATCACCATTCCTTGTGCATTTCGTGCAAACTCTATCCCCAGAAAATATCGTATCGTGCCCAGATCCTTCGTAATGAACTGGTTTCCCAACAGGGACTTGGTTATCTCAATCCCCTGAGCATCATCTCCTGTGACCAAGATGTCATCAACATATATCATAACAACAACTGTACCTCTAGGGGTCTTCTGGATGAACAATGAATGGTCCGCATTTGATCTCCTGAACCCCTGTTTTTCAATTAGCTGAGACAGCTTCTGGAACCATGCTCGGGGACTTTGTTTAAGGCCATAGATAGCCTTATGAAGTCTGCACACCATCTGAGTCTCCCCCTCAGCAGCAAATTCTGGTGGCTGCTGCATGTAGACTTCCTCCTGTAGGTCTCCATACAAAAAAGCATTCTTGACGTCAAGCTGAAAAATGGTCCAGTTACGTACCACAGCAACAGATAGGAGGATGCGAAGAGTGGAGTGTCTAGCCACCGGTGAAAAAGTATCCATGTAATCTACCTCATATGTCTGGGTAAATCCCCGTGCTACAAGTCTTGCCTTGTACCTATCAAGACGTCCATCCGCATGATATTTCACCGTAAAGATCCACTTGCAACTCACCACAGGAGCACCTGAAGGAATGGGAACAAGAGACCAAGTCCCTCGAGACTGCAGAGCACGCATCTCCTCTTCCATGGCTAGACGCCAGCAATCAATTTTCATGGCATCTTGATAGGTCCGTGGAATCTCAACGGACGAGACAGCAGCTACAAACTTCTGGAAGTCCCCATTGAGACGATGAAATGAGACATGAGAAGCAAGCGGGTACGAAGCACAATGTCGCCTTGGCTTCCTTTGAGCTATAGGCTGATCAAGATCGTCTATGACTGGCGGATCCTCCTCCTGTTGTAAAGACTCCTGCACCGGTGCATTGGCTAATCCATCATTAGTGGTAACATCAGAACATACCTGAGGCGTGCTGGATGGTTGGCATGTAGCTTGAGCTGGCCCTGTTCGCCTTGTATAGAACTTAGGAAATGGTATAATTGGAGGTGGTGGTGGTGGTGGAGGTGGATTAGAGGATTGACTCAGACTTGGAGGTGGAGGCACATAGACATGAGAGTCCGTGGATGTGGAGGAGATCAGTCTGTCACCTGCAGGGGAGAAGTACATGACCGGTTCGAAAAAGGTAACGTCAGCACTCACATAGTATTTGTTATGAATGGGGTCATAACAACGATATCCTTTCTGTGTCCTGGAGTAGCCCACAAAAACACACTTGATAGCCCTAGGAGAGAGCTTATCAAGTCCTGGAGATAACCGGTGGACAAACGCAACAGTACCAAAGACCCGAGGTGTAAGTGTAAACAAATCTTTGTCAGGAAATAGAAGAGAGAAAGGAGACTTTTCGCCAAGTACAGTTGTAGGCATGCGGTTGACCAGATAGCATGCTGTAAGGATAGCATCCCCCCAAAAAGATAAGGGTGCGGAACTTTGAATAAGTAATGTGCGAGCAATGTCAAGAAAGTGTCTATGCTTTCGTTCTGCAACACCATTTTGTTGAGATGTGTATGCACATGTGGTTTGGTGAATAATGCCTTTAGAAGAAAGAAAGCGAGCAAGAGAACGAGTGCAAAATTCCAAGGCATTGTCAGTACGCACATACTTAACAGTAGACGAAAAAACATTTTGAACCTCATTGATAAGATTTTGAATAACACTTCCTGCTTCTGATTTATTTTTGAGAAGAAAAGTCCAGGGCACTCTAGAAAAATCATCAACAACAACTAAATAAAACCTGTGCCCCTAATGATCTGGGACACGACTGGGACTCCAAATATCTATGTGAAATAACTCAAATGGGGAGCGACTGCTCCGACCCTGACGACTGGGGAAGCTGGACCGATGGTGCTTCCCTAACTGACATGCTTCACAACAAAAAGACGAACCCGGAGATATCTGAGGCAGGAGGTGACGCATTTTCTGTAGTGGCAGGTGACCAAATCGAAGATGCCAGGTATATGGTGAGACGAAGCCCTGAGAATGTAGTGAAACTCCAGCATACGAGGTTCGTACAAGACGATAGAGGCCATTGTGCTCAGAACCACAGCCAATCACCCTGCCCGTTAGTATGTCCTGAAAAATGACAGAAGATGGATCAAATATAGCACGACAATGTAAATCTCTAGTAATCTGACTAATGGATAATAGATTCATAGAGAATTCTGGTGCATGCAAAACATTCTGTAAGTGCATATAGGGCAGCAAATCCGTCTCCCCCTGACCGACGATCGGTAATGAGTACCATCAGCAATGAGTACAGAGCGACCAGGCTGAACAGCTCTATAGGACTGCAGGATATCTCTATCATGACATAGATGATGGGTGGCTCCAGAATCAACAATCCAACCTGTGAGATCATGGTTATGATATGAGACCGGAGGACTACCTGAGGCAGTAGCAGAGGCAGATGTACTGGCAGATGCCGAAGCGGCAATCTCAGAGGTGTCAGCACCCTCTGACGATGACTGTGGCATGATATCACGAAGCCGTGCCACTAGCTCCTCGAACCTGTGGTCTGTAGCAGGAGTTGAAGGACCCTGAACATGATCCGCGACACGTGCAGAAGGAGGGAAGCCGTGCTTGGAATAGCACGTATCCTCTGAGTGACCAGTACGGCGGCAGAATGAACACGTGGAACGTATGCGACCTCCGCGACCACGTCCACCACTTCCTCTTCCACGAAATGAGGACGAACCACCACGTCCCCTGGAGACTGCCATTGCTGACGGAGTCGCAGACGCTGTATTGGACGGAACAGGTACACGACTGAGCCTCCTGTATACCTCTTCCATCAGAGGGATGGTGGCATCTGCTAGAATCTGAGCACGTGCTGCCTCGTACTCCGGGTCTAGGGCAGCGAGCAATACGCCAACCATAGTGGCGTTGCGGAACGTCTTCTGCTGTTCCGGCGTGGCTGTAAGCGGAATGGTGCTATAGAGCTTCTCGAACATGCCACGAAGCGACGTGTACAGGGAATGAAGAGGCTTCCCATTCTGCTTCGTGGTAAATATATCATGCTGCAACTGGAGCATCTTCGTTTCATTGCGGACCTGAGAGTACGTCATAGACAAAATATCCCACATCGCCTTGGCGGTGGGCTGGTGAAGGACATCATTCGCTATCTCTGTCGTGAGCGTACCTGAGAGCCACACCTTGGCATACGCATCATCAGCCTCCCATGAGGCATAGATCCCTGTCTTCTCTGGTGGTTCATCCTCGGTAAGAATATGCTTCTTACCACACGACTTCATGAGACTGAGGAACTGCATCGCCCACAGTTCGTAGTTTGTCCCGTCCATTTTGACGATTGGTGCCGAACCTTTGAAGGCACCTATGGCGGGCATATCGATCTTCTGATCTGACATAATGCCGGAGAAGAACAACTACTGATAGACCAAGAAAACTGTCTACCAAGACCTTGTAGGATTCAAGTGCATAGGTAGACGATTATGCACTTGAATCGAACATGACGCCGAGTCCGAAGAACGCGGCACACCTGCAACGAGTAGAGGCTTTGAGAGCCTCTACTTGACAAAGACGGCGACTAGAAGGGGACGGCGGCGGCTGGACAGCAGGTGGGGCCCTGCGGCAGGGTTGGCGGCAGGTGGGGGGGGCCCGGCGGCAGGTGGAGGGGCCCAGCAGGGACCGGCGGCGGTGGAGGGGGCCCGACAGGGGCTGGCAGGAGGTGGGGGGTCCCGGCGTCGGTGGGGAACCCGGCGGAGGAGAGAAGGCGGCGGCGGCGGGAGGCTTGGCGCCCGGGGGGGTGGGCGGCAAAACCCTAGAGAGGGGGGGCGGCGGTGGAAAAACCCTAGGTTAGGGTCATGGCTCTGATACCATGTTAGAATACTTCGATGTGTTTATTCCATAGAGCCCTCGGGTCTCTTATATAGGGAGAAAACCCTTGGGTAAATTACAGAGTCTTACAAAACATAAATAGAAATTAGGAAACAATAAAACGTAACATATATATAAGTCTCTACATTGACAATAGGGGACGAGCCTTTGAAGGCACCCGAAGATGAGAAAACTTCACCCTTGTTCTCTGACATGGTAAGAAAGAGCCACAAAGCATGGAACTACTGAGGAAAAAAGAGTCAAAGTAGCTTGTCTACAGAATCATAAGGGGATAGGTTGTATGTGTAGACTCATACAACCATCCCTACTTCTCGCACGAGCCTTCGGACCAACAAGCAGAGGATTGCAGCAACCTAACATGCGCTAGGTACGCGTCCGAGAGGTGCAGCGGCGGATCGAAAGCCCATGTCGTACCTAGGGTTGTTCACAGCGGCACAGGCAGCAGCCTCCGATGGGCTTAGCGCTCCTGGCGGTTGTCCTGCTATGCGGGGCTGCGCACAGCCGCGTGAGAGGGATCGAGGCTGTAAGGCGGGGCGGCGCTGAAGAGCTTCGGTGGTGCCGAGGTGCATTGGCGGTGCTGGAGGGAGGCCGAGGTTGGGGCAGCGACAGGCTTGGGTAGGCCGCGGCAGCGGCAAGGGTGGGGGGCGGCAGGTATGGGGTTAGGGTTTTGGGTGGGATAAAGGAACCCCAGTCTAGGACCGTTGCTCTGATACCATGTTGGGAGAAAAATGGTTCTTGCTTTAGAATAGATCGAGGGCTCTCTTATATAGGAGAATAGCCCTTGGGTTAATTACATGATAAGTAAACGATTACATAAAATATATAGACAAAGAACTATATATTTATCTTAACAATTACCTGGATTTGAAAATCATTGATGTAATCACCTATTTTGCAATTTTGGTTTTGCGCACATCATGCAACTACCAACCTCAATGTGAAATGAGTAAGAACTTAAAAGCGCAAAAATTAGAGTGAATTACAAAAAATCCCTAAACTATACATTCGATTTCAATTTCATACCATAACTTTAAAGGTAACAATGTAGTACCCAAACTTTAAAATTTGTCTCAATGTGGTCTTTGATTATCAATTTTAAGGTTGGAAAGACAATAATCAACTAAATTTCAATGGTCAAGGACAACATTGAGACAAATCTTAAAGTTCGAATACCACATTGTTACCTTTTAAAGTTTATGTGTATTATTGAAATCATGTGTATAGTTCAGGGACTTTTTGTAATTTACTCAAAAAATTAAAAGAAGAACCTCAAATGACACGAAATCTCTAAAATCAGACATCACTCCAGGACCATGTTGAAAATAAAATATGGAATGAAACACATTAACAATAATTTTCCAAAACAGACTTACATGGTCCAAGATGATCAAGATGACCACCCTACTCCATGGAAGAAGTGTCCTGATAATTGTGTTTTTTAATCGAACTTTCTTATTGAAACCTATAGTACATGGCATATATATGCCCCATTCACATCCATCTCTCTCAATAAGATATGCGGGACTAAACACAAGATCATATACCACAAAATAGTTAGATATTGACAAGATCCGTCCACCCGTCTTGCATCTCTGGAGCCGTCTCTCCCTCTTCATCGCGTCCATCTTCCCCTCATCCTCCATATATATCCTCTCCGCCATGTACATCTACCCCCCCCCCCTTTTACACTCAAGATCCGAGGAAAATCGCAGCCGATGTCCTTCCCTCCCGCAACTTGTCCCTCGATTGTCCCAGAGACACCGATGTGGAAACTGGGCTCCATCTTGATCTTCGATCTAGAGATACGATTCAACATGAGAGACGGAACAACCCAGCATCGAGAATCATCCCTGATCCTTACACCAAGGCGTCGTTGGCTATAGGCTGCACGATGGATATGTGGTCAGTAGGGAGGATGGAGTCGACGACGCAATATGCGGATAGCACGACGGAGATGTCTCCAGTGGATGCGTAGAGGATGCCGACAATGGGGTGGCTGAGCTTGATGAGGCGGTTGCACTGGCTGACGAGGATAATAGGATGAGGTCGATCCGGCAATCAGGAACAACCATTGCTCGCCGTTGGCGGTTCCCGTCTCTTCCCCTGCAATGAGGTGCACAGTGGCAGAAGCAGTTATTATGGTGCAATCCGAAGGGTAAATGGCACCACATCTCTTCTATGGGGGTAAATTCAGATGATCCATCTGTTCGCTTTCTTCTCCTTAAAACCAAAAACCCGCCTCTCTCTCTGGGTGTTGTTAGGGTTCTTCCTGCTAGATCTGGAGAATCTAGCACTACTTTTAATCCCTGGCATTCTAATTTGCTATCATCTCATGTTCGTCGCATCTTTCATTGTTCCGATTTGGCAGCATCTCACCATCTGAGTGGAAGAACAACCGTTTTTTTATATCTTAGTCCAATGATGCGAAAAGAGTGCAGTCTGTTGTTATTTATTTACCGTCGGGGCTTAGATGAGGTTTGCAGTGTTTAAATGTTGATTTGTGTTATTTGTATGACGTCGGGGCTTAAAGGGGTTTTTTATTTGTCTTATCTGTTGTTATTTGTTTAATGATTTGTGTAGTTGTAGTGAGATTATATAGCTTTATCGTTTAATATATCTACTTCTAACAGATGGTGAAAGGGTAGGATTTGGTGTAATGAGGTATCGTGTTTTTATCGGGGGAGTCGTTATGCAGAAATGTGGTAGATGCAAGTGAGATCTTGAGCCATTTTGGGGATAAGTGGAATGGTTTGTGATGATGTCGGAACGTGATACTACAATACCGATTCCTATCAGGGTTGTCGCATTTGTTTGGATAACTTACTGGAATTTCCATACTTAAAAAAGTATGCTAAAGAAATCCGGTGTCAATTTTTACTGATTGTTCAACTGTTCATCATGCCATCTTTCTTGTGAGGATGTTGAGTCTAAACTTAGAGGAGATGTCCATTCTGGGGTACGGATATGGATAATGGATGTTCGATTGGCTGTTGCATTTCGTTGCAAGTTGATCTTATAGGCATGCTTACTATTTTCTTGTTGTAGCTGTTTAGTTTAGTTACATATGTTGTGGCTTCTGCTTGTATTGCTTTCACTAATTTGGCTTTATGATGTTCCGTTGTTTGTGCAGCATTGGATACTTGATTGATTAATTACCGTTTACTTTTTTGAATTTTTATATGCACATTACTCTATGGGTCGATCCTTATTATTGGTTGCCAATGATCAATTTCTACTTTACTGGGATTGTGTGGTCTGAAATCTCTGCAAAAAATGCTTCTTTTACACTTTCACTAAGTTGGAAAAAAAAGAAAATGGAGATTGACTGGATCATTATAAAATATTTTAAACAACCCATTATTCTTAATTGTAGTTTACGTGTAAGATAAAATCGATTTTGTGATTTAACTTCACTTGGTTCGTTTGTAAAATGCCGAAAGCAAGTTTAACTATTTTTATTATCGAAATTCAAAGGAAAAAACTTGGAGGTTGTTGTCGTCCTTAATTTCCTTATTTTAAGTTATGCAGGGGTCCTCCGATTACCGCGAGACATGGAGGGCAAGTGATAGGTCGTTGGTAGTGGAGTTTGAGGAGGAGGAGGATGCTTCGGTAGGTATCCACGATAGTAGAGGGGAAGTGTTGATCAATATAATTGGTGGAGGGGATGTGGTCCATGGCTCACGGCAGTAACTGATTGTAGAGTATTGGATGAGCTACGTGTTGGACTGCAGATGAGAAGATATTTAAACTTAAAAGGAATCCTAAACATGCTTTTGAGCGGGTTACCCGTGCAGAGCACGGGTGTTTACCCTAGTTACCCATAAGGCAACTCTTCACTATTTTCAATAAGATATAGCCGAAAGACATAACAAGAGTTAATGCCATAGGAAAAAGTTGAAGATAAAGCTCTAGCACAATATGAATATGAATGTATATACATTCGACAAAGAAACGTGTAACTCAAAGAATTTTTGCACAATTTTTTCCTTTTATATGTAAATAATACACCAATATGCATAAATGCATGGTTCAATAACCTTTAATTGAAAAACATGCACATATGATTGATATTTTATTAATTCACTTTCAGATCAATTAGTTTAGGTCCACATTTCTAGGTGTCCGGGTGCTTCGAAAATTGGTACCTCAAACTCAAAAAGTATTCAAAGTACAATGATATAAAACTAATGCTAGCTACTTTCACTAGCCATTATTAGACAAATCACAAGTTAGCAATTATTAGTAGAAATACTCAAGCTACATTCACGTCAAAAAATGCATTGATATGTATCAATATAAGGAGACAAAATCTACTTACAATTGATAAAGCTGTGAATATGGTTAAAACCCAATCTCCATTCCCGTCGGCATGTTCAAGCATCCCATAATGCAATTTCGCTGCATCGAAGAAGTTGAAACAAAAGGGAAAAAAAAGATAGAACAATTTAAATTTTGAAAAAGATATCAAGGAAAAATAATTGTGCTAGAAAATACAAAATTTATGATAATGTATGCTACTGTCATTCATATATGATGCTCCATTTAACTCATAAGATACACTTTGAAAAAGATATCAAGGAAAAATAATTGTGCTAGAAAATACAAAATTTATGATAATGTATGCTATTGTCATTCATATATGATGCTCCATTTAACTCATAAGATACACAGCATGCTCTCGCCATCCATGATGAAGTCTTCTACCTTGGTCGTCTTACCAAAAAATAAATCGTTGATGACACTAAGGAACTGTTTAGTACATGGGCATATTAGGCAAGATATGAAAACGGATTGTACATAACCATCATGGATTTGGTAATTGCATTAAGCAAACTGAGAAACAGGTTAAAAAGAACTTTAGCAATGATGCATGCGTATTGAAAATTGTGCAATAACTATACACGTAGTATGATAGGTGGATAGCTTGGAAGGGTTTAACAATTGCACTTACGAGAATGATTTTATTATTTACGACCGATGTGGTAGAGATCAAAATAATAATGGTGCATGTTGGATGTTTTGGGAATGTTAGAAAAGATGTCCATCCCTTAACCAAGCAGGCAATTAGAAGTCAACCCCGTTTATTTTTTCGGAAAACCCTTGGGGGCGTTCGGATACCAGGTTCCTTTTTTAAAAAATTAAATAAATAAATTTTACATCATCAATCCTATCAAAAAATAATATACTATACCATCATATCATATAAAAAATATAAACTACTCCACTTCTACCCACTTTTTCAAACTCCAATACAATCACATCACAATAACTACTCACTTTTCAAACTCCAATACAATCATATCACAATAAACCCACTTCTAACCCACCCCCAGTTTAACCCTCTATCCAAACACCAAAACTAACATTAGGTCTCACCCGTCACTTCACATATCAGATGCCCTTCAGAGTATCTCACCTCAACCAAGGTACTTTCATAATACCAAATAGTTCATTGGCTGCTAAGACTGAGTAACAGACCAAACGTCGTGAAGTTTAATTATAAAAAAGATACAAGAACCATGATGGCGATTTTGCATTAAAAGATAGTTGAGAATTCCATACCTAACAGCTTATAATATGCTCTGTATATAATAGACGTTCCATCTATGAGCATGATACGTCCATTCACAGGATCCTGATTAGATTCTTTTCTTCTAAATTGAGTGGGATTGCGTGGAAAACTTCTCGGAACCTTATTTTCTGCAACATTGGAATTATCCGAGTCACCCCAAGAAGCTTTCAGAGAAACATTGTGTAAATTCAATGGACTAGTAGTCAGCATTGGAACTTCCTGTTAATAATAGGAAAAAAAGAGGAAAAAACAATCTTGTTATCAGTGACATGTAAAAAAGGACCAGAACTCGGAAAAAAAAAGAATGCATAGAAAACAAAGAAAGATGCATGTGTTACTAATTTAAGCACTTTTCGTATATTTGATAATATTGTATTACTGTATATGTTACACGATATTTTATAATTGCTTTTCACCTTTAGAGCTCAACAATAGCCCCTTCAATTTAGAGCGGAGCAGTTTTATGTTGAGAATATGATCAACTTAGCTAGATCACTTTTCGGAACCTCGCTTTTGTGATTTCTTTGCTTTAATATTGTAGAGATATTTCTATGTTTATACGTACCTATTCAGTTATTTTATTTCTTTATGTCTATCTTATGTAATTTACCCATAGGTCTCTCCTCTACATAAGAGAGCCTAGGGTTCCTAGAACAAACATCTCCATTATTTTTTTCAACATGGTATCAAAGCGACGATCCTACACCGGAGCTCTCATATCCAAAACCCTAACCTTACCTTCAGCCCCTCTCCCTTCGTGTGTCGCCCGCACGCCGCCCTCGTGCGCACCCGTGCTCGTGCGTCGCTGCCTGCGTGCCGCCTGGCAGTGCACGCCGCCCTTCCGCGTGCTGTCCTCCAGCGCACCGCTCGACCGCGCGCCCCAGTCCTGCGCGTTGTCCTCTCGCGCGCAGCGTCTCCGTGTGTTGCGCCTCCACGCATCGGCATTGGTTCCTTCACTTGGTTGATGGATTTGGGTGCATAAGTCTACATATGCATTCAAATCCACGTATATATGTGTAAACATTCGATCTTTGGTCTACAAAACCCTAGTCTTCTACATCCGGCAATATATCTAAGAACAAAGTCGATGTACACGCCATTACACTTTCAGAGGTCCAGCACCTATTGTCAAAATGGACAAGACAAATTATGAGCTCTGAGCTATGCTGTTCATGATCCTTATGAAGTCAAATGGTAAGAGACACATTTTTACCAAGGAGGAGCCGATGGGATAAACGCCTCGTGGGAGGCAGACGATGCATATGCCAAAGTTCGGCTTCCTGGTACATTGACGATTGAGATCGCCAATGATGTGTTACATCAGGCTACTGCTAAGGCGATGTGAGATATCCTCGCAGCAATATATTCTCACGCGGGGAATGAAACGAAGATCCTCCAACCCCAGCATGATATATTTACTGTCAAGCAGAATGGAAGGCCCATGAATTCCCTGTATACATCTTTGCGAGGGATGTTTAAGAAGCTACACAACTTCATGCCTCTCATATCCACTCTTGAGCAGCAGAAAACGTATAGGAATGCCACCATGGTCGGAGTATTCCTAGCTGCTCTTGATCATGAATATGATGATGCTCGCTCCCAGATCCCTACAGATGTTACAATTCCTCCAATGGAGGAGGCCTTCCGCCGACTTAGTAGGATTATTGTTCCGTCCACTACTAGTAGTCAGTCTGCTTCGGTGATTGCAGCCTCCTGAGGCAGAGGAGGCTCGTCTACCTTTTGTGGACGTGAACCCTATGGTAGAGGGGGTCGAATCTGTCAGCCCTGCACGTTTTGTCATCTCCCTGGCCATTCAGAGGATACATGCTATTCCAAGCATGGTTTTCCTCCATGGGTCCGAGTAGCAGAACAAGTTGAGTCTCCAGCATGACCTATCTCATATCAATGGTTTGATGACCTCATAATCAGACTGAGGGATATTATGCCTCCCTCTTCACCATCTCTAGAGGCTATTCAGATGTGGCAGCTTCCGCTTCTGCTAGCACCTATGCTACAGCTAGCACCTCATGTAGTTCTTTTGCTTTTACATCATGTCATGGATATAAGATTACATAGTGGATTATGGACTCCGGGGCAACACATCATTTATGTGGAGACAGACATCATCTTGCATCCTATAGATAGGTTCCTATAAGGAGAACAATTTTGATAGCCGATGTTACTCATTCCCCAATCACAGGACAAGGGGAGATCACGTTGACGCCCTCGATGCATCTGCAGAATGTGCTACATGCTCCTGATTTTTCTATGAATTTGATATCTATTAGTCATATTACAAAGGATTTGCACTGTCGGGCTATTTTTGACCATCGTCTCTTGTTTTTCAGGACATTCTTACGGGCAGAGTGATTGGTTGTGGTTGTGATCAGGGTGACCTTTATCGTCTGGTCCGGACTCCCTATGCCAGTGTGTCATCTCATTCATCTGGATCAGTCTCTCTGTTCACTTGGCACCTATGTTTTGGTCACCTACCTCTTCAGAAGATATGTCACATGCTGCTACAGATTTCACCAGGATCTTCTTTCCAGTGCGAAGTATGTCAGTTTGGAAAGCATCATCGCTTTGTTTTTCCTACTCGTCAGAGTTGGAGCAGTAGCTCCATTTTTTAGTTATTTAATGTAGACATTTAGGGTCTGAGTCGTGTTCCTAATCACCAGGGACACCGGTTTTATCTTGTTGATGTGGATGATTTTTCTCATTTGTCATAGGTGTTTATTTTGAAAACTAAATCTGAAGCAGGGGATGTGATCAAAACTTTTAACAATAAAGTATAGAATGTTTTCTCTATCTCTATAAAATTTGTGTGTACTGATAATTCTTTGGAATTTTGTACTCGTGTTTTAACTCATTTTCTTTCATCCCGAGGAATTACTCATCAAGCATCTTGTGCTTACACTTCTCAACAGAATGGTGTTGCAGAGAGAAACCATCGTCATTTACATGATTTCACTCGGACTCTTCTCATTCAGAGTCGTGCTCGATATTCGTTTTGGGGTAGTGTTCTTACAACATGCTACTTGGTGAATAGCATGCAGTCATCTTTCTTGGGTGAGAAAATTCCTTTCTCTATAGCTTTCCATGAGAAAGAATTGTTCTCACTCACTCCTCGTGTAACACCCGCGATCCGCATAAAACCAAACCCGACCCGATTAGGGTCCGTTTAACCCAATAAAGTTGTCAGTCGGCATTAGATGACTCAAAATGATCAATTGATAGACCAAAAATCGATTGCATCGTAATACGTGACTGAAAAAGCCACGACGTAAATTCTGAAACCGCAAAACGAATCGAGACTGTCGGAAAATCTGATTCGATAAGACAAGACCAACGGAATTGACCGTTCGTCAATCGGAGGTCGTTTGATATTTTAAAACCGTAAAATTTAACCTTGAACCGAAACTGTATCTCGAAAATTTCAGGGATTCAAACCCGATCGGATGTATATCAATATTATACTCATATTGATCGTCGTCCAGAGACGATTAAAACGAGATATTGCTCGTCGAAATCAGAAGCTCGATGTGCGCATACGGACATTTTAAATATCTAAAAAAATAAAAATAAATTAGTATTTTTTTCTCACAGACTGTGCACTGTCACTGTGCACAAGTCCAGCCGTTGGGTTTTCTTCTTTTCTAGCCACTTGGTTCCTTGTTCCTTCACACTTGGCTTGGTTTCTATTCTCATTTGGCAATTTTTTTAAGCCCAAAAAAACAGGGGGATACACTCAGTGGTGTTTGCCCCAACTTTATTAAAAAAACAAAGATAAAAGGAAGATTACAAGGTATCCCCCGAGATACCAACCATGAAGCTACACCAACACCCGATCATCAACTAAACATGTACAGTGTAAAGGGACGTTCTCCTTGTAAAAGCGCTGCCCTGCAAAGATAGCTTCATTTCTCCCCAGCCAAATTGCCCATAATCTCGCCAAGGGCCTCAAAAGCTCCCTCTGCTCCCTACTCTTGTTCGCCACCATCGAGTTACAGAAGGATGCCAAATCCGTGGTACATAGCCAGGCTTCAGCCGCCTCCTGCCAAACCCCCACCATCGTCGGACACGCGAAGAAAAGATGCTCCAAAGATTCCACAGCATTGTTGCATAAAACGCATCTATCAGAGATACCGCCAAGCAGCCTCGCGCAATGATCCCTCGTCATCAGCCTCTGCCTACGAAACAACCAAAGGAAGAAACCCACCCTTTCAGGTAGCCTCAACCCCCATTTGGCAAAATTATAAAGCCCCTACTACCTTATTTATATCTCCCCCAACCTCTTCACTATTTTCTACTTCATCTCTCAAGTTCCACCAAAGGGAGCTCTATTTCCCTTTCCTTTTCAAAACCTTGGCTGAAATTGGTGCACATTAACCCTCCAATCTTGGTAGAAATCTCTACAGTGGCTTCAGCTTCTTCGTAGGCACTGCTACACATCAACCCCTCCAATCAAAAGAACTTCTGCAAGTAGCCAGACCTGCTGCTGTGAAGTTTACCTTTCAGCCATTTTGCATGCCATTAGAGCTCCAATTTGGAGATCATTCAAGGTACATTTCCCCCTTTCCTCTTTGTTGTCATACATGTGTACAACCCCCACCTCTTCTTTGCTGCCATGCATGAACAATTCTTTCCCCCTTCTTGTTGCAATCTATATTTTTTTTAGAGTCAAATTCCTAAGTAGTACATGGGTATTACTTAAATACTCAGGTTCTACGAATTGTTTTTTTATTCAAAAACTACAGCGGTGTCGCATGTTCAACATGCGACACCCCTTAAGTTTTTTTTTACCCAAGAAATACATATGTGTCGCATTTTGGATATGCGCTATAGATAACGCATATTCAATATGCGATATTGAGCCTAAATAAGGCCCGCGCCCAGCGGCCTTGCCATTTCCCAGCCCTTTCGTTCTCCTGCACCCATGCCGCCCCTGACGCCCACTTCGCCACCCGCGTCTTGTGATCTCCTCCTCTCTCAAAAACGCTCGTTTTGGTCACTCCTAGCCCTGCGGAACACTCCTTTTCCGTGGTTTCACTGATTGGCACCGTCCTAGCCGTCCCGCGTCTCAACAGGGCTAATCCCTTGTTGCGAACAATTGGACTTGGTAAAACGTTTTCTTTAGTTATTGTTTGTATCATATGCATATTATTTTCATTTCTCGAATGTATGACGTTTGCTTATACGTTGTGTCACGTATTAGGTTAGAATGGAGCAGTTGTATTGTATGTGTCATTTGAGTAGTACACTCATGTGCGGATCGTCAACCAACGTAAGGGGGTTTGTGTTGACTGCTAATATGACGTTCGATGAGATGTTGAACTTGGTTTACCGTAAGTTCAACTTGGATGTTGACAGTCAAAAAATCCGATTATTACATCGCATCCCTCGAGGCCCAAGGGAGGAACCGTCATTTTCATCTATTGTCGATGATGATGATGTGCATGCAGTTCTTGTGTACGCTCGGACCATTGGGAAATCAATGCCTACCGATATTTATGTTGAAGATGTATCTGTGAGCGAAGTCCCCACTGTTATGACTAACAAGGGACCGTCTGGAGTCCCGAGCACACAAGCAGCAGTTGTCCGCAGCACGCAACCAAGAAATGTCCCAACCATGGGACCCTACTTTGATACGGATGCGCAGAACATTGGTCGAGACCAGTCCTTTTCGAGGGAAATTCCCTGGAAAGATGTCGCATATTCAATATGCGTTACCTGTACTCGGCCTCATTTTTTAGGGAAATTCCCTGGAAGGATGTCGCATATTCAACATGCGTTATCTGCTCAGAACATTGGTCGAGACCAATCATTTTCGAGGAAATTCTATGGAAATATGTCGCATATTGAATATGTGTTATCTATAGCGCATATCCAAAATGCGACACATACATAGTTCCTGGATAAAAAAAACTTAAGGGGTGTCGCATGTTCAACATGCGACACCTCTGTAGTTTTTGAGTAAAAAAAACATTTAAGTAATTCCCAGGTACTACTTAGGAATTTGACTCTTTTTTTTACAAACAGTTAAATGTCTGCTATTTATGGATTTTGTAATCCAAATGATATTTTGTGGCCTTCATTGGATTCTAAGATCTACCCTCTACGGATTTTTTTCACATATTTTCTTCCTTACGAACACCTGCTTAGAAATCCCCAAAATGGACATCAATCAGGAAAAATCATGATGTGTTATGTTGATATTCATGGCTAACAATATGTATAAGTACTTTGATTATACAGGACAAAAGAACTTATTCAGTAATCTCAATATTTTTTCTGCTTGAATAATCTTTCGGTGCCCTTATTATAACAGAAAATACAAGTGTAAACTATACGTATATCTGTGAAAACTGAATAAGAAAAATACATGACTACAACTATTCTCAAGGGAGCCAGGGTACTCTTTTATTTGAAGTCAAGCCAAATAAATGTTGTTCTCCACAATCATATAAAAAAACTTAACATCTTTTTCCTATAATTAAATACTCTTTTTACGCTGTTGTAAGAAATAGAAGCTAGCATACAGTAAGACTTTTATAAAAAATCATATTGTCATTATTTTAATAATTCTCCACATGAGCTAAGCAATATGCTCCAGCTAGGTCCCAATTTGCCTCATTTTTCTTGTAGTAAATGAAAGCTTCATCAATGGTCTGCTTCTCAATCATCTTATAATAAATAGCAGTATATGTGAATCTTCATCCTGGACGAGTCGGGCGGCTTAAAATATCACAGAAATTGGATTGTATTTTTGAATATTATTAATATCAGAAAATTTGCTCTATTCCAAGCGTAATAATAAATTAAGGAACTCCATCATTCGACTAAGCTCCCACTGGGAAACAATTACGAAAGAAATTTCTCAAGATTGGAAACAGTGTCATATAGGACCCTGTTACATTGATCCAAGAAAAGACTTCTTGAACGAAACATATGAGAACTATCTCTCCGATCTAATGGTGACTACTTTAGAATCAAATTGTAACATTATTCTCCGCTATATTATGATGAGCTATTTATAGAAAGTAAAAGATTCGAAAATTTGCTTGAGTAACTTTTGTATAGATGATTGTAGAAATGGTAACCTATGATCACAAGGAATGATCATCTACACAAGTTAATCTTCTTGGTATTCTTTACTAACTATAGATCGCTATTGACGAAAAGATCAAGATCTATAGAGCCAACCATAGAAACAGTTGAGTAGGTAAGCAAGTAATGATGATCATAAATCACTGATATCAAAATTAATAAGTGCCGGTCAGGGTGAACCTTACACCTGACCGTGCGAGGGTGCGGTGACCCTCAATTGGGCGGGAGATAAGAAGACCAGTCCGGGCAGCGACCGCCTAGTGTACGGGTCTAGGATCCCAATCCTTTTCACGATTTTTATGCGAGCTCACAGTGTTTTTACGCCTCGTTGGGATCCTGACTTTTGACCAGTTCCGTTGACCCTTTGTTTTAGGATACCCATGCAGGGGATCCTCGATTTTCAGTTTTCCGTACGAGCTCGTTTGCCCATACTAGTCGGGCTGGTTTCAAGAGTGACTTTTCCGGAGAGTCTCTCCCACCCGTCTTTGGGGCGTAGTTTTGGAGTAGACCTTTCCCTCTATTGGACCGCACTTCCAATTAGAGGGCGAGACGGAAGAACCCTTTTGGAGGTTACCTCACCGCTTGAGTTTTTTTTCGCCAGCAAACTTAACGATTCTACATTCAAATCATCCATGTCTACATCTAAGTCATCTAGAGTTACATTTGAGACAATGGTTGTTGGGAAAATGACAAAACTTGTTTATTCGATACACCCTAAGCTCTCTTATATAGGAGAGTAGCCTATGGGTAAAATACATAAAGAGTCCAACGGGAAAAAAGAAAATACGAAAAGGTACAGAACGGAAATAACATATATAACATATATCTCTACACTCCCCCTCAAGGTGGAGCATATATGTCAATCATGCTCAGCTTGGACGAACACTTCTGAAACGGCCCTCAAAGTAACGCCTTGGTAAAGATGTCTGCAGTTTGATCTCCTGAGCTAACATGGGATGTAGAAATAAACCCCTTTTGAATCATATCTCGTATGAAGTGACAATCAACCTCAATGTGCTTGGTTCGTTCATGAAATGCTGGATTATTTGCAATGAATAGAGCCACTTGATTATCACATTCCAAGGCCATAGGAAGAGGAACTTTCATATATATATATATATATATCTGTAAGCACAGCCTTCACCCACATCATTTCTGTACTGACCTGGGTCGTAACCCTATATTCAGACTTAGCACTAGATCTTGCTACAACCGTTTGCTTCTTGCTTCTCCATAAGACCAGAGAGTCTCCAACATACATAGCAAATCTAGTGGTGGACTTCCTATCCTTAGGGCATCTTGTGTAATCTGCATCTGCACATGTTGAGATAGTAACCTCCTTGTCTTTCTTAAACAGCGGACCTGTACCTGGAGATGACTTAAGGTACCTGAGTATCATATGTATAGCATCCATATGTACCTAACGTGATTGCTCCATAAACTGGCTCACCCGACTCACAGCAAAGAAGATATCGGGTCTGGTAATAGTAACATAGAGAAGCTTGCCCACCGGTTCTATGTATCTTCTCCTATCCACCTCATCAGTGTCGCCATCATATAATTTCATACTACGTCGATCACAGTTAGATGAGAGATTTGTGGAGCACGTATACACCGCAGGTTTTTTTAGGGTGTTGCAGCTACAATTTATTTCATTGGATTAGCATTTGTTGACTGCATTGGTAGAGAGATGGAGACCGAAGACGCGTACTTTCCATATGCGTCATGGGGAGATGACCATTACTCTCCAAGATGTTGCCGACTTGTTGGGTTTGAAGATAGATGAGCAAGCCGTGATTGCACAGACTACTTCGCCAAGCTGGGCGGATCTTTGTGAGAGATTGCTAGACGTTCGACCACATAGACCGGATATTGATGGTGCTCTCCTACGGATGGCATGGCTTCGAGAGCAATTCTCTGGACTCCCTACTGATGCAGACGCAGATATGGTCGTCAGACACGCACGATTTTACATTTTACAGTTGATTGGAGAGATTATTTTTCCTGACACGTCAGGAAACGAGGTGTCATTGATCTACTTACCACTTTTGGAGGACTTAGAGGCATGTGGAACTTATAGTTGGGGATCTACGTGTTTAGCTTACCTATACAGAAACATGTGTGTGGCATCGAGGGCGAAAATAGTAGAGATTGGGGGCTCGCTTATTCTTCTACAGCTATGGATTTGGCGCGATTTCCTCACATCGCGACTGTGGTACATAGACGTCCGGTGTGGCACGGTAGTACACTAGGTTGTTGCTGGAGTGCAGAGTTTGACGTCACATCAAAGCCTACCCATGTTGTACGACCTTACAGGGATGCTTTTAGTCTCCAGACTCCTGATCATGTAACGAATTAACTAGCATTTAATATTTTATTTACTTTTTTCGGTGACACTTTATGTGACAGGTTATATGGGAACCATACACCGCTGAGATTATGAGTTCTCTCCCTCCATATTGCCTGGACGGGCAGTATCTATACACTGCTAGAGTACCACTTATTCATTTCTGTATTGTGGAGTTGTATGTGCCCGACAGAATCCTACGCCAATTCGATGCGATCCAGGAGATCCCAGGCCAGTGCGACACATCCAAGCATCTTCACAGCATTGATCTTCGAGGGAAGACGTCGGTCGATTGGGTACAGTTTCAGGCAAACTATGTACAGATGTGGAACAATCGGCGTGAGTATGTGTTGGCTACCACACCAATTGGTCATGTAGGTGAAGACATATCTGGGGATTATATGGCATGGTACAACCGCATCACATGGCGATTTATAGGGAGACATGGATGCGTACTCGATATGGTGGTATGTTAGCATCAATTCCGTTGAGAACGTCTCATTTTTCTGTAGTGGAGATATTGTCATATTTTTTCATTTTGCAAGTGACACGGTTAGATGAGATTGTTTACCTTGTGGGACCTAACGAGGATGTGATCCGATTAGTGACAGACACTCGACTCCTTCTCGATGACTCTATCCAGTGACAATTCAGGGATGGACTCCATGAAGATGAAAACGATGAGGGAAGACCGACCGAGGGTACATCTTCACAGAGATATGGACGTGGTAGAGGACATGGACGTGTACGCAGAACACGAGGAGGACGAGCACATCCTCATACGCAAAACACAAGGATCTAAATGTTGCATATAGAGCTAGAAAAACAACAAGCCACAGAAAACAGTGGCTTGTTGTTTTCTGTCTGCCTGCCCATGAAGCCGTCTTTTCAAGAGGCAGCTTTCGCTAAGTTAAAGCCGCCTTCTCAAGAGGCGGCTCTCTTACGTTACTTAACAAAAAAAACATCGCCGTATAAGGCGAATATGAATCATAAATGGTTTTACATGCGAATTTTTCACGCAATAGCTCATTTCTTAACAATTCATCGACAACAAAGACATTGTCAACTTCCAAGTTCCAACGGGGGCATGTGACCATGATAACAGCTAAAATATAAAATAAAATTAACATACGCAGAGAACTCAACTACTAACACACCACCGTGCCTAAAGATGGATGTCTTATTATATTTCTCTTTCCCAACATAAATACGAGGGTGGTCAAAGAAAAATACGTTTCGATTGCATTCATTGTCAATACTTTCTCTCAATTGCATTCATTGTCATTACTTCTTCTGGGCATAAAAAAATCCACAGGACCGTCATGCTATATATATGGACACATACACTTGCAGGTCATGCACGCGGTAAACTCCACTTAATCAGGTCACATGCACCTTACAGTACAAGCAGACTATCCATTCCATCAGAACTTTCCTACTCGGACAGGTTGGAACAAGATAAAACTCGCAACCACCCAAGAAAAGGCGAAAAGTACAAACAGTGTGTTAAGGTGAAACGATGCGCAGGCAACGCAGTAGTCATGTATACCGTAAGATCAACTTCGATGCTCTAGACCGAAGAATTCGAACCCTCCAAGCTCAAATCCAGATCAATATTTTCCACCGATCAATCAATGAATGAAAAATACCACGATCGTACCTCTAACTTAGTTGAGGAAGGGCTCGCCTCGTGCTGATACGGAACGACCTCCTTCGAGAGGAACTCCGGCAATGCTCTCTCCTTCGCCTCCGCGGCGGTCTTTAACGCTGTGGTGTACGTTAATGCACCCGAGAGACCGATGGAGGCGGACATGGATGCCTCGAGAGACGGGGCGAGAGCGGTGAACCACATGGAGGAGGCGGCGGCGCGGAGAGTGGAGAGATCGGCCACCGATGGCTGGGGTGAGGGGATGGCGCGAAGGGGGAGGAGGAGCCTCCGGGCTCCATTCATCCCCACCTCAACGGGCCGGCTAAAGGGAGGAGGAGGAAGACTATAAGGTTCGCTGGGAAGCGGCGTGGAAGAGCAGTGCGCCAGGAGAAATGTAGGAGGGGCAGTGGAGTAGGGAGCAGGAAGCGGCGGCGAAACAGCGGGTGCGGATGAGCAGAATCGCCGAGGAGGGTGGAATGGGATGAAAGTGTCTGACGGTTGTAGGTTGAGAGATAGCCAAAAATCAACCCCCATAAATTAACATTATCTTGACAAATTTTAGTAATGAACATTAGATTATGCATCAAATCAAATAGAATATCTTGTCCAAGTCTCATATTTGCAAGTATGATAATTTGAGATATTATAAATATTTACAAGTATGATAATTTCAGATATTATAAATGATGCTCATTATGTAATTTTATATTGTGTGTCACTCGTCATGTGGATTGAACGAGTGCATAGTAAAAGTTCTTGAGGTCATATTTGCTATGTATAATTAGTATGGAATGAAATAACACTTATTAAATCCATAGATATTCCATTGTTTGAAATGAGTATAAATAACTGAATTTGTTATTCCATAGAAAATAAAATTCATGTGATTGTACAAAAACCCCCCACGGATTCTTATTTCCTATCACGAGGGAATCTTGAACGAGAGTCTCCCATAAATAATACATTTCTCGTGTATACATTGCTCTAAAATACTCTGGATAATTCTCTCTCTATGTTATTCTTTCTATGTATTTTTTCTTCACAGTGTAACATTTGATTTACCTTTTCGTTATATTGTTTGTTTTGCCTATATTGTGCAAAGTGGTTCATTAAATTCGATCATACAACAATTTCTTCCATTTAATATCGTGATTGCATGCAATTGCACTTCCTATAACATTCTCTAACTTTATATATTCAATAATAGATCATAACAAACTTTTTATATGTTCCTTTGTGAATTATTTATGTGTTCTCATTTGATGAGTTTTAAAATCAAAGATGAATATGTTAAACACAAGAAAGCACTATCATGTAAATAGTATGCTTATTGTGTATGATACCTGCGAGCCTATGACTTCGTTTCTCAGGAAATCTGTGCAGTAGAGGATCCTGAATTTGAGAGTTTATACATAAAAAATAATCTCTTAAACGAGGGTATTTGTGCTTGGATGGCAGCTCGAGATAAGCCTCGTGAAAACCTTATATTCCCTGATGAGGTTATACCACGTGGAAATACTCTTTTAATAATAGACCTGTAGATATTATTGTACGTCAAATAACATCCAAAGTGTTGGTTTCAGAAAATGGAATGTCTAATTTTTTTCACCGGGATAATTAATTTGTTTGTTGCGAGCGGAACGAGCAGGGTGGACGCTCTATTGACCAATACACGATGCCCATGCATAACTTCTTGGATTATTTACCATACAATGTGTTCTTTTTCTCTAAATTTACTTCTACCAAGAGCTATATTGGAAGCAATATGTTGTATGGGGTCGACCACGAATTTCAAATGTCTTGAAAAGTTCTATTGATATTTCTCAAAGTAATCTGCATTGGTTTAATGAAAGAGAAGGGCCCATGCCTTATCAACATATTTTTATGTGTTTTCCATTAGCTTAGTATTTATTATTATTGACCAACGAGGTACTCATGATTTGATACATAATCAATTTTCCTCTATTTTACAGATAGACAAAATGATTAGATAATCAGTATTCAAAATTTTTATCAATTCTGTAAGAGCTAGATCTTTCTAACTCACCATTATGTCTAAACTCATTTCTCTTCTTTCAATTGAGGATATAGCAATTTCCTTTGGACTTACCGATCTAAGTAGGAGACAATATACCTTGATATTATTGATCATTCTCTGATTTAAAAGATCATCTCATCTTAATTATAAAAAAATATATTATTTTCAGGAATATATCCGATTCCGCTTATTTCTTACTCTTGTGTTGTTTTTTCTACCTTTTTTATTTTTATGGGGAGCCTGGTAAATATACATCTATGGGAAGCCCGGTAAATAGACATCTCTGGGAATTAACTTATTAACCCCTTGAATGGTACTATAAGAATCGGTACTTAACATCTCCTGTAATAGTACAACCACCCATTGCAATGACATGTTCGGTTCAAGCATTTGCTTATATAATCTCACTAAAGAGGGAGTCATTTTCATTATTATTATACCAACTGTTTAAATAAGATCTGCTTGCCTGGGAATTGATTTTTGTACCTATCGGTAAAGATTAAAGTCAAATCGGGAGCCTATTAATGTAGCAAATTCAATAAAAACAACAAGTAATACTATATAAAAGCGACCATAAACTGCAAAGTCTTGACCACTTTGAAAGATCATTTAATGTAGTTGAAATAACATAATTTGAGATTTCTTGGTCAACTGGCTAAAACTCGATCAATTGGGCATGTATATGTCTATATTTTCATAGTTTTAGATTGTATATTCATAATAATACCATGAGTGCCTTGGGACACCCTCAAGATATGTTGTCACGTACCATTAATCCCCTTCCATCGTTATTTTTCACAAAAAAACCATGCATGAGATAAGAAATCAAATGTTCCTCTAAGATTTTGAATAATTATCTTGAATTCAAATTGATTATGTTTTGCTTCTTTATTAGAGAAAGACGATCCAACAATTCCCAATCATGATCCTTATGGATTGGATCATACGTATAATAGAAAAAAGGAAATATCTATGGTCCTAAAGATAATGAGTAGGGCCAAACAATTCGATTGAGGTTGTTGCGAAACCATACCACATAGTTCCGACAATAACGAAAGCTGAAAAAAACCAACTATGATACCATTGCAAAGTATGGTTTCAATATTTCCCATACATGATCTTTTGTATAAAAGTTGAGGCGGACGGATGAATCGGGGTCCTGATGCATATAGATGCAAGTGGTCCAATGGAAGCATGAATTTTCAGGAGCATTGGAACATTTCATTTCTACATTTTTAGATGGCTCCAGCCGATGCCCAGTCTGTGAAATTTCAATGGCTTCGTTGTTGAACTACCCCCATCATCTCCTAAGCGAGAGATAAAATTTGAAATCTCTCATGTACTTTATAATCAACCAATCTTTATTCCTTCATATCGTATGGCACCATCTGAATTACAATAATTGAAGGTGCAGCTATAAGTACTAAAGGATAAAGGGTTCATTCGCCTTGGTACTTTACCATGGGTGCACTTGTGTTTTTTGTGCTTAAGAAGGATGGATCGTTGCAATTATGTAGGGATTATAGATAATAGAATAAAAGGATATCATAGAATTTTTATCCTTTACCATGAATAGATAACCGCTTTGATCATTTACGGGATTCCATTATATATCCCAAGATTGATCTACGATATGGATACCATCAACTGAGGATTCAGAATCAAATATCCATAAAAAAACCTTTTGGATAAAACACATGCAGTATAGGTTTTTAGTTATGTCCTTTGGACTGAGTAGTGCACCAACATCCTTTATGGATATTATGAATAGAGTATGCAGTCAGTTCTTGGATAGAGTACTCCGGTAATAAATGATGAATCCATGATTCAAGATCTTTATTCTTTTATTTTATCTTAAAATCCTTGCAAAACACATGTAAATAACAATAATTATCATCTTTTTATCATGTATCCTCTATTTGTTAATATTATATATTTATCACTTATTTCCATCAAAATAAATAATAAATAATAAAAGAAAAAGAAAAGAAGGAGAAGGTTGTATATATGAAATAAATACAGGCCGTCCTGAACCCTAAGATCAGGTCAAGTATTGGAATGGTCGACAAGGAATAAAGTAGGGGGAGATGTGGTCTATAACTTATAATAATTTCAGAAAACCAAAATTAGATTGTATATATTCTTCATTTTCACCTTTTTTATATGTTTACATGTTTTATTCATCAATAAAACAACCCAAATAAAAAATATTTCTTTTATGAAAGTTGTTTGTAATACCTAAAAAGCCAAAAAATCCAACTTTCCATGTTCATTACTATTTATAGAAAAATTCAAAATTGACCAAACTCACTTTTAAACTTCATTTTGTAACTAGTGGTATTTATTAAAAATACCAAACAAATCATAGAATAAAACATGTAAGCTTTGGCGTTTGAACCCCCACTATAAAAAAAAGTGAGCTATAGTGACCGTTTTGAAAAATCCGTTACTAAATTAGCCGTCGTTAAATATATAATGATGATATTATTCGTTGCGAAATGAGTTTTCGTACTCAAAATTAGCAACGAACATCATATCGGTCGTTATATTATTAGCAACGGTCCAAATAGAGATGCTTGTTCATTGCTATTTTTCAAATTTTGAATTAACCGTCGCTAAATTTTGAACTAGAAAAATAGCGACGATTAGTTAATATTTTGAAAATAGCAACGGATAAGCGTCGCTATGTAGATCGTTGCTAATGATATAACGATAAATATGATATTCGTTGCTAATTTTGAGTATAAAACTCATTTTGCAACGAATAATATCGTCATTATATATTTAACAACGACTAATTTACGTGACAGATTTTTTCAAAACCGTCACTATAGCTCAATTTTGTTGTAGTGCCTATATATATATACAATATGTATATGAAACTTCTTTGTTTTCTATTTAGTTATTCTAACTCTAATGAACTAAATTCTTTTTCTAAAGTGTTTACAAAAATCAGTACAAAAATAGAAAATATGCTTAAAAATTGTGAATAAATACAAATACATCTCAAAACCTAAAAGCCTTAAAGCCTAACTTCTGAACCTTATACTCGGCCATATGAATCCAAATTACGTATACTAACTTTTAAAGCTTGATTTATAAAACTATCTATCAATTAAAAGTGGTTTCACTAAAATCAGACTTAATATGCAAAAGTAAGTTTTGGGACCATATTGGTATACTTGTATATTTGTATATATTATTTATTTATTTATTTATTTCTTGTATATATTTGTACATATAGTATTTTTAAATGTTTTGTAAATATTTATTATATATATAATGCAAATAAAAATAATAATAAAATAATCAAAAAATAAAATAATGTATTTATTATATACTTATAATGTACCTATATTGTATATACTGTATTTATATGTATAATTGAAATGGTTTTAAAATAAAATAAAAATATTTTTAAAATCCTTAAATTACTATGTAAGTAAATAAATTATGTAATTATGTAATTATTTGTAAAAAATAATTTATTAAAAGGGATTTTTACCTGACAGACCCTATAAACTTTGCCAATTACCTCCACGACCTTTGAAACAATATAATTCTCCCCTCAACCTCATAAACTTATCAACTCTTACCCCATGAACCCTTTCGGACAGTCTGTTTGAAGCCCGTAAGGGTTGGGTTCGTGGGGTAATTTACAGGGTCATTGGGGTAATTACGTTGTGCAAAAGATCATAGAGGTAATTTAAAAAGTTTATAGGGTCTGCGGGGTCAAAATCCCTTATTAAAAATTGGATTATTGTATATATAGGTATTTTATACCTGTTAATAAATGTTTTTATTTATTTTACCTCAATTATTCAATTTTATTTAATTTATTAAAAATCACCATAAAGTTATTGACATTATTTATTTAATGATTTTTAATTTTAAAACCATTTCCATTTTATTTTAATTAGTTTTTAAGTTATTTTGTTATTTGTCTTTTGGTCTATTTTGTCTTATTGTAGGGTTGATTTGATTGGTGAATTCAGTTTCGTTGACCATCGGTCAACTTCTCTGTTCCACCCACCCAAATAATATGCACCAAAACACCTTCTTCTCGATTTTTTTGAGACTGATTCATCCATTATTTTGGTCCGATTTCTTCACCTAATTACAGTCCACATCACCTTGATCCACAACTCATTTGAGTTTCGCTCATTTTTGCTGCATTTTGCATACACACTTTTCATTTGAGTTCCGCTCGTTCTCACTCCTATCTGAATTAATTTGAAATCTGAGAATTGGGCATTCACCACTTGTCTTCATTTTCTCTCGAGTTCTTTGAGAGACGAGAGCATGCTTGTGACATGGGTGTGCTCCATCGTGTGAGAGGTTGAGAGGAGAGGAATGGGTGGGCAAGATCAGTTGCCAGCGACCATTACGCAGCCATGCTCAACCTCCTCGCTCCACCATGAGTTGAGGCGACAACCATCTGGAGCTCCCACTCCAGATCCATGGGTGATCATCCATTCATCCGCTTCACCCCAAGTAATCTGAGAGCCTTTGTTCTATCTTGTTTGTTGTTAATTCTAGATATGTAGCAGAAATCAAGAGCATACCTTAGATACTTACGATCGGAGATCCTTCGCCTTCATCCCCTTTCCTTGTGTGATCCATCCTCTAATCATCATATCCGAGGATCTCATCTTGATTAATTTTTAGTCCCAAACCTCTTCGATCATCTCCATCTTCCAACCCATGCACTTCCCATTCTATCCCTCACAATCTGACCACCTCCAACCAATGCACAGTAGACGGAGTTTCTGGAGTGATTCCTGCACCCAACCATCGCTCATTCACTTTTACACTTCTGTATATGAGCTTGGACCAAGGATCAACCTCGAGTCATTCGAAAATTTGCAGGGTCAATTGGGCATCATTGAAGATCCTGAAGCATCGATCCTCATATGGAGGCTTGTAACGAGATTGAGTTCATCACCTGGAGATCGTCGTCTTGAGCTAGGAGGGAACCGTTGAACAAAGCTCGTCACCATAGACTCGCATAGAGAAGAATCACCTGCATATCTCAACACCTGAGAATGACAGCAACACAGTCCTCGAACCTCTATCGCATATGATCGAAGACCACCACCGCATATGATCCTCACACGAAAAACGATGCTGCAATAGCAAACAACCACCATATGGAGGAGATCTGATCGAGAGAAGATTGTGAATCGCCACTCGGACTTGAATTTGGGAAGAAAACGTTGTCGTCTACATTAGAAAAGGGGGAAGAAGAGTCGCCTCCTGTAGGTCATGCAGGGACCCTTTGATCAGATATGATCCTAGGGTTTGCAGACCAGCTACGCGTTAGTACCAGGTAAGTCGCTGCCCACCACTTAAAGTTGCACATGACATACACGCGCGATGATACTTTTTTATTTGCGTAAATTGCTATAACCTCCTCGAATATCTTTGTAATTGCTTACAAAACCAATTCATCTGCAAACATGCCCCTGCTTTATTCTTTGTTATCATTTCTTTAGAAACTTCCGAAATTGTGCTTTAGTCCTTACACCATTGCATGTATTTTCTTATCTATTTTTCATGAAATAAATATCATTTATGCCCTAAAAATTCCATAAAAATTATAGTTCAGCTTCAACATAATTATTTTATCTTGCTTATTTTTTCCTACAAAATAATTTGTTTTCTTATTTTTAATGATTTAAAAACTCATTTAAATTCAATATTTGCTTTATAAAAACCATAAAATTTTGAAAATAGATTGAAAATCCCCCCTCCAAAATTGTTATTGTCTGTTTTAATTATTATACAAAATTTGTTTGAAAAATCTTCATAAAAATGAAAAAATGTAAAATATAGAAAATATTGAAAAATCAGAAAAAAAATCAGAAAATTTTATTTTTGGTCTTATTTTAAAGCTTGATAAAAATCCTTATTTTAAAAATTAATTCCAGAATTTTTGTCTTTATTTCATATTTAAAAAACCCAAAACAATAGCTAGATTTCAATGTTTGCATTATTTCCTATTTTAATTGATTTGAAAATCCTAAAAAAATTAAAAATTCTTGAAAATCACACAACACTAAAAAAATAAATAATACATGAAACTTTTTAATTTGATTTTTTTTGAATTTTTTACTATATTTAAAAAATAAAAAAGAGTGCTTGTTTTCTTCCTTTTACATTTCTTTATTTTATTTTGTTTGAAAATTTAAAAATATAAAAGTTTGTAAATTTAAAAATCACTAAAAAAATGAAATCAGATAACATAAAAATATAAAAACCAAAATTCCATAAAAAATACAAAACCCATAAAAACAAAAAAAAAGAGAAAAATCAAAGAAAAGAGACTTTCAATAATTTTCATTAATTAATAACCCTCGTAAAAATAGTTGCCTCCTTGTGTTTGACCATGGGAGCTATACCATGTTAATAAAAAGTAAATCCATTTTCTTTTCTTTATTTGGATTAAATAAAGTTGTTGGATTTATCCGGGATTCATTTTTGGTCATATGTAGACATTTTCTCTTATTTGTAAATTAACCCCTAGTGGTATTCTCGAGCATCACAATGGCGTCATTGTCGGGAGGCACAACGAGTGTCACTAGGTTCTTCTCTAAAATGCTATTATTGGTTTGTTTATATATTTTCTTGTTTTTCTTTTCTTTTTATACATATTTTGGGATCTACTTAGTGTTGAGGAGTGAGCATTCGGATTGAGTACCGTGTGTCATGAGGGGGCTTATACAACGCTTCCCTCAAGATCGGTCTTTGTGTATTCATCTGAGATTACTTTCTCTTGCTCTTCTCATTTTGCAACTTATCCACATTTTTCTTTCAATATTTGTTTGTTTTATTTCTTCTCCATTTTTTATTTTATTTTGCTTATATCTTTCATAAATGTTATCTGACACATCTTTTGTTTCTCTCTTTCTTGCGAGGGCCCGACGAGCGAGGTGGCATTCCTAGGAGCGTCGACGCACTCGAGCGAAGCAGAGGCAGCCCGTTTCTTCATCGAGCGACAAGAGATAGTATGAGAGTAGGAGCAGAAGACTTGGTAGAGCTCGGAGCATTTCATGGATATTTTTATTTTCTTTTAGTCTTTTATTTACATTTTTATTTTTTTAATTAATTTGTAATAATGTTTGGTATTTGCCCTTTTTCTGTTTTCTAGGCCATTTTAAACCTTGTGAGTACGGGATCTGTTTCACCAAGTGCTGGTGCACTTGGGGAAAATCACCAGAGTTTTGTTTTCTTTGACTTCTATTTTTATTTGCTTTCTTGTGATTTTGTGTGAATGAGCCCTTATTATTAGTTTCTATTATTTTTGCTTGAGCCAGGCAAATAATTAGGTCCACAATCCTAATTGACATTTTTGTACCTATAGAGTAGAACGCAATTGGACTTAGGCAAATAATTGGTTCTTTCCCAATAATAGAAGCTACTACTACGATTCTCATGCATAATTTCGATTAGTTTATGTGTGGTTCATATTGCATGTAGAGTGCGGGTGACAAGGTACACATTTTCTTTCTTTTGCATGCATCATTGATTTCATCGCGCATCGACTATTCAACTTCCTCTCTTATTTTCTCACTTTAGATAAAAAAAGAATTTAGAAATTTTGTTAGGTGATTTATTTGAAATCCAAAACAGTGAAAATCAACTAAAATTGGGAATGCTAAAATAGCTTGACCCTAAAACAAAACGTATCGACTATCATTCATTGTTTGGGGGAGAGGAACCCCCTCATTGTTTGCAGATATGACCTTCAAACCGAGTGGGTGAGGATGTTGCCATAAGGTAGACCACAAATCCTTAGATTTGTGTCCTATGCTCATGTACATTACTCTTGGGTGTACGGTTGAGATGCAAGCACTTTCCTAAGATGTTATAACATCGTTTTGGTGTGCTACGTCTCTTATCTCCCTTTGGGTTTGATATAACCCGACAACTCGAGTAGATGGTACCATTGATTGGGGAGGTTTGAAGACGTAAATTGGGTGACAGGGCGACATCACCCTATTTTTTTGGTAGTAAGTAACTTATGATAGATTAACTAAAATAAACTAAAAAGATAAAAGTCTGAACTCTTACCGTCCTCACATTGCGTTCAATCAGTGAATCATGGGTTGTATTGTTTTTGTTTTGTGTCAGTAGTCCATATCTCATCTTATTTTTCATCTATATATTTCCCTTTCTCTTCTTTCTCTCAGCTACGATCACGATGATGGGAAGGAGATCTCTTAGGCCGACTCTTAGGACACCGCTATTCATTAATCCTCCCCACTCATCTAGGTCGGTTCAGGAGAGCCTAAACCATCTCTTTTGAACCCCAGTTTCCATATTCCCCTTCTCTTGTTAACCATCATTTTTCCATTCCATCACTTGGATCGGTTCGAGAGAACCCCATCTTTGAGCAGCAGTTTCTTTTACAATAGCAGTTATTCATAGACATGTCAGAGCATGATTTAGACCTTCCTTTTATTTTCAAAGGTATACGTTATGGTTGGGAAAGCACTCCAATAGCCGCAGACCACTTCTCTTGTGATCGACTGGGCAACAATCAACAACGACTTACTTGGAACCCTCGAGTCCAAGCAAAACCAAATTGGGGAGCAAGGAAGGGTGATGACTGAGGTTAGAGCCGAGCTTACACAAATGAGGCAGAGGAGAGTAGATGAGAGAGCTGATGATATTCCTAATGATGATGGAGTTAATAGAGAGACCTGTGGGTCATGGAGCTGATATCCCACAGGCTGGAGGAGCTGAGATTCCACTTAGACCTATTCGTACGTTGAAGGAGTTGTACAACCTGGTGTAACTACTACACATCGGTGGATCAGTTTGCCCACCATATTGAGCTTCACCCTCGGACTATTTAGATGTTGCCTAAGTTCCATGGGCATTCCATTGAGGAGCCATATCTACATCTCAAGGATTTTGAGCAGATCTACAACAGTGTCCAAGAAAGATTTGTGAACGAGGGACACCATAAAGATGATATCATTCCTATTCTGCTTGGTCGATAGATCAACCTATTGACTGAAGCATCTTGGAAGAGTCGTAACTACTTAGGAGCAGTTGAGGACCGAGTACTTGAACCAGTACTATCCACTTGGTCGAACCAATGCAACTAGACCTATGATTAGCAACTTCACCATGCTAATAATGAGCAGTTTCATGAAGCATGGGATCGTTTTAGAGAGCTCACTGAGAGGTGTCCGCATCATGATATTAGTAAGCCCAATCTTGTTCAGAGTTTCTTTTTTGGGATGACACCTGAGTTGCAAGGGCTGGTGCTTCTTGTGGAGGTTCCTACTTCTCCAAGCACAAGGATCAAGTTTGGCCCATTTATGAGGAGATAACAGAGAATTACACTACGATGACGGATGAATACGCAGTTCATCATCTTTATTCATTTATTTTAGCTTAGAACCACTTCCTAAACACAAGTAAATACTAATAAAACATTCTTTTTATTATTTATTTTTTGTAAATATTGTGTAAAAAGCATTATTTTTAATCTAAAATCAATAAATAAATAAAGGAAAAATAAAGAAAAATGAAGATTGTATAAATACAATAAATACAAGTTGATTCTAACCTCGAGTGAAGGTCAAGACTTGAACTGATTGATCTTAAATAAAGTAGGGGGAGATAAGGCCTAGTGTATAAAAATTAAGAAAATAAAAAATCATTCATCCTCATGTACAAAATTGCACATATTTCATCTATTTTATGTATAAACCTTTTACTTTTTATTTATCATTCTAATCATCTGAAATAAGTTGTAACTATTTAAAATAATTGCAAGAAGAATCATCATCCGTTGTGTAAATAATGACACTTTGAAAAAGCCATAAAACCAAAATTTCAAGAGTCATATCTTCTCTATAAAACTCAAAAATAAGAAAACTCACTTTCATTATTCTCTAAATAAAACAAGCTTTAAAATGATAGAGGTTTCATTAAAATCGAAATTAAGATGCAAAATGTGCCTTTTTGGAGTGTATTATATATTGTGCCTTTGTTATATATTGTGTGAATATTGTATTTTGATTATTTATTGGACATATTTGTGTATATTTGATAAATCTCGTATTCATCATGCTAAAAGTCAATTTTAATACCCTAGCTCAAAGAACCCAATTAAATTCACTAATAATTCCTTATTATTATATTGTATTATATTGTGTAATTAACCTATAATTAATGTACTTAATTACCTTCCAATTATTTTGTCGTTAAAAACCCATAAACATTAAGTTGTTTAATTGTCTATAAGTTCCTAACCCATTAAAAGAATTAAAAAAAATACAATAATGTCAAAGCCAAATATCCCCGATAACCTCCACCAACCATCAAGCACCTTCGCCGACCCCACCTTCCCTTCTCCAAAACCTCCCCTGCTCTGATCCATCTCCTCCTCCACCTCACCGGAGGAGGCTTCCAGGTCCTCTACTCCCTCCTCCTCGACAGACCTCCACTCCATTCACATCAACCACTCACTCCACGCATGTTGCTTTGGCTATATACAAACCATGCAAGTGATAAATGAATGGAACTCGCACTCGGTCTCCAGCCTCGTCTCCGACGATTATTCATTGGCAGCCTTCTACAACTACCCTAAAGCTTCTCCGACCACCGCCCGCCTTCTCCAGGTCTTCAACAAAGATCATGGACCTTCTATGAGTGTAGGGGAGCCCAGCGGAGCTTTGGCGAGCACGGAGGAGCTCCAAATACACCACCTCCCCCAATGGAATGCCCACCATTTTGCATGGATATATCCTCGACTACCTGGCATATAATGAACGACTAGCCCCTAGGACCAATGGGTACGAAACACTCGTCGGAAACTTACACATCGTAGGCACTAAACAGTGTATAAGGAAGGAGTGTATGGCACTAGAATCAAATAACGTGTGAAGTGAAAGGGATGGAGCACCATGGCTAGCTACAAGAGTGATCCTAGTAATGCAGTTCCATAAGAGCAAGCATATACCTATGGGTCGACTATTAGAAGTACGCAGTTACAAGAGGACGAAAACTAGGTCCAGGAACTAAACTGCCTCTCCTAGATCTACAACTCTACAAATATGTGAGGGACACGAATATGGCATACCTTGGCTAGCCAAAGTTTGCCCCCAAGGTAAGGGATGGAGTAAAACCACTAACTTGTGGTGTTGTGTATAATGGTTGGAATCTCCTCGTGCATATCATGTATAACCTTCTCAGAGTTATCCTTTAGATATGTTGTAATGGTAGGAGAAATGTGAGTAAACTAGGTGTAACATATCAGATAATCTTGTGTCATCAACGACCCTTGTCTCAGCTTAACAAATTGTCTCATATGGTCTTCTATCCAATGGTCTAGATAGAATTCATTATAAAACTCATCCATAGAATCTCCCATGTGATAGGCTTAGTCAAGTGCTACCGAGTGGTGTACCACCAAGAATATCCTAGTAGCAAGTACTCTTTGAAGTCAGCCAAGCATCATCTGGAACATGAATTGTCATCAACACCTTAGATACGTAGGCCATCCACAACTCTGCCTCATCCGGTGTAGAGGTGCTAAAGAACTACGACACCCAAGATCTCTGGTAAGTAGTGTTTTTGCTTTAATGCTTCTACAAATCATCCAAATCCTTAACCCTTTCCAGCTCCAAAGACATCGAAGGGTGGATACTATCATAATCCTCACAAGAGGGACGTACGGTATGGACCAACATGGCCAACAGTTGTGCCACATCAGGATCTACTTGAGGAAATATGGTTCTACAAAGCAAACCATGATATAAATACTTGCTCCATGACTTAAAGAGACATGGACATAGTATATTTGAATTTATACTATTCTCTTGTATTCGTATTAGAGTAAGAAACCCCACTATCCTGTATTTCGAATACCAATGAGAATCTATTATTCAGGAGAGGGATGGTGTATCTAGGCTTGAATAGCAAGTTGTTATGCCCTTAAGACCTCGATACTCAGCAATCCATCTTGCTCATATTAGATTCGCATTCTATATACAAAATACAAATAGGGTAACAAGCAAAGTAAATGTAAACACAAATGTTGCATTCTTTTTTCCCATTTTCATTTCATCACCGTACAAATATGACCATGTCCAAGGATACATATAACCTTATATTACCATCATAGTATAACAAAAATACATGTATCAAAACTTGTATATCAAAAGTATAACAAAATAAAAGTGAAAATAGTTGTACATCAATAAAGCTATAAAACATACATCCTATGTGTTATAGAATCCACAGTTAACTCAACATCACTTGGCCGCGAATATTGTGGCGACTTCTAAATACCAACTGTAACCACACAGAAAGGGTATGTTGGGAGAAATAACTCATTGTGGATATTGTTGAAGAATATTTTTCGTGGGTCTAGATATGTCTCACACGAGGCGGAGATACGGTCACTATGGAAACCCACAAGAAACCCTACTTCATACTACAATTAACACACATTGATGATTAAATAATGAAAAGCAAGTGCAAAGTTAAAATTTATTATAAGTCTACAACACGAATGTGCATAGTTTCAAGTATGTAGAGTGTCGAATACAGGGAACAAGCATGATAGATCGGGCAAATTAATGAAAAAAATGTGAATGTGATGTATTTGTCTATATGTACTCCTTTCGTGGGTTTTTAATTTATTAAATTTTTTATTTTATTTTTGTTTCATATTTTTATATTTTGATTTTTAATTTTCCAACTTTATATTTTCTTTTTATATTTTTATATTTTTAGTTTCCTTTTCTTTTAAATAAATACAAAGTTATAAATAGGATGTATATGCAATAAAGGCTACGCTTAATATGAAAATTAACAGAAATAAGGAAAATAAAGAAAATAAAATATTTATGAGTTTTAGATAATTTTTTACTATTTTTGTGATTTTTCAGGAATTTTACTAATTTTTATATATTTTTAAAGTAAAAAATACACTAAATCAGGGATAAAATAAATAACTAAAATTAAAATGGAGATGAAAATAGTAAATAGTAGAAAAAAATCTCCAAATTCATTTTTATATAAAGATAATAATATAGAGAAAATGCAGAAACAAAAAAAGCATTTTTTGGATTTTTAAGGAATTTTTTTATATTTTTATAAAGGTTTTAACATTTTTTATTTTTAGACTTTTCTTTTATATTTTTAGTGATTTTTGATCTGGAGGTGTAAAATAAGTAGATAAATATAAAATATATTTTTTTGGAATTTTTCAGAAAGGTTTTATATTTTTTATATATCTTCTATTACAAACTTGCAAAAAAAAGATGCTTTTGATTTTTAATAGATAATATAAAGTCCTAATTGCAAAAATAAAATATGTGCGTGAATGTTTGTGCAATCAGGAACATATAACTATTTTTGTGATTTTTTGGAGCAATGTAGCTATATGAAATAAATACAAGAAACAAAGAGAAACTACATTATTGGTAGGGGTGTTTTTGCAAATATTAGAAAGTCCAGAGTCCAAATTGCAATTTTTCCAAAAAATTATAACATATGCAAAAATTTACGGGATCTATCATGAAATTTAAGACCCACAAGGACCTTACTGCAAAATGCCCAAGCTCATGTGTGGACACACGTGAGCTACGCTAACAGGGGTCAAATGTATTATCAAAAAGCTTGAGGGTTTGTATGAAAATTTACCATAAATTTATAACGTAATAAGAATGTTTCTGGACTAATGCTAAATACCCAAAAATACGAGGGGTTGTGCTGCAAAATGCCCCATCACGGGAAGCGTCACGTGAGGGGACGTGGCATGGACCTACTTGTAATTATAACAAAGTCATGGGGTTTATGGAAATATTACAAAAATATTAAATGACGGATAAATATTTTATCTTATTATTTAAATACAAAAATGGCTAGGGTGTGAATGCAAAATACCCAAGCGAGGGGGGCATCCAACGGTTGATGGGCGATCGCTCGCTACGTGGCAGCACAGGGAAGTTCGATGTCCCTTCACGGATCGACGACGAGGATTAAATCCGAGGCTCGGATCGTACGGTCAGGGCGAGACGCAATCCGAGGAGGCTACTCGATCCGAGGTACCTTCACGATCCAACGACGGCGAGGGCAGGTTGACGAATAGGGAAGAACTCTGCCGATACAAAGTTCCCCCGGCGAGATCTCCCCTCTCTGGCGCTCCTTTTTGCTCCAAAATGGCACCAGACGTTCCTTTTGGGGTCCACTAATTGATGGAAGCTTCAAAAAGCTCTAGCATCGATCAGAGGGCACACACGAGGTCGCCGGAGCAATGAAGCTCGATGTACTTTGGCAAACCTCTAAAATGAGCCATGTCTGCTACTCAACTCCTTGACATGCAAAAAAGGATTAAGGGGTCGAGGGAAAAGTGCCTCGACCCATTAGGGGGTAATATAGAGGTGGGGGACGTGAGAGCGAAGCTCGCCGGAGCAAGCTCAGGTGAATGGCAGACGAGGGTGATTGATCGGCTGAGACGCGAAGGAAAATGGCGAGTGATATCCTAAGGATAAGGTTAAGCTAAAAATGCAAAAAACTTAAAGAAAATATAACCTCACTTGGAATGGGCCAAGGAAGAAGAACCTCAACGCCGCCAGTCGACGAAGGTGGTGGAAACCGCCCCTAGACCACTTACGATGCCTCCTTCCTGGCTGGAGGAGACCCTGTCACCTTCTCCAGTCTAGAGTGCAAGAAAGAAGAAGCTTAGCTAGGTCAAAGAGGGTTCAAAAAGTGCAAGGAAGCTCAGAAAGTGGTTTTGTACAAGCAATGAGGATGTGACGTTCAAGGAGGGATCACGAGTGATGCAAGGCGATCGGGACGTAGATCTGGTGTCAACATGGATCATGGATGAATAGGGAACAACTTTCATGAAGAGTCCCATCCCTCTCGAGCAACGCATCATGCATGTAAAAAATCGATAAATGGGGCTCCTCGTGGCTTTCAGATGGGAGGGAGTCAAGTAGAGGCAGTTGACCTGCGGTCAACGGAAGGAGAGCCATGGTTGGTCCTTGTGGACCAACCAAGAAAATCTAATCTGAAAAATGCCTATAAATTCGATATAAAATATAATATGATTTTATTAAAATAAAGTTATAGAATAAGAAATTTTTATATTTTCTGAATTATTTTATTATGATTTTCATTTATTTTTTTAGGTGTAGAATTACAAGTTACTTTTTAGGGGCTATATATAGGTGTATTCATTTATGTATTTTATATCTTTTATTTTTATTTTGTATTCTTGATTTTATTAATTTAATTTATTATTTAATAAATTTATAAATTATTTTTATAGACTTAAAAATATTTTTATTGTATTTTTGATATAATATATACAATAAAATAAATAGGTATATTATTTATATAGGTATACTTATAGGTATTTTACCTATGTATTTTCTATGAGTATTTTATTTTAGTATTTTTTATAATATTTTATTCATACTTTAATATGTGCATATATTGTAAATAATATTTACAAAATTATAAAATATAAAATTATAAAAATAATGAATAATAAATAAAATGAATATTTTAATCGTTATAACTACACAATAGGGGTCTAAAACCTAACTTTCATACCGTAACTTCAAAAAATATGAAACCACCTTCATCAAATAGCTTATTAAAAGTTATATACAATTAAAGGTGATTTTGATATATTTGATTTTTATTTGAGAGATATGGGTCTAGGAAATTGGGATTTTGGAAACTTATTCAGACTGTATCTTTTTACACTGTATATTATTTTGTATGAAATTAATTTTATATTTTTCTATATTTTATTATCTACAACTTTCATGTACAAGGTTTTTTTATTTGAAGTATAAAAAATGGAGCTAAAAATGGTCCCAAAAATTAGTAATAATGAATTAAATAAAAGGGGAATTCAATTGTATTTTAGCCCTTATCTCCCCCTACTTTATTCCTTGTCGACCTAGTCATCGAAATGCCTAGGTCTCAGGGTTTAGGGTCATAAAATATCTTCAATATTTTATTATTTTCTTTTTTTCTTTATTCTATAATTTTGGCATTAAAAATCATATTTTATACACTATTTACATAATGATGCATGAATGCTAAAATACTTAAATTAAGATTATTTACACGCATTTACTAGAGTTTTTAAGGCCAAAATGATAGAATAAAGATGATGAAATGGAGATTCATCATCTCTCTATACTTGTCTTTGCTAGTCCCTAGCAAACTCTTATGCAATAAGTGCAGAAAAGAAAAAGAAAGAATTTGGATTAAGTTTAATTATCAAACTTGTCTTCGCAAAATCAAAGTTTAGAGCTTAAGTCAGATCTTTGGAATTTCAGTGCGAGTGGACCCTTAATGGGAGTTGGATTTGAATTTCAACAGCCTTCGAGAATCCCAAAACTCTGCTCAAGTCCCCTCAATAGCCATGTCAGAATATCTCAACTCATACGCAAACCCTTATGACTATGAATCTGACTCCTACAATGTAAGTGGTGGTGTCTCTCCCCAACCAAAATGACAAAGAGATTGACTTCTCCAATATGACAACCCAGAGGGTGATTCCCTAATCCAGTAACTCCTTCCTCGAGGAGTGGGGTATTCCCATCTAAGCTCAAGTGACAACCAGCTCAAGTGGAGGGGGTGAAGAGAAGAATGGACATTAGCCAGTGTAGCTACCTATCCTAGGATGCAAGACCAGTGTAGTCAAGTCATCCAGATGTAGGCTCACATGATTTGACTTTGAAGCTCAAGCTTGCTCATTGACTATAAAAATATATACACTCCAGCAAGCATTTTATTTTCAATCAGTCCTGTCTACTTTTTTGGATTTTTTTGAAATACTATGTACAACAGCATTTACATAAGGAGTTTTTCTTGTTAAGTTAGTAGACTATCCCTCTTTTGAAGTATTATTGCAACCCGCACTCTCATGTTTTCAGAATTCATCATCACTGGACGGGTTGAGGTGCACTTCCCCCCTAGAGGAGGACAAATGTTTTCACTTGTGTGAGTCTCAAACCGACAAATCCAATCCCCTCACCACTCCAACTGAGTTGAGCTAAGTGAAAGGTGTATGTGTCCAAGTTAGGTCAATATCGACAAGAGTCATGCTTGTGCTCTGAAATACTCTACTTAGGCATTCAAGAATCCATTGAACCAAGTCTCATGATCCTTAAATAACTAAGTCAACTAGACCGAAAGTACCTCAATTCCAGTTCCTATAAGGTTCCTGTTAATTAGGTAGATTTAAGGTCCAACCAAGCTCCAATCTTCATATTTTATTTAGACTTATTCAATTATCAAACTCAACCCGAAAAATGCTAATGTTATGAAATATTTTTGTGATGCAATTTTCAATGATTTTGAACTTTTTTTGGATTTTTGAAAAGTATGATGCATATGCATTTTTTATTTTCAAAAAGATTTTTACAAATATTTTTTGTATTTTTAATTTGCAAATGTTTTAGGGAATTTTTGAAAAGATTTTGGCTAAAAGCTAGGTACAAATATTTACAAAGGGATGCATCTTATATTTACAAGAATTAGATTTTTAATAATTTACAAGGGGTAAGTGGTCAATTATATATATATATAAAGAGTTTTAGTATGATGTATATATTCCTAAAACTTATTTGAAAAGGGTTTTTCAAATAATTTTCAAAACTATAGTCCAAAATAATTTTTATAAACAATTTTTACAAACATGTACACATTTGAAAATTATTTTGCAAAGGTTTTTCAAATAGTATATATAGTTTTTTCAAAATATTTTTGCAAACATTTTCCAAAAACTTGCAAATCATTTGTAAAATATTTTTATTTCACACAAATAAAATAAATATTACAAACAGAATATTTTTACAAAAGTTGAAAATATTTAACAAAACGTTTTCCAAATAGTTTTCAAAAGATTTTTCAAAATGGTTTTCAAACTATTTTTCAAATATTTTGCAAAAAATATTTTTATCTAATTTAGTAATCGATATATACAAAAATAGTTTGAGGAATAATATTCATCTTTTTATTAAGTGTTTTTTTGGAATTTTAATAAGTAAAATTAGTCATACTTATTAATAAAAATATGAAAGTACGAGTTATGGCTAAAATATATACACGATATATACGACCCCCCATACTTATCTTGAGGTATGTCCTCATAGATCAGAGAGAAAAAGAGAAGACATAACGCGTATAGAGTATATTAAGTCTAACAAATAAATGAATAAGGAAGGAATGAATGAATAGGATGTTGATCGCCACCCATACTTAGGATCAAATAATCCTACGTATAGCAAACTGTACACAGAGCATGGAGGGTCAAGGGTGGGAATGAACATATCCTACTTAGACTGTCTCCCCCATATACTTATGGTAAGATATCCCTGAGTATACAAGAAGAGGAGACAATGGAGAGGATCAAAGAATGAAAGAAATCGGGGTGCACACCCCCCAATACTTAGAACAAAGTACTTCCTAAGTATAGAAGGTTGACAAAAAAGGGCAACACCTTTTTTGGTAGAAAAAAATAGAAAAGGAAAAGAATAAAAGAAAAAAAGAGATCAGAAGATAGAAGAAGAGATCGAGTAAAATGTACACATCACTCCCCCTATACTTAAGGTAAAAGAAGCCCTAAGTATAGGCAACAACAAGAGTGATGAAACGGAACGATAAATGAACACTCGTCTCGTCCACCCACCCATACTCAGGACAAAGTACATCCTATGTAAGACACACACGAGAATGGGTTGGAAAAGCAAAATGGAAGATGGACGGAGGTAAGCAATTGCGAATGTGCAACAGGATGTATATACAGAGGATCAAGAAGGTTGAAAGCGAACCTTCTTGCAGGACCGCTGAGGAATAGATTTGATAAGGTGGAGGTCGATATCGGGGTCCACACTGGATGGAAGCCGATCAGGATTGACCTGATAAAGATCCTCAACAGACGCAGAGTGTGAAGGAACAGACGGGTCAGTGGTATCAAAGTGAAATGGGATGAACTCATCAATGGAAGAAGTAGAATCAATGCCATCATGTGAGGTCTCATATAGGCCAAAACCGAAAGAACGAACTCATAAGTGGAAGTAGTTGAATCATGTCCGTCCTCACTAGTCTCAACCGGATCATCATTCTCATCAAAAGGCCCAAATTCCTGGATAAAAGCAACAAGATAAAATCCGTCCTTAGTCTCATCAATATCTGCCCTCTGCTTAATGGTATCAATCGTGTAAATCATGTGAATGTCATCAACGCATCGTCAATCACAAGAAGAGAAAAAACCAAGGTCTATGCTTTCTGAGTCTTCCTCCTTGAAGAGGAATTATCGAGTCTCATCATCGGTCATAAAGAAAGTCTCTCTTATATCAGCATATAGATCATAGGCCTTGGGGTCGGCTAACATAGGCACGCTCTCATGGGTTGCGAGTCTCTGGTCCGTAGTAGGTGTGGTGATCAACACATCGCTCCCGACATTAAAACGGAAGCGAATCTCTCCAGATCCATAATCAATAATGGATCTCGCAGAGGCAAGAAAGGGTTCCGTCAGGGGCAATACAACAAAATTTGTAGTGAAGTTCATGCCCTGAATCTGAATGACAACGTTCTCAAGAATACCCTTCAGCCTCTTTATTGATTTGTCAGTGAATTGAACAATCATCCTAGTTTTCTTGAGAGGCCCAAGATGAATAGACCGTACCAACGAGAAGGGTAGTATATGAATCGATTCACCGCCGTTAAGGAGAGTGTTATCACATTAATGGCCAGAGGTCGTGCAACTCATAAGAGGTGTGACAATGTTCCTTTTCCTAGAAGATGGATGATGGGCGATGGCGTGGGCAGTGGACATGGTCAAGATATGATGCTCAGATCTGCTCCTCTTCTTTCTCTTCTTATGATGAGGCGTAGATATTTAGGTCATGGCTTAACAAAGTGGGGCATCAATGATCTCATGAATAGAAGCCACCACTTCGGGTTAAATCAAACATTTTTTGAATTTTTGGACCTCCTCCATACAAGGGAGGAAGTCAATCAACATCTACACGAGGAATGCCAAGAAAAGTCTGTATAGTGGGTCCTCGGCGTCAAGGATGGGTTAGGGTGTGAATGAGTGCGTGGGCAAAGGATCTGGCAAGTGGGCCTTCTCCTCACTGTCTGAATCAACCAAAGTTCTCTCGAAATCTTTTTGGATTTTTAAAATGTTCTGATTTTTTTGTATTTTGGGTGATCGCAAGCTCTCATGAAAATCCTCAAATGGATCCACATCCTCAAATAGTGGAGAGACATTCTGGTTCTTATTTAAACTAGTAAGATCATCAATCCTCGATTTCATTTGCTCCAACATTTGGTTCAAGATCTCAATCGTGGAAATCATGAAGGCGACTCCAGCAGATTAATCTCGGGTAGATGTGAAGGTGGGAAATCTGAAGGTGGAGGTGGATGTGGATAAAAATCTGAGGTCTGAATATGTGTCTTAGGCAAATATGTACAAAAGTTAGGAGAAAAATCCTCCCGAAAAAGGGATTGTGGAGCGGATGGAGTGTACGAGGGATCCACAAAGTCCGAATAAAAATAACTCCAATCGGCCATCTCTGAAATAAAAGGAAAAGATCGGGAGAGCATGATGGTCAAGTAAAAAAGATATGAGAAGAAAGGCACAAGTGCGCATAGACGATCTGGAAAACACACAAACAATTACAATCAAACTCTATCCACATGCGAATGCAACCGATGAAATCACCCTAAGTTCAGAAATTACTATTATCATGAAGAACTAATGCTAATGACTTAGAATGGAACCTACATGTCCGGTCATGGAGTCTCCTCGGTGCCCACAACAATGGGTCCTGGAAGCGTTGTATGGAGAACTCTCACGGTGTGCGATCCCGAGGCTAAGTGAGAAGCAATTCAAAATTTGACTAAGTCCAAACATCATTATTGGCACGGGTAAATATAGTTAGGTGTTTGGCCTCATCAAGCAACTCCTAAAGCTAAGGGCTCAATCACACAAAAAAAACAAAACAAAATTGAGAAATAAATGAAAAAAATGTAAAGAAAACACGAAAACTGTAGTGAGCCCCCAAGTGAACAAACACTTAGAAATTGGGCCTGAATGTCTAGAGTCCATAGTACCTATATTATTACAATTTAAAGTCTATCTCTCACACTTAAGAATTACATAAATAAATAAATACACAAAATATGCTCAAAATATGACTATTTTCTCAAGTCCTCCAAGCTTCCTTCGATGCTAGGTCAGAAATCTCTCACCGCCTTCATGTGGGTGCGTATGCACCTTGGTTAGAGCTCTTCCCTCGATCCGTGGTACCTTGCATAAAGTCAACAAGAGAGGGCGATTAGACAAGCCAAACAATTATATCAAATAAAGGAGCAAATAAATAAAGATGTAAAAATAGACATATAATCACAATAAAAAATGAATGCCAATCTCTATGTTTTTGCTCTCCGGCAACGACGTCATTTGTTGAACAAGATTTTTCGTGGATCTAGATATGTCTCACACAAGGCAAAGATGCAGTTGCTGTGGCGAACCACGAGAAACCATGCTTCAGACAAAAATTAACCCACAATGATGACCAAACAGTGAAAAGCAAGTGCGGAGTTAAAATTTATTATAACTTTATGACAAGGATGCGTATAGGTGCAAGTATGTTGAGTGTCGAACACAGGGAACAAGGCGGATAGATCAGGCAAATTAATGCAAAAAATGTGTGATGTATTTGTCTATATGTACTCCTTTTTTGTGGGGTTTTAATTTTTAATTTTTAATTTAATTTTTTTATATTTATATATTTTGATTTTTAATTTTCCGATTGTGTGTTTTCTTTTTATATTTTTAGTTTTTTAGTTTCTTTTTTTTTAAATAAATACAAAGCTATAAATAGGATGTATATACAATATAGGCTAGGTCTAATATAAAAATTAACAAAAATAAGAAAAACAAAGAAAATAAAATCTTTTTAAGTTTTAGATATATTTTTACTATTTTTATGATTTTATTGGAAATTTTGCTAATTTATATATATATTTAAAGTAAAAAGTACCCTAAACCATGGATAAAATAAATAGACAAAATAAAATGGAAATGAAATATAGTAAATAGTAGCAAAAAATCTCTAAACTATTTTTTTATATAAATATAATAATATAGAGAAAATTCAGAAATATAAAATGCAATTTTTGATTTTTTTTAAGATTTTTTTATATTTTTATAAAAGTTTTAAGAGTTTTTTTTATTTTTTTTATAGTTTTCGTTTATAATTTTTAGTGTTTTTTGGTATGGAGTTGTAAAATAAGTAGATGAATATAAAAATTATTTTTCTGGAATCTTTCAAAAAGGTTTATATTTTTTATATATTTTCTATTGCAAACAGGAACAAAAAGAGATGTTTTTTATTTTTAATAAATAATATAAAGTCCTAATTGAAAAAAAATGTGCGTGAATGTGTGTGCAATCAGGAATGTATAACTATTTTTGTTTTTGTATACAAGAGAAATTACACTGCTAGCAAGTGTTGTTTGCAAACATTAGAAAGTCTAGGGGCCAAACTGTAATTTTTCCAAAAAAAAATATAACACATACAAAAAGTTGCAGGACCAATCATGAAATCTAAGACCCGTGAGGACTGATATACCTCAAATTCTCGCAATCGGGTTAATGTGTAAATACGGTCATTGTGACCCGAACCGCGAGGCTAAGTCTATCAAGAAAAATCAAGACCACCAATCAAAATATCAAACAAATCAGGCAAATAGCGGTCTCGCTATCTTATTTTACCAAGTATATCTACCAGGGTCGAACAAAAGGATCATGGTTTGGAAAAACCTACGAAGTAATCGGAAATCGAAAACAAGTGTTTTTGGTAGTTTTTATGTTTTTTTTATTTTTTTGGAATTTTCAATATTAGGAAGAAAGCTAAAAATGCTAACAAAATCTCAATCAAGCAATTATTAAGTACCTCAAAAACACTTAGAAAATACAAATAAAAATATTTTTGGATTTTAGAAATATTCAGATGTTTTTGGTATTTTTCTTGGATTTTTAGTTTATTTTATAAAAATGAAACAAGTACATAAATGCAAGCTACTGTGCACCCAGAATCTAAAGGCCATTTAAAAATATCTAAATAGCCTATAAAATTCAAGCAATAATTTTATTGTAAACTATAAATAAAACCCTAACTGCAGAAACTGAAATTGCATTTTTTTATTTTTTAAGATTTTTTAATGATTTTTCTATGTTGTTTAGTGTTTTCAATTTTTATGGTTTTTATAAACCCAAAAGCAACGAAATTTGACAGAAGTAAAAGCACACAAAAAAACACAATATTTTTTTTGGATTTTTTAGAGGATTTTAATATTTTTAGTTGATTTATAAAACTGAACAGAAGTAAATTTTTGGGTTTTTGAATTTTTAAAAATATCAAATGAAAACAAAACGAGCCCAAAAATTCACAAAATTTTTTTACATCATGGCAGGAGCCATGTGTCCAAATTTCATGAAGTTTGGATTAGAGTTGCTATTTTATTCAACCAATCAAAGACATACAACATACAGGGACCTATTTGCAAATACGAGAAAGTATTTAGCCAAATAATAACACGTGAGAGAAGTATAGGGCCGAATATGGCAAAAGCCTAAGGCCGCACGAGGTCGGCACGTGAATCAGACACACAGGGGTACAAGTGTCATTCCAATTTATAAAAACTCAAGTAGTAACTACAATAAAGCTCATGGGGTAATGTGCAATTAATCCAGAGAACATGTGACAACCCACGTGAAACATACACAGAGGGACTATTTTGCAAATAAAAGAAGTGCGAGGTCCTGAATGCAAATTATCCAAAATAAAAGCAATGTCTAAAAATATTTACAGGACTAAATGGAAATATAAACAGTGCGAAGGGCCTAAGTGTAAATTACACTTTTATTACAGATCCGACGATCGATGGGTCTCCACTTAAGATCGAACGGCTCAGCGCGGCTGATACCCCTTCGACGATGAATGGCTCTAATCTGATCCTCAGATGAATCGGGTGGTCGAGATCCTCGGATGATGGACGGTTGAGATCAGAACTGGCGGGGACGCTCGATCCGACGGCTGGGACGCTCCCTGGAAGAACTCCGATGAACTCGCCTCCGGTGAGCTTCAATCGGTTGATATGCGCGACTGGGGCATCCTCACGGGCTGCTCTGATGGGTGAAACGTTGTTGGTGATGGTCCACAACGAATGATGGGCTCCGATGAGGCCGAGGACACCTGGAAGGCCCCGATGACGTGAGGCACCTGGAGCACCTGTGCTTCCGCGCTTGGACCTCCAAATGAGGTCCTTTCTCATTCAAACCTGCACAGGAAGACTGCTGGGTCGAGGGAAAATTGCCTCGACCCATTAGCACGCGAAGTAGGTGAAGGGCCGAGGCAGAGCAGGGCCCTCCAGCGAAGCGACGACAGAGGAGGGCTTAGATCCTGTTCCTGGGCGAACTAGGGGGAATGGAGGGGCGCAGAAGGTGGAGAGAGGTCTCGTGAAGATGATGGGATAGTCGATAGGTCATATGGGTGGTCTGATCACGCACGATGGTTCGATGAAGCTTGAGTGACCGGATTCGAAAAGATCGAAATTAAAGTATTATTTTTTCCAAATTATTTTTTTAGTGATATTTATTTATTTTTTTGAAAAATAAATTAAGGTATATACATTATATTATATTATATACAGGTATAAAATACCTAGGTATTTCTGTATTTATTTTTATTTTCTTATTTTTGTATAAATACACCAATTTTATATTTTATTTATAACATAAAATTTAGAGTATAAAATAATATTTATTTTATTTTTATAGATTATTTACAAATGTCAAATAAATAGGAATAGATACATATATACATGGTATGTACAAGGTGGAGAGAGAGAGAAATTATTTTGTTTTTGTTTTTATTTTATTTTTATCATTTTTGTTTTATTTTTAGAAATATATACAAGGGATTAGAAACTCATTTTTATTTTATTTTTGTGAAAATAAAATATTTATATACATATATACATATAAGGGATTTGTACAGGGATAAGTGACCCTATCTCTCTCTACTGATTTTATTTGGCGATCAGGCCCATGTTGGGCCCTCTCTTGGGTTCAGGTCACTCAATATTTATTCTAAACATTTCCCTCTTTTTCTTTCATTCTTTATTCTTTTATTTTTGGCACAAATGCATGCTAATTATTGGTATTTAACAAATGCATGCTTATTGATAACTTAATGTATTTACAATTATATACATGGTGTTTTGCCAAAATATCTAGCTAAAATAAAAGAGTAAAGAGTGATGAATGGGGATTCATCAATCCCCTATACTTTACTTTTTCTAGTCCCTTAGCAAACACTTATTTGAAAAAGAAGTGAAAAAGAGAGAAAAAGGAAAAGAGGAGAAATCAAGGTTGATTATTAAACTTTCCTTCATTAAATTGGAGTACGGAGCTCAGTCAGACCTTTGGATTATTAATTTGTTGGAACCTTATTTGGACTTCAGCTTAAAACTCAACAGCCTCTAAGTTCCATCAATCTATGGTCAAGACACCTCAATAATCCAGATCAAAATAAGTCTACATACACAAACTCTATTGACCATGAATCTTTCCTTGTACTGTGTAAGTGAGATGTAGCTCCCCACCTCAGAAATGACAAAGTGTTAACCCCCCTTAACAAGGTAACTCTAATGCCTTAGTCTGGCAACTCTTTCCTCGAGGAGCGGGGTATTCCCTTCTATGTTCAAGTACATCCGGCTCAAGAAGAGGGGGAAGAAGAGAATGGACCATGACCAGTGTAGCCATGTATCCTTGGGAGCCCAACCAGTGTAGCTAAGTCTCCCGCTGCAAGCTTCATGAGATGGTCATGTGTAACATAAGCTTTGCTTTATTTGACTATATACACTCTGGTGGGTATTTTAATTTCAATCAGATCCACCACTTTTTTGGAGTTTTTCTTTATTTGCACTTTTTTTGATGTGCATATGTAGAACATATCTACATGATGCAGCATATATACATAAGGAGTTTTTCCTCTTGAGCCAGTAGACTATCCCTCTTTTGAAGCTTTATTGCAACCCACAACTCCTATCTTTAGACTCCATCACCACCAGACCAAGTTGAGACACACTTCCTTCACTATAAGAAGAAGAGAGGTTCCGCCTAGAAGTACTACCCTCATATGCAACCCCAAGCCAAAGGAAACTACCTCCTCACCACCTCATCCGTGGAGAGCTATGTGTAATGTGCCGGTGCAAGTAAAGCCATTGTCTCTGAGAGTCATGTGCGCGTTGTTAAGTGTTCTACTCAGGCTCATCAAGATGACATATGCTCATAGCCTAGTGGACTCAAAGAATTAAGTCCCAAATGGACCTAAAAAATCTTATCCCTAAGCCCTATAAGGTTCCTCTTAGAATTAGGTAGATTAAGGTCTTAACCAAGCTCCATTTTCCAATTTAATTCTAGGCCAGTTTAAATGTCAATCAAGATTCAGAAAAACTGTACACATATTTACAAACGTGTAATTTTTACAAAATTTTTGAAAATATGCAAAATTTTTGAAAATGTTTGAAAACATGGATGTATGCATGAATACAGAAGTTTTGCAAAATATTTACACACATTTACACAAGGTTTTTGCAAAATTTTTGTTTTTCAAACATTTTACAAAAATTTTTACACATTTATACAAAAATAATTTCATAAGTGGTTATGTATGTGCAATAAAGAATTTTATGTACAACAAAAAATTTTAAATTTTTATGATTTTTGGTAAAAGATTTTTTAGCCATTTTATTTATTAACACACTCACACAAAGTACGAGTTATGGCTAAAGTATATATGAAATATATAGGACACCCCCTATACTTAGCTCGAATGATGTCCTCAGAGTGAATCAAGAGCGATGAAGAAGACATAACTCATGCTTAGTATAGGGAAGTGAAAAGGAATGGTATACTACAACGATGAATCAAAGAATAGAATGAAGAGGACTCGTTGTTTCCCCCTATACTTAGGATCAAGTAATCCTAAGTATAGAAAATTGTACATGAAGGGAAATCCGAGTGGAAGAATGTACATGGTCTACCTCCCCTATACTTAGAGTAAAATATCCCTAAGTATAGGCAGCAAAACAGAGGTAGAAAGAATCAACAGAATACCCAAGAGTTCTACACCCCCCTATACTTAGGGTAAAGTACACCCTAAGTATAGCATAATCATAAGATGAAGATGGGGTGTGGGATTAAAGAATAGAGTGATATGTACAATTGGATCTATACAAGGCGGAAGACGGTGAAAATCAGGCGAGAGATGCATTAGATGTGAGTCAAAGACCACATCTCACGCAAAATGAATAGGGGTGACGTCAACTACCAGCGACTCATGATCTAGATATGGTTTGAGTCGCTGCCCATTAACACGAAAGGTAGATTCAGAAGACAACTCAGATATGTCAATGCTTCCATTATCATGTACCTTTCGGACTAGGTATGGTCCCTTCCACTTGCTCTGTAACTTCTATGGAAATAAACGAAGCCGGGCATCAAACAACCATACTCTCTGATCTGGCTCAAACTGCTTGTGGCTGATATGAGAATCATGCCACTCCTTCACTCTCTCCTTATAATGTAGGCTGCTTGAAAAGGCTTCATCTCTAAGCTCCTCCAGGGCTATCAATTCTACCCTCCTCTGGTCTCCTACACTCACTGGATCCAAAAGTATCTCTGTAACAGCCCAAAGTGGCTTATGTCTCATCTCAATAGGTAAATGGCAGGGCTTGCCATAAACGAGAGGAAAGGGAGATGTACCCAAAGGATTCTTGAAGGACATCCTATATGCCCACAAGACCGAGTCCAAAAGCTGTGACCAATCCTTTCGATCAGGGAGGACGACCTTCTGCAATATAGTCTTGGTCTCCCTATTCGACACTTCAGTGAGACCATTGGTCTGAGGGTGTTATGGAGTGGCTATTCGATGATCTATGCTGAACTCGCTAACAAGGGCCTTTACCTTGTCGTTGACGAAATGAGACCCCCCGTCAGATATCAACACTCGAGGGACCCCAAACTGTGAAATGATATTCTTCCTCAAAAATCAGCATACATTCCAAGCATCTGCGGTTCGGGCGAGGTTGGCCTCAAATCAACGACTCACATAATTAACGACCAACAAAATGTACTTGAATCCCTGACTCTTAGGGAATGGACCCATGAAATCGATGTCTCATGCGTCAAAAACCTCACAGAAGTGAATGTGCTGCATCGACATAATATCACACTGTCCACAAGTGCCCATCCTTTGACAGTCAATACATCTCTTCACGAATTCATCAGAATCCTTGAAGAGAGTAGGCCACCATAGGCCGAATTGGAGCACTTTCTGTGCCGTTCTCCTCCCACAGTGATGTCCTCCTGCCTCCAGCTTGTGGTAGTAGGTGAGGACGCTATGATGCTCCTCCTGAGGAATGCACCGTAGCCAGACACTATCCCCTCCCTCATGGTAAAGGACAGGATCCTCCCGATGGTAAGACTTGGCCTTCGCTAGGAAGGTCTCAAGTCTCTGCCTGGGCCAACCCTGTGGAACTTTCTTGGCAACAAGATAGTTCACAATGTCAGAGTACCATGGGAGTGAGGCGATAGCAAGGATCGCCTCATCTGGGAAGGTCTCACATATAGGATCAATCTGCTCAGAATCCTCAAGATGCTCTAATCGGGAGAGATGATCCGCCACCACATTCTTAACTCTAGGCTTATCCTTAATCTCAATATCAAACTTCTGGAGTAGAAGGATCCATCTAGTCAATCTCGGTTTGGCATCCTTCTTTGCCATGAGGTACCTGATGGCGGTATGATCAGTGTAAATAGTCACTCTAGATCCAATGATGTACAATCTAAATTTATCTAGGGCAAAGACTATGGCTATCATCTCATTCTCTGTGACTGTATAGTTCCGTTGCGCGGCATCCAATGTACGGCTAGCGTAGTGAATGGCAAAAGGCAATCCTTCCCTCTTTTGTCCCATCACGGCCCCTACGACAAAATCGGAGGCATCCGTCATGATCTCAAATAGGAGAGACCAATCAAGCGGCTGGAGGATAGGAGCCTCAACAACTATACTCTTGAAAGTCTCAAATGATGTAAGACACTTTTCATCAACTATGAACTCAGTGTCTTTGGTCAGCAAGTCAGTCAACAGCTGGGTAATCCTATTGAAATCATGAATGAATCGTCGGTAGAAACCGACGTGCCCTAGAAAAGACCATAACTGTTGCAAGTTGGACGGTGGATTGAGTTTTTTAATGATATCCACCTTGGTCGGATCAACCTCCATGCCCCTGTTGGAGATGATGTGGCCAAGCATTGTCCCTTGAGTCACCATGAATTGACTCTTCTCCCAAGATAAAACAAGGTCGACCTCAATGCATCGATGTAGGACGCGGTCTAGGCACTTAAGACAAGCATCAAACCCATCTCTGTAGACCGAAAAGTCATCCATTAAGACCTCCAAGCACTCACCCACCATGTCCAAAAAGATGGACAACGTACACCTCTGGATTGTCGCCAGAGCGTTGCATAGACCAAAGGGCATGCGTCGTGAATGTAGTCTTGTCCTGGTCCTCTGGTGCAATGGCCACCTGATTATATCCGGAGTACCTGTCAAGAAAACAATAGTGACTCTTCCTTGCTAGCCTCTCTATAATCTGATCAATAAAAGGCAGCGGGAAATGATCCTTCTTGGTGGCCTGATTCAATCGTTTGTAGTCCACACGGACCCTTCAAGAAGTGGGTACCCGGGTAGAGATCTCCTCTCCAGACTCACCCACAACTGTAGTGATGCCCGTCTTCTTGGGCACCACATGTAATGGACTGACCCACCTGGAGTCGGAGATGGGGTAGATAAAATCGGTGCTCCACCATTTCAAGATCTCCTTCATGACAACATCTCTATGGTTCGGGTTCAGCCGTCGCTGGAACTCACGCGACGGCTTCGCGTCCTCCTCGAGATAGATATGGTGAGAGCACATGGCCGGACTTATCCCCTGGAGATCGGCTACGCTCCATCCTATCTCCTTGCGGTTCTTTTCAAGAATCTCCATCAGACGAGACTCTTGCTATCCAGTCAAATCTGCTGAGATAATGATTGGGTGCATCTCATGCTCACCCGCAAGGAACCTATACTTCAGCGATTGCGGCAAGGTCTTCTGCTCTGGGCAATTGGGAGCTGGTAGATCTGGCCTCTGAAATGTTTGAGTAAATGCAACCAAATCTGCATGGGAAAATGAGAACTCTCGCTGAAAATCAGGATCTGGTGAAGACTGCTCTCCTGGTGTATTTGTACTCTGAATCGGCTCGGTCTTAACCCTATCTGCTGGCTCTGTGGAAATTAGACATGGAATCATATCATCAAACTCTGCCCAATCAATGTCTGACTACGAGGGATCTGAATATAAATCAACCAAATAAACTGCCTCGCGATCAGGAACCCGATATGCTACCTCAAAAATATCCTCTGTCAGGAATGTGCTCTCCAAGCTCTCCTCTACTGGAATTTACGCATCAACGGGGTCTGAATCTGAGAGGATGGCTCGTGAAACGGGTTCTTCCCAAACTGCCTCATCATCTGTAATCACAAAATCACACTCCTGGTGGACGTCTCACTCTGCCTCTGTCATCTGCTCTGAATATGTGAGCGGCTCTAAGCAAGCTGAATCTCGCGCTAGTCTCATCGATCATCTCTATTTGTATACTATCGCCCTCGATGCAAAAGTATACCTTCCCGCTATCATGGTCGGACACTACCTTGGCTGTGGCCAAGACCGAGCGTCCTAGAATGATGGGGGTATTGGTCACTGACTCAGGGATCTCCATGTCAACGGGGAATTGCAGGCCCTGAATTGTGAGGACCACGTCCTTCAGTAACCCCTTCGGCCTCTTGACAGATTAATCAGTAAACTGAAGGACTGTCCTGCTCTGTCTAAGAGGGCCAAACTCGAAGCGGTCGAGTAAGGCTGCCGGATGTAGGCTCATCGAAGAACCGCTGTCTAATAGAGTCCGATCGAACCTCTGCTCATGTATGTGGCATCTGACATAGGGAGCTACTGCATCTAGCCTCTTGGCTGGCAAACGGTTCTGGATGGCGAAGCAGGTGGCACGAGTGGGCACATGGATCTCTGACGGGTGGTTCCTCCTCTTCCTGCGAATGGTGGTCCTCTTTCTAGGTTCCTCTGGAAGAGGGGGATGTGCTCCAAGGCCTCCTGTAGAGTTAGATGTATCTGGAATCTGTCTATCATTTGCTGGCTGAACTCTAGCTGATGGGACTTTTTAGGATTTTTTATTCCCCTTAACCAAGCCAAGTGCTTGGGGGAAGGGGATGGCTGGTCCCTCCTCAGATGAAGGGCTAGGAACGGGCCCCTGCTATTGTGGCATCGACGAATCCATACAAACATCACCAATAATCATAGATGGAATCGCAGAAGAAAAAGAACCCTTTCCTTTATTTACAAAATAGTCCTGAAATACAGAAATAGGTGGACGGACAATAGGAACAGAAATGGTGGCCTCAATACTACCTACGACATCTTGGTTCACGGCGTCAGTATTGTGCTCTGGCTCAGCATCACGCCAGGTGGCATCGGCACCACCTCCTCCTGGATCTGGTGAAACGACGGCCTCAGTACCGTCAGCCGGATCAACGTCCTTGGTGTCAGCACCACCGTCATCATCATCATCTCGAGTGGCATCAACACCGCTCTCCTCCTCATCTGGCGCTCTTGAAGCTGCGAGTGGTCGTCGCTCAGATGAGGCGCCGCCTACTGGCATCCTACCACTCCTAAGTGTAACAAAGTCAGCATCAAAATGATATACAGAAACATCACCAGGAGAATCACTAGGAGTGGTAATCTCTGTAAACTCTACTTGCTCAGACTTCTTCTTCAGGTTGTTTGGGTTGGACTCAATCTGGACAGGAATGGCGGCCTTCCCTCTCACAATCTCCCTCGTCTCCTGTATAAACTTGTCCATCTCCCGTCGGAAGGTGGCTTGTTGCTCGGACATGAGGCAGGCTAAATCATCTAAAGCAGGGTTCTCATAGGTGGGCCCATGAGAACCTGACGGGTGGCCTCTCTGAAACTGAGGCTGATGCTGTGGAGGAGGGTGAGAGGGGTACTGGGAGTGATACTGCTGCTGCCTCCAAGACTGTCCCTGCTGATAGGGACGAGGACCATGCTGCTGGTATGGATGTGCCTGTTGCTGCTGCTGTGGTGGGAACTGGGGCTGCTCTCGCTGCTGGACGTACTGGCCACCCTGAACTGGAGGCTGTTGCTGGGAGCTGGTACCTCCAGCCGACCAACGGAATCTGTGATGGTCTCATCGGATCCCAGGCTGAGTCGGTCATACCAGATCCCGTTGACATCCATCAACGGCTCCTGCTCGTACGTGGGTGGGGGGTAGAACCGCCAGGGGTTGATCCGGCTGGTAGACCACCATCTGAGTGTCCTGAGATGGTGGTGGCTGGTAGAACTGCTGTGCTTACTGGTACGACTCCGCCTGAACATGGTGGACCAGTCTGGGCTGGCTGGAGTGCTGGGACGAACTGTCGTTGTTGCTCGGATCTCCCTGTGACCTGAGACAGGGCTGAGAAGCCGTCTGTGCCTCCTGGAGACACATGATCTGGGTTTTCATGTCACTCAGCGTCTGTACCATTTGATCAATCTGTGACATACCCTGGCACTGCTTCTTCTCGATCAGCTCTATCTGGTCCAACTTCTCGCTGACAATCCTCATATCAGCGACTGTAGACTCCGCCTACACTGCGGCTACTGAAGATGTAGAAGGACCGGCCTCAACTCGTGCTATCCTTTGATAAGACACGACTGGTGGGTGGGGCTTCCCCTAAGAATATAATCGGGTTTGGGACATCACAGTATAGTTCTCGGCCATCTCCTCGTAGATGGCTGATGAATCCATGATTCATCGCCTTTATTCTTTCATTTTGGCTAAAATCCTTGGTAAAATGCATGTAAATATCTACTAATTCCATTTAATTAACATTCTAACCACAAATATTAATATTATATATTTAACACTTATTTTCACCAAAATAAAAGAATAAAGAGAAAAAGGAAAATAAAAATAAAAAGAAGGCTGGATATGTAATATACAGACTGATCCTAACCCCGAGACCTGGTCAATATTGACCGGGTCGACAAAAGAAATAAGTAGGGGGAGATAAGGATCCTAACTTATAAAAATATCAAGAAAATCAAGACCAAAAATGTAATTTACCTATTTTCACCATGTAAATACTTCACCTATTTTATTTATCATCAAAACCACTCCAAAACAAAACACTCCTTTTATAAAAATTGTTCATAAAAATATATATTATTTTATAAAAATATCAGAAAATTATTTCGACATAAAAATAAAATAACCATAATGGACCAGAAAAAAGCCGTAAATTCGACTTTCGAGGTTCATATCTATTTATATAAAACTCCAAATTGATCAAACTCATCTTTAGAATCCGTTCTGTATATAATACTATTTATTAAAAAAAATCAGAAAAATATTCGGATAAAATCGGTGAGTTTCGGGTTTTTTGAACCCGTTGTCTATATGTAATATATGTAGAAACTTTCCCCATTTTTAATTAAATAACCGTAAACCATATTAATTTAATTCTTTTTCCTAAAATCATCTAAAATTGTATATAAAAATATAAAAATATAATAAAGCTAAAATACCAAAAAAAATCCGGAGGCCCGAAACCGTTACATTTGTCGTCCAGACCTTATAACTCGGCCGTATCAACTCCGAATTGAGCAAACTCGGTCCCTAAAATTATATTTTTCAATTATCTACAAAATGACACTAGTTTCGCTAAAATCGGAGTTAATGCGAAAAATACGGTTTTCGGGATCCGTATTTGTATAATTGTACAACAAACCATAATTTATATTATTATTTAATATATAAATAATATTATTATTTATCTGTATAAAATAAATACTATTTCATTCCTTTATTTATTTAAATTTATTTAATTAATTAAATTGTTATTTATTATTTAAATTTCTTAATTACATACTTAAGTATTTACATAGTATTTAATTATGTTATTAGTCATTATTAAGTATTAATTATTTAATTACGAAATTAATTATATAATAAATTAATTTCTATTTATTATTAATTATTCTAATTTAATTTATTTATATTTATTTTATTTTTTCTCTCTCTCCTCACATTCTCTCTCAACTTTCCTAATCTCTTCTTCTTCTTACCGGATGCCCTTTTCTCCATCGCCGCCTCCTCCTCTTCTCGTCTCCACGCCGTTGCCAACTGCCCAACTTCCTTAACGGCCAGCCGTTGGCCGGCCGTTTTCCAACCGCTCGCTGGTGTCGTCACCGCCGACGGTGACGGGAATCATCGTCTCCTATAAATACCCATTGACCCCTCCGATTTTCGGGATCCGCCATTTTCAGAACTTCTTCAACCTGTGAGCTCCGAGCGCGCGCGAGAGAGAGCGGGTGACAGCCGTATTTCCGTCCGCCGTCGAGCGAGAAGAAGCGAGGAAGGGCGAGATCAACGCCGGCGTGGAGCACCACTCCGCCGCGTCGAAGCCTCCGCGGTCCAGCGCCGCCGCGTCCGAGGCGAGGTATCTCTGGAGGATTTCGATCCCAGGCGCATCCTTCCGCACCTCTACTGTCCAGGTTAGTGGTTCTATCTCTCTTCTCTCTCTCTCTATCTCTCTTCTCAACCCCTCCGTTCTCTCTGTTTCTCCTCCTTCCTCTAATTCTCACTGTTCTCTGCGTTTTTTTCACTGATTTCAACATCAAATCGTTTTCAATTAAATCCGAATCATCGTTACTCCATATTATTTTCAATTCCCATCGGTTACCGTACTTTCTAGCCATATCTGTTCGTCGTTGATCACATCCGGTGATCGGCGATTGGAGCTGATCCTCCACTGCCGATAACTCCTTTTATTCACAGGAGGTTCGACATTAGCTGACCGGGGTGTTGGGGGCCGATCCATTGTCGTTATTACTCCTTCGTTCACCTAACTCCAGATAACAACTGCAGTATTAAATCTCGTGTCATGCAACAGGCATTTCATAACAATTGCTTTTCAATCCTTCCATCCCTCTGTCATTAATCTATTTCCAATCTCTGATTGGTTTCTATCCACATCGAGACTTCAATCATCATTTCTGTTCCTAATCCCTGCAAGTACAAGCATTATCTCTCACATTAGCATAGCCACGATCGCATACAGTAACCTTAGCTCTGAAGCAATTTCTCCATTATCGATCGTTTATCCATCCAACTTTAAGTTTTGTTTCTGACGAGTGGCCGAGGATCGTCTACTTTGAGCCATATTATTACTTGCAGATGATCTCCATTGAGCATTAAACAAGCACCTCCGCCGTGAATTGTTCCTCTGGAATCATTACAGAATTGAGAAGATCGTCCACCAATCCTTAGCATCGCCGCAGCCTTCGAGATCTGTTGCTGGAAGACGACATCACTGCTGCACGTTGATGATCACCTCTGAAATCTGAGTACGAAGCATCGCCGCCCCACCGCTCTTCACGAGCACGATCGACGCGCGTGAGCAGGTTGTCATAGAGCAGCTTTCACGTGCGAGCACGTGTTCATCATTTTACGAATCTTACCCCCCGGATTCCCAGCCAAAGCAAAGCCGTTACTGCCTAACAGACTCACGTGCCATCACGTGTTTGCTGCAATTGTTGCACCGATACCCCGCTACGCGTCGACATCCACGCGTTTTTGACCGAACCGCCCCACCGCTTCAAGGTTGGCATGTGATTATCTCGTGCAGGTTCACATTTTTCTTTGGACAATTTGCAGGAAAAGTCCCCGGAGATTTTACATTCACAAGCAGATCTAGAAGGAGCAGCTTTCACGTGAACGGGCACGCGTTCTCTGGCACATTTGCACACGAATTCCCGGTGATTTTGATATTCACAAGAAGGTTGAGCATTCACGTGACTCTGCACGAGGAATTTGGTTCTTCTGCGCAAGGGCCCCTCCAATTTCTACGGATTTACACGCGCCCCTGTAGTTTCTGCATTTTTACACCTATACCCCTATACAGTTAACACTATACATAACTTCTACCTAATAAATAAAAGTCCAAAATACATAAAAATATAAAAAATATTAGTATAAATACAGTATTTCATATATATACAGTATTAAATACGTCTGAAAAGAATAAAAAAATAAAAATAATAATAATAAAACCAATAAAAAATATAAAACATACCAAAACTTCAAAAATTCATAACTAATTCAATATAAATCCAATAAAAATGCACAACATACCAATTTAAAGGGAATTTCATCTACTTTCTACAGAAAATATAATAAAAATATTTCGTCACTGTTTTCACTTCCAAAAAAATCATAAATACATCACAGATTTCAATAAAACATAACTTTTTACCTTAAAAATAAATCAAACTCCATAAAAATCATAAAAACCATCTAAAAATCCATAAAAACAGTAAAACACACTAAAAATATAAAAATAACAAAACTAAAATCAAATAAAAAGTTAAATATTTTCTAATAATAAAAAAATCATAAAATAATTAAAAATTACAAAAACAATATAAAATTCGTAAAAATCAAATAAAATTCTTTAAAAAAATAAAAAAAATCAGGAAATCCATTATCTTAGGTTTTCTACCGTTTTCCTAGTTTAAAACAGTTTGCCTCCCTGAGTTCGACACTCCCGTACGAATCACTATACACATTTGTTTAGGAGTATAAATAAAAATAAAGAAGATTAATTTCACATTAATCTTTTCTGACAAAACCCACTCGGTCGACAACGACCGCAATATTATTTCTGTCTCTTTTTGCAGGAGCTCAGAAGCAGGTCGAGTGCCGTGTTTTCAATGGCCCAGACCCGATCTTCATCCTTGGTGAAATAGAAGCCCCCAAAAGAAGCATTGACGAGCCCCTGCAACTCCGATGTAAGCTTGCAGAAGAAACTCTGGACAAGGTTGGGCTTGGATATATCGTGGTGTGGGCACCGGTTTGTGATTCGTCAGCTTGCATACTTTGTCATCCTCAGTCATGAAGCCCTGGGGCTGCTCCATGTAGATATCCTCCTCGAGGTATCCATTGAGGAAAGCCGTCTTGACGTCCATCTGCCAGATGTCGTAGTCAAGATATGCACCTATAGCTAGCAGTGTCCTGATGGATTTAAGGATAGCCACAGGAGAGAATGTCTCATCATAATCGATGCCTTCTCTCTGTGTGTAGCCCTTGGCTACGAGCCGTGACTTGAAAGTCTCTACTTTCCCATCAGGTCCCCTCTTTCTCTTGAGGATCCATTTACACCCAATGGGTTTTACCCCTTTAGGAGGATCCTCTAGGGTCTATATACCATTCTTATGCATGGAGTCAATCTCTGACTTCATTGCTAGCATCCATCTATCCATGTCTTGATCCGCGAGTGCTTAATCAAATGAAGTAGGATTAATGTCAGTCTCACTTGACACATGGAAACCATACCTTTCAGGTGGTGCAACTACCCTCGAACTCCTTCAAAGAGGTATGGGTGTTTCATCTTTATTTATCTCTTCAGTTTCTGATCTAGGAAGCTCAGAATGCTCAGGAGATTCAATGAGTTCCTCTACTTCATTCTTGTCTTGACCTTTAAGGAAATCATTCTCCAGAAACTTCACATCTCTAGAAACAAAAACCTTTTAGGTCTCAGGGTCATAAAGCTGGTATCCAATACCATCTTTAACATACCCAATGAAGTAACACTCACGAGAGCGAGATTCTAGCTTACTTACATCCACGTTCTTCACATGGACCAAGCAAACCCAAACCCTCAAGTGATTAACACCAGGTTTGGTTCCATACCGGAGCTCATGAGGATTCTTAGGTACAAATTTGCTAGGAATCTTATTCAGGATATATATTGCAGTCTCTACTGCATATCCCCAAAAACTAAGAGGTAAATGTGCTTTGCTCATCATTGAACGGACCATGTCCATGATGGTCCTGTTGTGTCTTTCAGCAACACCATTAAGTTGGGGAGTTCCAGGAGGAGTGAGAATGGAAACAATTCCATTCTCTGTAAGGTATTCCTTGAATTCATCTGAGAGGTACTCGCCACCTCGATCAGATCGAATCCGTTTAATCTTCATATCGGTTTGGTTCTCAACCAAAGCCTTGAACTCTTTGAACTATTCAAAGGTTTCAGACTTATGACGTAATAGGAAGACAAACCCGTATCGCGAATGGTCATCAATAAATGTCAAATAATATCGATATCCATTTCGAGTCGCGGTACTGAAGGGACCACGTACATCGGTATGTATTAGGTCAATAATACCTTCGCATCTCGTAACCTTGTTACGGAAAGGCGTCCTAGTTATTTTACCCTGAATGCAATGTCTGCAAGTGGGAAAAGGTTGAACCTATAGAAAATCTAGAGGTCCATCCTTTATCAATCTATTGATCCTATCAACATATAAATGACCAAGCCTTTGATGCCAAATCTCATTTGACAGATTTTTATCCTCCCTGGATCTTTTAGGGTTTTTATTAGTGGTTGTACCATTCATGATATATTTATCAATGCACAACTCATAGAGTCCACCAGAAGTTAAAACACCATCTGCAATATATTTATCATAACGATTTATGACTAATTTATTATAGAAAAGGAATGAATATCCGCTTATAACAAGCTTAGATACAGATATCAAGTTCCTTCTGACTTCGGGTACATAAAGACACTCTTTAAGTATAAGGAATCTACCACTAGATAATGATAGTCGACAAGTCCCGACGGCTATTGCCGCAACACTTGCATCAGATCCCATCTGGATGACTATCTCCCCTTCCTCCAGATTTCTAGTTTCCTGAAACAAATGCAACAAATTGCATATATGAACAGAAGCACCAGAATCTACAACCTAACTTCCTTCTCATCCGACGAGAAAGCTAGTTTCAATGATGAAAGTAGATTTCATACCTGTTGGGGCTTTACCTTTGTCTGACGACTTCATGTATTCTGGGAAGTTACGCCTCCAGTGCCCCGGCTTTTTGCAGTGGTGACAGACGTCGGATTTCTTCGACGCCATTAGAGTGGATGCATTGGAAGAAGAGACAACATTTTGTCCCTTCTTCTTTCTCTTCTGGGTCGGGCCCTTCCGAGAACCATGCTTCCGACCGTGCTTCCCTCTGACCTGTGCAACCATTGCACTGTCAGTGGGACCATCCTTCTTCATTACGTCTTCTGCAGACTTTAATGCAACAAGAAGACCAGTGCTTGTCAATTCCAGCTTGTTCATGTGGAATGACACTACAAAGTTATTGAAAGACTTGGGCAACGACACCAGAATGAAGTCAGCTTGCATGTCTGCATCCATGGTTGCCCCAAGAGTCTCCAGCTCCGACAAGTACCCAAACATTTTGAGTACATGTTCACGGACCGAAGTCCCTTCTTGCATCTTGCAGCGAATGAGTTCTTTCATAACATTGTACCGCTGGGTGCGGTTAATGTCACCAAACATATCCTTAAGATTCTGCATTATCTCCTGGCAAGTACTCATCTCTACATGTTGCTTCAGCAGAACATTGGAGAGAGAACCCAGGATATAGCATCTAGCCAAGACATGATCTTCATCATACTTGTCATTGAATGCTTTTTCTTCCTTTGATTTAGGGTTCTCATGCTTGTCCACGGAGAGCACATAATTTATGCGCTCTGCAGAGAGAACAAGCTCCAAATTACGGATCCAATCCGAGTAATTTGGGCCGGTCAATTGGTTGACCTCAAGAAGCCTACTTACTGGGTTCAAGGACTTCATTTTCTGAAATTAAGAATGCACTATATTAGAACATATAATCATATATTCTTATTTATGGTATTTGATTAAGGTATTTTAAATCAAATTATTCTTGCATTGTTGACTTTGAAAGTTAATTCCCTTAACCACTTTCAAAGTAAGAGATATACTTACCGCTATATCTCTAGCAAGAATTGGGATCTCCTCTTTATCTTTGTCACATCCCAATAATATGAGAATCTGCAACTCCAATAAAAAGAAGCGGGAACACATTTTGCCTTGCAAGTCCAACTTGCATTTCCCAATTCGGTCTTTAACACCCGGGCCCACCACCCCCAAGGCGATGTTGGCCCGTTGTTAATTGAACCAACCATCAACATGAATAGTACTCGCTATGCGCAAAGGATCCGATATTGGGGTCACTACGCATACGACCTTACTCTTTCGAGAAGCAAGGAGCTCGATCCAGATGCGCTTGCATACAGGAGCTGTCACTTCGGACATGCGTCTCCTACATGCAATCCCTGGCGACGGAACCCTTCGCCCTGACGGGAGACCATGGATGTCACTTGTGTGATCCTCCATCTCATATTCAAATTTTAATTAATTACCATGAACCATATTCATATAATTAATTCTTCCAAGAGAAATGATAACTCTCTTCATAATAGAGTGTCTCAATTGGACATAATTAATTTGATCATATTAAATTAGTTATCAATCCAATTCAATCAACAAACTTGATTATTTTTACTTGAATATAAATATGGTAATATCTCAAAGTACATGTTAATTTGAATTTTAATAATTAAAAAATACACCTTGATTTTCTCCGACATTATATAGTCCCTACCCGCTGTCATGGCCAGTACCAACGACAGTGGGACGGACCACATACGTTGCAACCCGCAACCCCAATGCTCTCCGACTAGTCACCATATCCACCTCGGGAAAGCATAATGCCAGATATATCAATTTGTACTTGAGATGATCATCAGTTTTTCAACTGAAATTATACCATATACTAATAATCAAAATATTTTTGATTATAAGGAAATTTGCTACACAAATTCCCAATCCTATTCAAGCATCAAGTTTGATGATTGTGTTTCCAATTAAGATTTAGATCAAATCTAATCAATTAATTGGTTGAGGACAAGTCAATTAAGTAAATAATCATCTTCCAATATTTCATAATTATTTTTCATGATTATTTCATGAAATTAACAATTAATTTCATTAATTGACAATCACATGGTTCTAGATTAGGACTGCAATTTTAGTAGTGACCCCTACTCACTAAAATTAACATATCTCTATCAATTTAAATTTAAATTAGACAAACTCAATTTTCAAAGATTGCTAACTTGATTTAGGACAGAACTCAAGTGATGTTTCACACATTTCGAGGCGGATCTAAACAGTAATTAGCTCTTTAATCATGTTAGGATCTGCAGTTCCCGCAACAGTGCATACATGTTCATTAAAACAACCATATCTCGAGCATACGAAATCCGATTTACACAAACTCAGATCATATGGTTTGCTTATTTAATGGGGAATAAAATTCAATCAAATAATTCGTGCTTAAACATTTTAAACATGGTCGAAATTATTTACTAAACAGATCTGCGAAATCAAATGCGATAAAAAACTTTCGCGATCTTAACGAATCCAAGTCGTCCTTGGTTTGCGAATCATATTCGAAACCGTCGACCTATGGCTCTGATACCACTTGAAGGATATGGAATTATCCTCAAGCGCATCACGGAAGCGTGATTGTCGTATCGGATACGACGAAGAACGACTAATCGTACTAGTTGTTCTATGCAGTGGAATTTAAAAATTTTCATACGATGAAACCACATGATCCAAGAACACTTCTTGGATCGTTTCATCTATAACCACAATAAGTATAAGGAATACCTCTTGAAGCGTGGTTGAACGAGTCTCTAAGAGAAGAGACCTCCCGTCTCAAGTCCGATCGTCGGAGAGATTGCTTGCGAGCACGGGGAAGAACCGCGTTGTCCTCGCAATCCAAGAAGATGATCCAAGCACGTTGATCCTGATCTTGTCGTACGAGATCCAACGTCTCCTTCGTGAGTGTATCACTCTAAGAAGACAGAATAACAAAGAACGTCGAAGCGGCGGCGCGGTGGCGAAAGCGTCGACGAGAACCTCTCCTCTAGGGTTTGATGGTCGGCCACCAAATAGAGGGAGAGAGGGCTATCATGTATGAAGAAAGAGAGAGAGAGAGAGCTTCAAATTGCATGTACTAGAGAGCATGGTATGCCTCTCTATTTATAGGGTTTTGGGATCCATGGATCTCAATCCATGGGACATATAAAATCAATGGATGAGATTGATTTCTGTCAATCCAATGGTCAAGATTGTTGTTGGTAAAAACCAACAACTTGTGATTTAATTTATATTAAAATATATTTGTCAAGATCAAATATAAATCAATCCTAAATTATATCAACAAATAAAGAGAAGATTACAAAGGAGATCATGCCTCCCCATGAAATAGGGTGGACGACCACCCATTCCATATAGGAATTGGGTGCCGCCCACTCCTTTCCAAAATGGGGCAATCTCATGGATTTCCATGAGATTGCATACCTCCTTGAATTTCTCTATTATTTATTTCCAATAACTTTTGTTGGGATTTATTCAGCAAAAATAATTCACAATTATATTTGAGAATATTGCAATCTTGCCACTGAAAAATTGTGAATCATATTCACAACCCAAAACAACATATACTTTACATTGTCAATTAATCACACAATGTGTATCCAATACACATAATAATTAATCAACAAATATAAATTATAATTAGCTCTCTCTAATACATTATAAATCACATTTATAATATATTATGAATAATTGGATATTTCTATCCACATTATTCTTATCCATATTAATTAAATCACATTTAACTATATTGGATAATTTCTTCACACATAAGATGATTAAATCACATTTAATCATTACTTCTTTATTGCTTAGATCTTATGAAATTATTCTTGAACCCTTCAAGAACAATGCGATTTCTCCGCAGATACTTGGAGATAAGGACAGGGCGATTGCATTGTTCCACGTATAGTGACTTGGATACTGAGATCATATCTCAAATCCACATCCCATGGACCTCCTACTGATGCTTGATCAAATCAAGACCGTAGACCTAATCTTCTCATTGTATCTGAATCTTATTCAGATCAATGTCCAGTTCATGGACTAAGATTAGGTCACTTCTCTAATGAGAGGGGTCACTAAAATCCAAACCTGTTTCATCACTCCCTCGGAATGGAAGCGTCATGGTTATACAATCGTTTATGATCACATCACCCTCAGGTATTCCCAATACCTGTACATCCTACATACTGGAAGACCTATAATCATTCTGAAGATAAAGATCACTTTTACACTGTCATCATCACGGTTTGATCATTAAGTTTCTCAATCTTGGTCGCCGGAAATTTGTATAGATCATATGCTTTCCCAAAGCATATATCTTACCTTCAAATTCATGTCATGCTTCCAAAGCATGACGACAATGCATGGAATTTGATTAGTCCCAATACCTCATGAGTGAGCTCATGTCTCCCGGTTCATAAGTGAACATGTATAATCCCTTTGAGAGATCATATTACTCATATGTCCTTACATGCACACCAGCTCGCCGGTGTATAGACCTTGGTTAGGTCATCAACCTATTGGTCTGCCAAATGTACATACTCAGACATATAGCAACACATCTGTCTCCGGTCAGAGGATGCATGCCTATGTTGTGACAGTATTCAACGTAGGTCTTTGGTTATCTCGATCTCGTTAAGTCAAACCATTGACTCAACTAATCTGACACCTCCGAATCATTATTCCCATGCAGAGGACCTGCATTAAGAGGTCAGTCAGATATCAGCCATTTGAGATAGGATTGCCATCTCCTACTCAGGTTGGAGATCATCACTTAACAATCATTTGACGATGCTTGATGAGTCCTCTATCTAACTCCTTAGATATTCATCCAAGCATCAGCCTCTATGATTTCACTCAATGAACCAACAGTTGTATGATTATCAAGTTGGCCATGATACATAACCCTTATTATATAGAGGGACCCTATAGTGCATTCATTCATTCAATCTCAGAAATGGAGTGAAAAATAATCAATAACTTTTATTGATAATTTACTTATTACAATAACATTTATTGTAGGAATGGTTCTCCCGGGGCTCACATTGCTAACACCCTCCAGTTCTTTTCCCCTTCTTCTCATTTCTCCCCCTTTCAGCACGATAGACCATAGAAGGAAATACCTGACTCCCTGAGGACGAGTTACTGGGAGGGGGGTTTGCATGATAGTCCGACACTCGATGGGGAGAGCTAAAATCTTTTGCACACATGAGACAGTTGTTCAATGTTCATGGGATATGCTTTGGGAGAAGGATTGATCTAAGATGACTCCTGAGTCGAATATATTTTAATGATATGTAGAACTTGAGGGCTGTTGATTTTAAAATCCTAAGTCTCACAGAAGTTCCGCCACAATATTAACCCAAAGGTCGGATCTAGCTCCATTTCCACATTTTGTTCATGACTTTGGTATGGAACCCAAAATCATCCACTTTTGTATTTCATTCTAGTTACTCGGGGATGAGCAAGGTTTAAGCATAGGGGATTGATGAATATGCGATTTATCATACTAAAAGATGAAAATAGAGCTTCGTTCTGAGTAATTAGTTGCATTTCATCATTTATTCTGCATTTTTATCATTCATGCATTTAAAATTAATATTTGTATTTTAGCACTCATAATTGTATGTCCACATAAATTCATGCAATTTTTAACTAATTCATGCTAACTCCAATTTACCTAAAACCACCTTCATTGTGTACATATTACCAATAAGATTTAAGGAAAATAGAAAAAAATTACTAACTTAAATAATTGACCCATGAAATAAAATACCAATTTCATACTAGACAAACTAAAATACTCATATCTTCCTCATAGAGTGTCTGATTTAGGTTTTAAAGTAATACATATTTAAAGACCTTTAAAATAAGACCAAATTCATTAAAATTAGAACTCGTATGTGAAAGTTGAGTTTTGTGCTTCTTTTGCGTGTTTTGAGTTTTACCTCATTTTGAACTAATATTTTATGTACATAATTAACCCTTTTTATTTATTTCTTTTTCATTTATATTCTTTGATGATTTTTTTAAATAAAATACACAAAAATCCAAATTCAAAATGAGAGTGAAATCAAAGAAACTAACCAAGTCCGAGTGTCCCCTCAGAGTCTGTACAAATATCTCATTTTTTCTTCTTTATTTTAATTCCCCGTTTTCTTATTTATAAAAATCCAAAAAATCAGATTCTTGTGTAAATATTTATCTTTGATTTTTTTCTTTATTTTTCTCAATTTTTCTCTTAATTAAAAATCACAAAAAATAACAAAACCCAAGAATCAAGGTATTTTATGTACATAGAGTACCTCAAAAATATGATTTTTCATAGTTGACCTTATGTGCTCTTGATCCTTTCATGAAAGTTGTAGATCTCATCGAGATGAGCTATTTTTGTGTTGGGCACTTTTCGATCCGAGGTTATCTGCTATTTCTTCTGGGTTTTTCTTTTATTTTTATTTCTTGATTTTTCGGGAGTTGACACGCAGTCGCTCCTGGAGCCGTCACATGTCACTCATTTTTAACCTTTTTTAAATTTGTTATTTCATTTTTATTAAAAAGTTAAAAAAATTAAAAATTAAAATTTAAAAAATATAATTACGGCACGTGTTGGTCACGTGCCTCTGCCTGTACGTGTCTAGAAATTGCTGCCTTTATCTCTTTCTCTCCGACAGCACCCTCTCTAGTCAACACCGACACCCCCGCAACCTCTTCCGTGGGCATTGCGCAATGACAGACATCTCGAGCAATGTCCGCAGCTGTGCAATGTCCTTCTTATCTCCTCCCTTACCTCCTTATAAAACCCAACAACAACTTCCCTATTCGACCATCCACCATCATCAGGAAGAGAGGGAGCTTGGAGTTGGGTTGGTAACAGTGAACCCAACTCCTGCGACTACCCCAAGGCGAGATCTTCAAACTTCAGGCCAAGTCGCCGGTCCCTTGAAGTGACGACTATGAGGAGCGGCATCTCCCCCTCCGATCTCGGGCGTCAACCTCCACCCATATACCCCCTAATCACCTTCCCTTGTTTTTCATTGTTTCACATGTTCTCCTGATTGCATCCTCTTCCATGCACCTTCATTCCTCTGCACCACCACTCCAGCGACTTCACCGCCATCTCCATCATTGCGACTCTGTCGCTCCTTCCGGGATCCCCATCACAGCCTGCACCTCCGTCCTCGCCGCATTTCCCTATCGTGGATCCATCACCATCAACGTCCACGCATACTTCAGGTTCCCATTCCACCCATTCTCCATCAACTACAGAGCAGCCAACGGCCTCCGCCTGCAGGTGCCTCGTCATCCATCGATAGTGATGGAGAGAGGGAGGGGCGGGTGGGGGCTTAGCCCCCCGGCTCTCGACCAAAATCCGTATATACGTTTAATATATAGTACTATATATAATCTAAATACATTATTTAATAATTAAAATTTACATGTTATGTATAATAGCCTCCCCATATCTCAACAAAAAAGTCAATATACAGGGAATAAAGGGGTTGCCCCCACCACACTTTTCCGCAATTTTTTTTGAAAAATATCACTATGTATATTCATCTTTCCCTCCAATATGTCATTTAAGTTTCGTTAGAAATAGAGATTCTTTTGCCCTCCATCTAGAACAGGTAATTTTAATGGTATAAATTATACATTGTTGTAATCGACCTTATCTAGATGGATGGCATAGGAGTCTCTATTTCTGATGAAATTCGAATGACATATATGCGATATATATAGATGAATATACATGGTGATATTTTTAAAAAATAAAAAAAACTCGGAAAATGGGGGTGGGGGCAGCCCCATTGCACCCATATCTATAATCTAATTGCAATAATTAACTATTAACAATACATGATGTGCATAACCAGATACTGATACAACTTTATATGTCCATCATCATATATAATTGTAAACTGCCATAGATATGTAATTGTTTTTATGATATATTATATAGATAATGATTTTTTTATTTTCTTTGCATATACGGATATGGATTTAGATTCCTCGATCATTTTTTAGGTTCATAAAACATAGGTTACATATTTTCTAGAGTATACATATATGGATACAGATACCTATTTGTATCTGCATATTTGCAACCCTATTTGTATCTGTGTCTATTTTAAAATAGATATGCAGATAAACGTACACATGTCAAAATATATATAACAAATATGATAAAGGATTGATATATACCTATGTTTGCTTGCATCCATGTAAGTAAAAAGTATTGTATAGTGTTATTTGTTTGAAAATATTAAATCTAGTGGTATTACATAATATCATATTAATAAATATATATTTTAGCGATATGAACAGTTTTGTAGGGATCTTTTTGTCAATACGATGTTTATAAGGAATATTTATGTTTGATTATAAGGTTATATAGATACTTCTATAGAAAAATTATTCCCAATATTAGTTTCGATCAATTAAGGAATTATTGGAAACTCACCTTATAGATTTGAATTCATTTTCAAGAATCAAACTTTATAGATTGAAACTTCCATTAATGTTCTATACATCCTCCAAATTTCGCTCAAATAGGATATCATTTCTTAGTTTATCTTAGTGGTTAAATATTCCACCCTCTGGCCGCAAGCCACCCAGCCCACCTCGTGCCTCTACGACACGATCGCCTCTCCTCCACACTCCTCGGCTCCATCGACGAAGAAGTAGGGGTGCAACACCTCTCGTACTTCGCATCCCCCTGGGGGGAGATTTTACTTCCATGCCCTTACAGATTCCACATATAACAGAAGGGCTCTTGATTCAAGCAGCACGTGCCCTAGTGGACAATTGCATAAACCCCTAGGGGGTTCATGTAATTACGATTAAGTCCTTCCACTGCATTTTTTGGTTTTAATTAATTATTATATTTTGCATACAGGAACCTCTATGTATTCTACCATTTAAACCTTATTTTGGCATCATTTTATCATTTTAAAAATTTCTCATTGTCGAACTACTTATGCTAGTCATTATAAATATTTTATTCAATTTTTGTAAGACATGATTTATTCAATATAATTATTTTTGTGGAAAATAGCATATTTTCCCTCTGCATGATATTTAATTGATATTAAAGATATCTGTTGCTCCACAAATTCCCAAAAATTTATAATAAATAGAGTTTGCGTAGTTCTACTTTATGCCAAAATTTCATCTCATTTGCATGCATATCGAGGTCTGAATAAATTAATTGGTGATTCGTGTAATTGATTTTTAATAGGTCATATATCAATTATTTTCAAGATCTAATAATTTTCCTGGGTTCCTCTCATATAGACTAATCTAGGATAATTTTATTTTTGTGAAATAAAGTTGTTTTATATTTATTGAAAGTAATTTTCTTAAAATCACTCTACATTCATATTTAATTTGTAGTTAATTCATTCTCAGTCAGAAACTTCCAAAAAAATTATAGTCTAAGTTCATCACATTTCACATTCCGGTCAAGTTTGAGGATTTTTGGAATTCATTTGATCGAAATTTGTAATTTAACCCCTGAACTTTGTCAAAATTGCATTTGCCTCATTTATTGCATTTAACTACAAAAAATGCCCCTTAGAAAACGTAACTTCGAGATCGACTAAAAACCAACCTAAGGAGACAGTTGCCTCCCTGAGTATGACCTATCAAGTAAAAAATTAATTAATCGCTCGCTTTTAATTGGCAAAATAATTAAAATAGCAATTTTTTATCAACCTTGAATTGCCCGACTACAACAAATGAACAACATTTTAGTCGTTAATTCGAATGAATTAAGACGTCTATTTTTCGACTTCATCAGTGAATCGAGCCATGTATTTTAAATTATATGATGTCTAATGTTGTGACTCTCAAGAGCAGAAGAGTATTGCTGCCATCATCCACTGCCAAGGGGAAAAATAAAGTGTCTTCTCGAGAGTCATCTTATGCATCAACCGGTCCAGCAGTAGAGCTGGGTGAGGAAGAATATGATGGAGGAGCAACATAACCAACACCACCATCGAGAGGAAAATTTACAAAAAAATAGCAAAAAGAAAATCTACAAAAAATGAAGAGCCAAAGCCGAAGGACCCACACTGGAGGAGTCAGCACCAATACCCCTTCCACCGCAGACTGATGAAGCTGAAGCTCATGCACATATGTTTTTTTTCCTATTTTGCAAGATGGCCCCTCTTTTGGACAATCATATGTGAATCCACAAAATTTGCATGTATAGCTTATAATATATATTAGCAAGATAAAATATATAATACGTATGTGTTAACAAGAAAAAAAATAAAAAATCTAAAAAATCTAAAACACGGGTCACATATACCTATATTTTTGAACTAAAATATGCAACTTTCATTCGAAGCCTATTTTGTAAGTACTTCTTGAAAGTTGTAAAACTCCAAGTTTTGAATGAGTTTTATTTTTAGATTTTCTTGATTTGAGATCATTTATTATTTTCCCCATTTTCTTCTTAATTTTTTTTCTTGATTCTTCCTTACCAAGTGGTATTTTAGTATGTCTCGTCTTGGCCTTAGTGTAGTCAAACACTCCTTCGATTGGTTGTGCCCCCATCTTCCCTTCTTCAATCTTGAGGAAAGACCCATATTAACCACTCCTGCAACATACCCAATCCAATGCCTAATCTCTCCTAATGCATGAACCCAACACCATTGATCTTCATCAACCTTCATCCTCTTCCTCCCTTCCTTGGTTGCATAAGTTCTTTTCATCCTTGAAGCACCACCATACAAAAACCTTCCCTAATTTTCAAGCAGTCTTCATACACCATTCTTTGAGCCCTTATTTCTAGCTCCTGAACTCATTGGAGATGACTACTCCACCATCATAGTTGAGTCATGATGAGGAGGGCATTATCCAGTGAGGTTCCTTGGAGGCCTCCTTTATTATATCAACAACTCAAGAAGCTACAGAGCTTCACACTCAGTTTGTTGGGGTGATCTAACCCAAGACCAAGTGCATTGATTGAACTATTTTTAGGCTAGTATATCCATTTATCTATCTCCAAGTGAACTCAATTCTTTTGCATCTTCCATTTTCTTTTTCTTTTTCCTCAGTAACACTCCATGTTCTTGTGCTATTTATAGTGTTTTACGAATTAACTATGTACCCGTCACCATACCCATGTCTATCTACTATCCATCTCTTGATCTAGTTCTCATACTCTTTTCATCTTCGCCCACGTAATGGTGGAAGCACATATTTTATCTTTCCCCATTGCAAAGAAGATTGTGCACCTTCAAGTGTCCCCCAACCTGGGTTGTGCTTGGTTACTCTAACCCTAAATCGAGCCCACAAAGGTTGAGACTTTTTATCAATCTTTCTCATAATCCCCAGCAACGAGCACAAGTCAAAGTATTTATTGGAGGTCTCGCTTGAGATGCCTCCCTCTTTGGCATATCTGAAGAAGATGAGTAAGGAGTTTAACCATCGTTCAATCAAGATCCATCGCTCCATCACCACCGTCAGGCAATGGATGAAGCTCGATTGTTAATCGACCCACTTTAGGTCAATTGTGATTGTTTCTCCTCAAGGCTTCTCCATATTGGATAGATCCTAACCAAGCATCCATCACCTGATAATATGTTCAAGCTCGGATCCCATAAACAATTGCCACACCAGTCGTAATTCTGTCGTAGGATTCCACACAGCGACAAAGATCCTCTGTTGTAATGGGAATTACAATAGAGGAGTTGTAATTCTTTTTTATTATTTTGATTTTCAAATCCAACCTTATGCATTATATATTAGGCTAATGTACCACATATACTCCAAATTTCGCTCAAATCCAAGGGCATTTGTTATTTATTGTTATAGTCAAAAGTCCAGTTCTTTTTTAAATGGGATTTAAGCTGCTTAAATATTGATCTGGCATTTGATCGTTAATATAAAATATCAAATGTGCGCAGATTTGAGCGAAATTTGGAGGATACATGGAACATTAGTTTAAGATATAATCCACAAGGTTGGTTTTTTAAAATCAAAATGGCAAAAAATTGAAACTACATGAGCGGATCCTTGTCCTCCACATAGAACCACATGCGCTACATGCATGACTTGTATTTTTGGAGGATACCCTTCAACTTTCGCTAAATGCCCCATAAATCCACTCCTTCAAAATCCCACACAAACACATACATGATTAGGGATGACAATATGGGTATACCCATTAGGTACCCGACCCAAATCCGCCTCATTTAACGATCTGAAACCCGTCTCATTTATTTTTGGATGAGTTTGGATTTTGAATTTACTACCCAAATGGGTATGGGTATGGGTTTGTGATTGCCTTGTGATACCCGAACCTGTCCCAAACGTGAATAGATAATAAATATGAGGGATATTTACGCCCATAACCTTGAGTAGTTTTATAATAACACCAGAAACCTTCTATAATCACGAATTACACCCAGGACCTTGAATATCTTACACTCATGTCCCCATGTTAGCTTCCTCGCCCAACCTTCTCTAACCAAGCAACTCCCTCACCCCACTGACATTCTCCCACCGAAAGCCCGACCTCTACCATGCGACCCCCTCCTCTAGCCAGGCAATCCCTCGTCACCATCCTCTCGACCCCCACCAGGCAACCCCCCTTCCCCATCTTCGAAGCCCGAAGCCCTTACTGGGTAGCCCCTGAGACCTGTCAAAGCTACCTGCAACATACCCCCCCCTCGGTCGCCGCCTGCATCCTCCCCACCCCTGCTTCCCCAAATCTCTACCTCAAGGCACCCCCTCCCTGCAACCCCCACTCCTGCCTCCCCAAAGACCCTACCCCTACCAACATCTGCTCCCTCGAAGCCCCCCTCCCATCACCGCCTGCAGCCACCCCAAAACCCCCTACACCCCCACCCTTGCCACCTCCCTTGTTCAACCATAAACACCGCTACAAGCTCCGCCTACCTGTCACCTCTCTCGTCAAAATCCCCCCTATGTTTGCGACGATGGATTCGATCATGTGACAACGTGCACGAGGTTGAAGGTCTCTTGTAGAGAAAGATGGGGAGGGGGGAGATGGTCGGTAGGGGCCAGAGGCGGAGGGGGAGTTGTTCGGCGACGGAGGGGGGTGTTGCTGGAGGAGGAAGGGGGAGCTGCTTGAGGAGAAAGGTGGCGGGTTTTTTTTCTTTTTTACTTTTGATTTAATTTTAGCAGTTGGATTGATGCTTGGCTAGATTAACTTGATGTTACAGTTGGTGTTAACAGTTGAAATGAATAGAAGGTTTTGGATGTGAGATGGAGTAACTATTTGAGTTTCTCATGTAATTCGTGATTAAAGAAGGTTTCTGGTGTAATTATGAAACTACCCAGGGTTACAGGTGTAAATATCCCTAAATATATATACATATGTGTGTGTTGCATTATAGTCGAACTTATTAAATCCACTTCTTATCTAATAGGTATTTAGTTATATATATATACATTCAATTCAATTTTATACTCTATCCATTTATTCATATTAACTACCTCTTGTATCTTCAATAAATAAAAAATTATCAATCTAAAAGAGTTAAACATCTTTTATATATATATATATATATATATATATATGAGGCCCTTCTAATGAGGTGGACCTTTCTTGAAATTTAAAATGCCACTGTCAAATTTGTAAATTGTGTAATAATTTTTTAAAATACAACTGCACGTTGTAAAATAATGATGATCGTACTATTTGTAAAATATAGCATCCATATCATAACTAAAATTTTTGTCTAATATAATAATATTTTCACAAATCTTTCTTGATATACATATTATTCTAACATTTATTATTAATTTTATGTAGTTAGAAACTATAAAATAAATAGAAAAATACCTAAATTGGTCTGACTTTCCTTGCATCCTAGAAAGGCCCACCTCATTGGAAGTTTCCCATATATATATATATGATATCTTTCAAATGAGACATGGTCCTTCCATCCCTAAAGAAGGCCAACGATCCCATGCGTCCATACTTAATCCGTCGGTTGTTATTAAAGGTATGTTATAATTATTATTTAATTAATCAAAAATCTTTTTTGGTCATTTTTCATTATCTAAATATTGTATGTAACAATCTAATTTATCTCATCATTAATCTCTCTCAAAATCTTTCCTTTTAATTTCAAAATCTCGCACAAAAAGTGGGAAGAAGAGGAGGACGTCAAGCTCCCCTCATCTCTCTGCCATTGCTCGTCTTCATCGTGGGAGGAAGAAGATCACGACGGTCTTCGCTCGTCTCTCCGCCATCGCCCATCTTCATCGTACGCACATCACAGATCTTGTCTCCACCATCATCACAAGTATCGTCAACCTCCTTGCCGCCTTCATCTCCACCTTCATTGTCGACTATGAAGATGATGATCGAATGCTCTTTGAAGTGATTTTTAGCATCATGCGTGACCTCATCGATAAGGAAGAAGTCGATGGCACGTGTAGTTTCCAGGGAATGATGTTGCGACTCTCCAAGAAGACCTTCATGCAAATGACGACGAGAACACGTAGATCAAATGACGATGCATGTACACGGTGTTGCAACCAGTCCTGGATGAAGAACGATTTGTAGTTTGATACAATATTGACATGTACTATACAATACTAGTGTGTATTATATAATTTTGATATGTATTATACATATATGTTATGTATTTTTCCAAATCAAGTGGTTACGAATGAAATTGTATTTTTTTCATAAATCCTGTATATATTGATGTGCATTACACATTTTGGATGTGCATTATACATTTTAGATGTGTTTTATACAAATTTAGTTTCTATATTCACATCAATTAAGCGTGAATGACTACCACAATTTTTACAAAAAATATAAATTTTATTATATAAAGAACCATACAATCATCACAAAGAACCATACATAATTACTAATATGAATTGTATTCTACAAAGAATCATACAAAATTTATAAATAACTGATGGCTTTTTTAATGAACAATAGATTCTACAAAAAACATACAGTCGTTTCAAAAGGAACCTTGAATTCTACAAAAATATTTGTGAGGATACAAACATATGCCCAAATAATGTTGTCCAACACAAAACTGGATATTTTTTAAATACGATATAATGAAAAATATCAAAATAAAACTAGCCAAATTTAGTATTTCGGAATATTAATTGGCATGCATAATTAATGCAAAAGTTGATGATAAAAATGCCCTTTTGGGTAAATAAATTGATGTCGTTAGATTTGAATCTAACGGCTACGATCGTTGGCCTTCCTTAAGGATGGAAGGACCAAGTTTTATTTGAAAGGACCCCTATATATGTGGGAAATGGAACTGTCCCTTAGGGGAGCTAACTTGGCTCCCCTGCCCCATTTTTCCTATTTATTATTTTTTTTAAAAATGAATCCATGAAAATTCACTATTATATACTATATTATATCATTCAAGTTTCGAGAGAAATGGAGACTCCTACAGCCTCCATCTAGACGGATATTTTGACCGATAGCAGAATTATTGAAATTGACCACATTCAGATGGAGGCCACATGAGTCTCTTTTTTGCACGAAATTTGAATGTCATAGTATAAGGATATAATGACGGAAATCCACGAATGTATTTTTCAAAAAAAATGAAAATGGGGAAAATTGGACAGGGGGACCCAAGTTAGCTCCCTCCAGAGGACAACCCCATTTTACCCATATATATAGGAAATATATCCAATAAGGTGCACTTTTCAAGGAAAGCCCATCATCTCATCCATATGTAAATCCAACGTTTACGATTAATTCTTTTTAATCTTATTTCTTTAAATGTTGAAAACATATTTTAGTCTTTTTTGTTTCATTCTAAAAATAGAATGTGACAACCCACATTCTATTCTTGGTCCATTTGTTGGGAATCCCTTACTAGGGTTTTCCCCTCCCACAACAATCAGTGGTAGCTTGAGTTCCATGTGGAGCACAGCGATGGATGCGTACGGGGCAGAGCTCGACGGCAACAAAGGAGGTGGTGGAGTACATGGTGGAGCACGTCAGAACATGTAATGGGGTATATTTATTAACATTTTTTTATTTGTATTTTTTTAATTGTGTTTTTATTTTCATTTTTTATTTTCATTATTTACGTTTTTTTTATTTGCGCTTTTTATTTGTATTTTTTATTTGTAGTTTTTACTAGCATTTTTATTCACTTTTTTTGCATTTTTTATTTGTGTTTTTGATTTCAAATCCATTCATTGATTTCTTTTATTAATTGTCTAACAATATCAGATTTTTTATAATATTGAATATCTTTTTACAAAATCAGATCATTTTTTACAAATCTCAAATGCTTTTTACAACATCGTGTATTTTTTTACATGTACAACTTTTTAATAATCTCAAATAAATTTTTACAAATCCAGATCACTTTTACAAGTTCAGATCATCTTTTACAAATCTCAAGTCGTTTCTTACATTCTCGTATTGTTTTTTTACAAAACTATTATCAAAATTGCAACTGTGATTTTATTTAATAATGCAAGATCTAGTTTTATAATGTAAATACAAATTTTACAAAGTTTTTTAACAATCTGTATAACGCAGAAATGCTACCTCATTGGCAAAACCTCATTGAATAAATAGCAACAAAAAATACTAAATCAGACGAGCTAAAAATGAAAAAAAATGAACAGATTAAATGAAACTCATATTCAAAACAAAATTTAGATTCAAAACGGAAACATATGGACTAAAATACCATTTTGGTCAAAGAACCATTAGATTGAGATCTAATGAATCTCGTGATGGGCTTTCTGTTGATGCAGGAAATGTACACCTCATTGGAAGGGCATACACACATGCAACACACCTTTAACATTCCATACGCATTAAACATGTTTGTGTACCACCATATTACATGATCTTCCTCTGTTTAATCTATGTGCGAAATCTTATGTACATTTATTAATAGTGTGGGTACCCATTGAGTACATGGGTATCCGTTGAGGAAATGGGTACCCACTAAAAATTACCTGTTCAATAAATGAGAGGCGATGAGTAGTGATTTTACAAATGGGTACGGGTTTGGGAATATTGATACTTGTCCCAAACCTGACCCGTTGATATCCGTAAACATGAGACGGGGATAATTGGGCTCAACACCCTATAGTCTTTTTCTTATAGTACAGAAGTAATTCTCCCCGATTTTTGGAGTTTTAAAATGTTGAAAATTTTTCATGGACATCCTTGGATTTATAGGATAATAACTCCTTAGCCTTACTCTATTTTTAATGTTTTTTATTCTGTTCTATTCATCACTAAAAGTAATACATTCTTTCAGAAATTGGTAGTACTTTGAGATTGTATGGATCAATCACGATTTTGTCGAGGAAAATGACATTTTTTAGCATTTAATTCCTAATAAATCATTGTCTTAACATTTTGGCTTGAAATTTAGATATTGTTTTACCTCTCATTAGAAACTAACTATTCCCTTAAATTGATCCAAAATGTGTTCATATTTGAGCTCTATAGAATTTTCGTAAAATTAGGCTTGTGTGATTTATTTTAAGAGTATTTTGGATTTTGAAAATAAAACATATGTGGAATTTTCTACTAGCTCTTTAATTTAGAATTTATTGGAAATTTTAAATCCTGCTTGATATTTATAAATAAAAAATAAAAATTGCATTAGATGTTCTGTTGTATTGTATTTTTTATGTATAGCGTAGTTAAAATTTTAAAAAATGTTATGCTAGATGCATCCTATTGAGTAGTATCACATGTCTGAAAATATATTAGAGATATTTGTCTACTTCTTACAATCACAAAAGCATTGAAATACTGTAAAAATCACTAAAACTTCGTATAAACCATAATACAAAAAAGGATGTTTTAGTAGCTTATAATACCTATTTGGGGAAGATTATCCATTAATTAACCCCTCCCCCCAATTATTAAGTCAAAACCATCATTTCTAATAGCTATCTATTTCACCTTCATTGTATTTTCCATCTTTATTTGCATTTTACTTTCATTTATTAAATTGAAAAAGCCAAAAAATATAGAATATAAAAGTCCTAAAAATATTGCAACATCATAATTATATTGTACTTTTTTTCCTTTTAAATCAATTTGATTCCTTCATTTTATATTATCCATTCTAAAATTTAAGAAAAAAAGAAATTCAAAAATGAAAAGAAAATAGGTGTCAAATAAAAATTATAAATATTTTAAACGTATAATATTACATTATTATAGGTAGAGAGATGTAGCGTCATGTGCGAGGAGAGGGATAGACAATGCTCGCATGGACTTTGCAACTTTTGTTATTTTTTAATCATATCCATAAATCCTAAGCAAGAAATTGAAAAAGGAGATAAGATAGGAATTAAGAGAGAATGTGTAAGCACTGCATAATTCCAAACAATTTGTTCGTTGTGACACTCGGATCCGAGTCACTCGAATTCGAAAATGAATCCAACCTGATTAAGGGTCTTCATGATTAATTTATATTCAACTAATATTGAATAAACCCATATCGATCCATATATCACTGACCAAATCTCGCTCGGACGTAGTCGATAAAAAAAATCATTGAATCATAATTTGTATCATCGGGAAAAAGCTGTAACATGGTCCAAACCGTAAAACAAACTGAGACCACCATAAAATTTGATTCAACAAAATAAGACCAACAAAATCGATCGTTTGTCAATCAGAGATCGTTTGACCATTTAAATCTTAAAATTTAATCACAAATTAAAATCATTTCTCGACAATCTCTGAATTCATCTTAGATTAGAAGTATATGAATATTATACTCATTTTTATTGTCATTCCAAGATGGTCGAAATGATCTATTATTTATATGAATCAAAGATTTGGGGTGAAAATACAGATGACTTTGGTATTCCAGATAATCGAGAGAAAAACGATAACAATTTTTTTTGAAAATGACAAGTGTCAGTTTACAGTAGCCAAATATATGGCATTATATCCCTTCCACTTGTCAATACTTCAAGCCCCTCTCTTCTTATAAGTAACACCAACTTTCCCTCTTTCTTTTCTCCCAAATTACCCCAGATTCTCTCAATTTCTTCCACCGAAGACACCTCCATCCTTGAGCTATTGCTTCCAACTTTGCGGCAGCTATTACTGTCGAAGCTACAACTGCATGCTGCTCTAATCATAACTTACATCTACTACAAAATTGTATAGCAGATATTGCTATTGTAGCTGCTACCCAAGTAGGTGTTGTTGTCTTCAGCAGCTAAGGCAGCTGCTTGTTGTTGCTAGCAACTTGCAGCTGTTGCAAACAATCATCTGAAGTAGCTCTAACTTCTTCCCAATTACAGCAAGTTACCGCTGCATGTAGAAACAATTCTGGCTGCTACAAATTCCAAGCGATCTTCCACCAAATTTTGAAGAATCTACAAGATACAATCCATCCCTCCTCTTGCTGCCATTCATGAAGATTTAATTCAAAATTTAAATCTCGTGATTAAACTTTTGATTTTTAAATTTTAAAGATTTAAATTTAGGTGTTAGCATGGGTTTGATCCATAAATTCAAATCGTGGTTAATCTATTATTCCATGCCGTAAAAATTAAAATAATTAGGGGTAATTTGGCATGAATATGATCTAATTTGAAACCATCATTAAGATATAGTTCCATGTCTTAAGAATAAAGGTTTGGCGGTAATTTGACATGCAAATAGACTTAAAATAAAACCTATAACTGCTACAAATTTGCATGCTTGAATGTGGAGAATTTGGGGATGAATTGCAAGAAATTAAACGTAATTTCATATCACTATTAAGATATTACATGCTCCAGGTTTCATGATTAAAAAGAGATAAGAGATGGATGTTTGACAAAAAAAAATCATATCAATAAAATAGTTTCTGATCTCCTTGTATTTGAGATAAAAATTAATTATTTATGCATGCTTGAAATATGAAAATTAAGGGTGATAAGCATGCATTTTGCTCCAATTTCATACCACTAATTAGCTATAGTTTTTATGTTGATTTGATGAGAAATTGAAAGTGTTTTGCATGTAATTAGAACTAAAATTAGACCATTATTTAGGATATATATTTCGTGATAAGTGGGATAAAGATTGGGAAAATTTAGCATAAATTTAAATAAATTTCAGATTAATTATTGGTCATTGAAATCGTGTCTTAAAAATGTATATTTGGGTTATTTTGAATGGATTTGATCTTGATTCTAATTAATTATTAGGCTACAGAATTCATGTTTTGAAAGAAGGAAAGATTGGGAGTTTTGAATAGTTGAGATCTAGATTCAGATTAATGATATGATTAGGCTACAGAATTCATGCTTTGAAAGATGAAAAGATTTAGGGCTTTTTGCACGAATTGGGTTATAAATTTCAGATCGAAAATATGTCACAAATTTTATCAAAAAAGATATTCTAGAATATAATTACAAGTAGTAATTCCCTTCTCTTAAAAGCCAATAAATGATTTCCTAAGATCATTATGACTAATAATATTCCTTTAAGTATAATCTATTAAATGTAGACCACTATTGATAAGATTGGTGATAAGATACCTAGATCGGTAAAGTTGACCACAAAAGAGATTGAAAAAGAAATTAGTAATCAAGTAAGTGATTATAATAGTGAATCAATGATGACCGTTAATTATATCGGTCATGGTGATCTTTACACTTGACTGTGTGAGGTGTGCGATGACCCTTAGTTGGGTGGAGAGATAAAATAAAGGGATATTTACACCCATAATCCTGAGTAATCTCATAATTACCCCAGAAATCCTCGGTAATCATGAATTACACACATGACCCTAAATAATCACTCCGTTTTACACTCGTAACCTTCCGTTACTTTAGTTCACTAACTCAACCAAATGAATGAGTTAATCTAACCGGATCACGGATCTAACGACTGAGATTAATAAAAAAGAAAAGGGAGGATAAGAGGAGGGAGACCTAGAGCTTGGCTTGGAGCCTGGGGTTTGGCCTGGAATGGCGGGCAGCAACAGGGTAGAGGAGCTTGGCCTGGAGCAGCTGGCAGGGATCCACTAGAGCTTGCAGGCACGGGTGGAGGTGGTGAGTGGTATTGGTGTCACCCCAAGTGTTGGGAATCGGACCTGAGATATTGTTGTGGTGGAGGGAGAGGAAACGGAGAGAAGGGAGCAGGGTGAGATCTGTGGGAATCGACCCAACAAGCTTGTTGTAGCTGAGGTTGAACCTGTACAGGTTCGTGGAATTGGAAATGGAAGCAGGGATAGTCCCGGTGAGGAGATTGTTGCTGAGATCAAGAGTCTGGAGCATGAGGCAGTTACCGATGGAAGGCGGGATCCTGCCGGAGAACCGGTTGTTGAAGAGGTACACACCTCTGAGGCTGGATAGGAGACCGAGCGTCGTCGGCACCTCGCCGTGTAGCGCATTGTCGTGGAGGTTGAGCTTCCAGTGACGTGAGCTGGTCGACCTTGTCGGAGATGGTCCCGCCGAGGCTGTGCCACGGGAGCTGGATTGCAATGACCTGGCCCTTGGCACACTTGACCCCCTCCCACGCGCCGGAGCACACGTCGAGGCCGGAGTCGTTCCAACCGCGGAGGGTCCCGGTGGGATCGAGCAACGCGTGCTTGAACGCGAGCAGCCCCTCGTAATTGGCTTGGCTGATCGCCACCCCGTCCCACACCGATACGGATGCGGTGGGGACGATATGGAGGAGGAGGAGGGCGAGGGGGAGGAGGCGGCATCGCCCGACCGAGACGGGGCCGTGAGTAGGTGCGTGGAAGAGGGTGCGATTAGGGGAACATGGGAAATAGGTGAAAATAGAGGATGAAGGAATGTGGGAATAAAAGGTGGACGGATAGTTTTTGCATGGGATTTGGAAGAAGAGGGAGGTCCTTGCCCGTGGTTGTCGCCTCGCCACGACGGGGCTGGGGTTTGCAGGCGCCTGCGGGCTCAGGCAGGTTGGAGAGTGTGGCGGCGGGTGGGGGCGACGCGCGCGGGGGCAGGACGCGCGCGGGGGCAGGGGAGGGGGCAACGGTGGGAGTGGGGCAGGGTCTGGGGGGTTGCAGGCTCGGGCAGGGTAGCGGGGGGAGGGAGGGTGTGGCGGCGCCGCACGTGGGGGCATGGGTTGCAGGGCGGAGGCGCATGCCGGGAGCAGGGCTGGATCTGCAGGGCGAAGGCATGCCGGGAAGGGGGTGGTGGAGTGAGCGGCGGCAGGGGGGAGCTTGCTGCCGGAGGTGCACGCAGGTGAAGCTCCGACGGGAGGTTTTGGGTTTCATTTTGTTTCATCTAGGTAGTGGCATCCTTTTATAAATATGATGTGTTTTGAAGGGCAAATTTGTCAACATATAATTTTTTTCCGTCTAAATTAACGGAGAATTATAACGGAACTTGACACAAGGTTATGACATGTAAAGATTAAGCATTATTCAGGGTTTTCGATGTAATTCGTGATTCTCGAGGGTTGCTGGGGTAATTACGAGATTACTCGGGGTTATGGGTGTAAATATCCCTAAAATAAAATGCAATATTTGTTGTAGTAAACAAATCCAGCGACTCGTTAACAATGTTGATCACACCAAGAAATGGGAAATCAAGTCTCGATATGATCAGATTTATTTATTTTATTGGGTAAGTCCCAAGGTCAAACTCATGGAGGTAATATGAGGATCTAAGATTAATAATTAAATAATCTAAGAAATTAGATTTTCAAAGGGATAAGAAATATTTCTTTTTAATGTCTTTCTTTTTTTTAACTTTTTATGGGTTTTAATTAAAAAGATGTAATTAATTATGAAAAGAAATGTGATGCATGAATTTGCAAAATAATTTTAATGTAAGAAAATAATGCTCGAGCATATCACCATGAATTTCTTTAGTGATTGCCAAAGACAAAGACGAGTTGCTTTGACTTTATTTGGGTGATTGTTGATCTCTTAGCTAAGTTAGCACATTTCTTACCCATTCGATTGAATCAGTCTATAGAGAGCCTTGCTGAATTGTATGTGAATGAGATAGTGAAATTGTATGGTGTTCCGGTAAAAATCGTATCAGACAGAGATATGATATATACCTCTCGATTATGGAAAAGCATGCGGAATGCTTTGGATACAAGTTTGAAGTTCAGCACATCATTTCATTCTCAGACTGATGGACAGTCCGAAAGAACAATCCAGACATTAGAAAACATGTTGAGAGCTTGTGCCCTAGACTTTGCTGAAAATTGGGATCGACGTTTACCTTTGGTTGAATTTTCATATAAAAATAGCTATCATGCAAGTATTAAGATTGCTCCTTTTGAAGCTTTATATGGTCGACCAGAGGTGATTTGAAAGTGACTTTTAGTCTCAGAGTAGACAAAGGTCTTACGCTGATCGACGATGATGAGAACTGGATTTTCAAGAAGGTGACCATGTATTTTTAATGATTTCTCCTACTAAGGGTGTGGTGTGATTCGGAAAAAGGTAAAATTGAGTCCAAGATATATGGTACCTTTCGACATAATAAAGAAAGTGGAAGAAGTAACATATCAGATTGTTCTTCGACCTCATTATTCCAATTTACGTGATGTTTTTCATGTATTAATGTTAAGGAAGTATAATCCCGATCCGTCGCACGTAATTAAATACGAAGTTCCAGACATTCAGTCAAATATGACATATGAAGAAAGACCAGTTCGTATCATAGACTGTAAGGAGCATCAGTTGTGTTGTCGCATACTTCTGATGGTCAAAGTACTTTGGCAGTATCATCAGAGGGAAGAAGCGACTTGGGAGTTAGAGGACGAAATACGTCAACATTATCTGCATCTTTTTGGTAAGTCTCTTTTTACAGTACAAATTTCGAGGATGAAATTTCCTTATGGAAAGTAGATTGTAACGGATTGGTCTTTGAAAAAACATAATGAGATTAATCATCAATTAAATGTGGAGATAATCACTAATACCTCTAGAAAATTCCACCATTATATCAACATTAGTTACTTCAAAATTATCATCTTGTCACTTATTTAACTGATTATTTAATTTGAAAAAAATCTGTTATTTTGAGGTTATTAAAATCCCATGACGTACACTTTCCTCTAAAATTACCTTACGCGCGCGCGAGAGAGAGAGAGAGAGTTTATAGAGAGAGAGAGAGGGAAAGAGGGAGAGAGAGCTTGGTAATGACGTTGTCGACATCATTTGCAAATCTGATGACAAAAACCTTCTTCGTTGGCATCGAAGCCTTGATCCAGTGAAATTGTAGGAGCAACGACATTATCGACCATGGTTCGGATAGGAAGAATACTTGTCGACAGACTTCTACGTCATCGAGGTAAGTGTCGACCCCCCGGGTGATGAATCTGTGATTCATCACTCTAAAAGTTGAAAATAGAGTCTTGTTCCCGAGTAAATAGCAGCATGTTTCCCTTTATCTTGCACAATTAGAATTCATACATGCATTCATAATATCTGCATTTTAGCATTCATAATTGCATTAAATAAGAAGCCAGTTCCACTGTAAAAAATCCACCTATTATCTCCTCAATAATAAAACACCTTTAGTTAATAATATCAGGAAGAAGGTCAGAGATCTCCTTTGTAAAACATCCAATAAAGCCCTAGAACCCCTGGACCATAAAAAGCCCATAGTCCTCTTGTACAAACTCCAAAATAGGTCTACTCACTTTCAGATGAATACACATTCAAAGACCTTTAAAATGAGACTACTTTCATCCAATTTGGAGCTCGTGGGAAGAAGTTGGGTTTTTGGGCCTCTATGTATACTATATATGTGTATATTTGTATTTCTGTATTTTTGTACCATATTTGACCTCATCTCCGTCTTTGGTCAACATGAAACTTGTAGATCTCATCAAGATCTACAACTTTCATGTTTTGAGTTTTTCCAAATTCGATCTCTTTCTCTCTCTAATCTCATTTTCTCTCATAGCCACTCACAGCTGGCCACGTGGCGCCCTCTGATTACGCCACGCGACCCGCTCCCCTTGCCTTAGCCGCCCACGCCCCCTGGCCGTTGGATTTCTCTTTGAATCCAACGGCCCAGCTCTATCCACGTATGCCCTTTCTCTTCACTGTCATATCTCTCCAAGGCTTCATCACAACCACTCACGTCCGCCTTATTCTCCTTTCACCATGTGGCACATTAGGCGCCCTCTGATTGCGCCTCCGTCCCTTCATCCTAACCGCATCTTTCAGCCTCACACCACGGCCATTCGATCATCCTCAGATCTGATCTGAACCGCCCATTAGCGCCGCTTCCACAGCTCAACACGTGGCGCATTCAGCGCCCTTGATTGCCTCGCCTCGGATCTAATCACACCCGCTCGTCAGCACCCTTTCCTCCTCACGCCACGTGGTAGTATCCTTACGCTTCGATCGCATCGCCTCAAATTACATCCTACCCGATCCTTAGCGCCTTCTTCTCCGCCATTGGATCAAAAGATCCAACGACCAGGACTTCGTCTTCTTCCTCCGGTCGGCCTCTCTCCCACGATGTCCACTGTGCCGACCCCTCGCCCCCTTTCTATTTTCAGTCCCACTCCTGCCACCCTCTCCGACCGCCAAAACCACTACGATGGAGCCTATTCTTCCCTCATCATCGCCAGCCCCCTCACTCCTCACGACTTCCACCAGAATCGAACCACGAAGTCCACGAACTCCGCCTCCCCTCCATCCCTGTCGTCACCCTTGCCCTATAAATTACCCACCTCCGGCCACATTCACACCCATCCGCCATTCCCAAGAGGTTCCCTGAGCTCAGACCTTCCAATTGGTGACAACAATTGAGTGTTTCTTCGAGCGAAGAACATGCATCTTCTCCGACGAGATCCACGATCACCCACACCGTGCTGCAGACTCCACCACGAAGCTACACGAGCTCAGGCATCTACCGACCTTCGAGCAACGACCAGGAACTCAGACCCGAGCTCCATTCCCCAGGTAGAAGCCTCCATTTCCCTCTTGATCTCCTTCTTAATTTTTCTTGGTTTCTCTCCGATTAAATTCCACTCCTCCGCGTATCCTCACCGTCTCCTGACCATCCCCCGAGCTCTACCTCGGAGCTCTGATCTTCGCGCTACACTTCGTTCACTCCGACGACACACTTCATTTCGCACCGACGCCAGCTCCACCACCTAGGCGGAGCTCGAGCACCTACCACCCCCACTGCTCCGCCGTTCTCGCATCCCATTCCCAGCAACTCCACGAACGTTCTGCATGCTTCGGCTATCCTCTAACCCCCAGCAGGTACATCCATTTCGATTAGTCGGAACTTTGTCGGAGCTCCCTTCGAGCTCCTCCGCCACCGTGCCCCAGAGCTTCTCCACCACTCCTGAGACGATCGGAGACCCCCCGAAGCTTCGACGAATCTTCCCAGCTACTTGGGAGCCTCCGACGAGCGTCATCGACGCCTAGAGGACGAGGCAGAGTCAGGCCCCCTTCGCCGAAGCCCAGGCTTCCCCGCCGTAGGAGGCGGCGACGACCGGACGAGGAAGAAGAAGAGCGGTCATTCGATCTCTTTGATCGAACGGTCCCCATCGTGCCACGTCGCCCACGTCCCGCAACCGTAGGATCAGGAGGATCCGACGTTCCAGACGCGTCCACGTCACCGCTTCACCGCGCTCCAGGTGCCGTTGGACCAATCTAGATCCAACGGTCACTAATCGACCACGTCACCATCAGCAGGAGCGAGCCCATCACCGTTGGATCGATCGATGATCTGACAGACTCAGACACACCACATCGCCTCACTCCACAACCGTTGGATCAGCTGAGATCCTACGGACTTGATTGCGCCACATCGCTCCGATCTGAGCCTCTTCCTCGACCTCTAGGCTCAGATCACCCGAAGCTTCTCAGAGCCTTCATCCGAACCTCCAGAGCAGCCGAGCCAACGCCCGAGCCTCCGACGTCCACCGAGCCTAGGGCACCCCATGTGATCTGCACGTGCGGCCTGGGCAAATTTCACTGAGGCCCCTGAAGGTTTCTGATATTACAAGTCAGTCCCTGCGAAGCGAACCCACGTGAGGAGCACGTGCGTCTGTGGAGAAATTGCATCCACCCCCTCTGCATTCTATGTAATTGCATACAAGTCCTTGTCAGCATATTTTATTTTGAGCAATTTTTAATTCCTATATTGGAGTTATACCCCTGTCTTTGCACGCATATTTAGGCATTCATCTTAATTCATTTTTGAGTTTTAAATTGCATGGTGTAGCTTACATTGTCCTCCTCATTATGTGACATGTGGAATATTTTTAGAATATCAGAGGATTTTTCTGTTAATTAATTGGTTCATTTTTGCTATATTTTGCCCAATTTCACCTCTTAATTGGTTGTAATTTTTCTGTGACTCCAAAAATTCCCCAACAATCACAGTAGAGCTTTGATAATTAGCTTTATCTTGCATAAAAATTTCATCATAAATGCATGCATATCAAGGCCTAAATAAATCATTTACTGATTTGATTAATTGATTTTTCTTAGGTCCGTTTCACATGAAAATTTATGTTCATTAATTTTCCTGGATTCCTCACACTTAAATCTATCTAGGATAATTTTGACATCTGGAAATAGTGTGATTTGGTATTTATTAAAATTAAATTAATCAAAACTCACCTTGCATTAATTTTTTAATTTATAGCTAATTCATTTAGTGTCAGAAAATTCCAAAAAAATTAGGATAACTTAATTTCATCATATTTCATCATCTGGCCAATTTTCATAATTTTTAGAATTAATTTGGCCATCTTTCTGAATTAACGTTTAAACTGGCCTGACTTTGCATGTGTCTTGCATAAAAAATCGAAAAAAGACCAAAAATATCTCCTCTGAAAATCAAACCTTGGAAATTTGCTAAAAATCTACCTAAGGAGACAGCTGCCTCCCTGAGTTCGACCTTGGACTTCACCAAGTTAAAAAAAATTGTCGCTCGAGATTAACTTGAATATAATTGAAAGTGGTTTTTGATCTGCTCTCATTATCTGACTGCAACGAACATTCTGAAATAATTTGGACATTAATTTGCTCGAATTAACAAGGGTAGCGAGAGCGGTTATCAAAATGGCACCGTTGCCGGGGAGGCATGGTTTAGGTTAATTTGCAGTGAAATTCTTATTGTTTGATTTTCTATCCCCGGGTAGTCTGACCCCCGGTTTTCTTGTGAATATTTTCCGTCCTTTAATTTTTGTATTTTTCGAGTCGTTCTTTATCTGACCTCAAATTAATTTTTTTACGAGGAACGCGAGGAGTAGAAGACGCCTCGAGGAATCGACATTTTAATTCTTTGAGTGATTTGAGAGAAATTGTACTTTTATTTATTTCCATATTTTTTTTCGCATCATTTACAGCGGTTCCCGTTTGGGTTCTCGCGTGTGTAAAAATAGTGAAACCGTGTCCCTGTGTGCTGTGTGGTTTGAATTGTAACTTAGGCTTGCACTAGCGGCTCCTCGAGCCACTTTAGGAATTGCTTGTGCTCGTAATTTTTAGGACCACACATACACTCAAAAGACGCACCTAGACCGCAGATCCAATCAAATTAACCTGTTCTTCACTCATTAATAGAACTGCCTGTCTAGGAGCGGATTTTGTCGTCTGCATTTGCATGTAGTGTAAAAATTTCAATTCTGTTTTGCATCCTGCATACAAGCGAAGGGATCACTGTAAGTCTTCTTAACTCAGCATACGCATCATCTTTTTCGTGCATCGGCTTTTCTCGATTTCCCCCTTTGTTTTTCACACTTAAATTAAACAGAAATTGGGACTGGATGATAAGCGTGGTGTGTGGTTGGACTAACAAGTGATAATTGATCTTAAAACCGGGACTGCTAACATTATTGACCAAAAAATCGATAAAATTGGAAAATTGTTTGCGGGAGACTAATCCCCGACCTTGTTTTCAGGCTGAGTGAGGGTACTTGAGTGTGTGTGAACACCTTAAGGCAGAGCCCAAATCCCCTCCTTCCATATCACGAGCCAACTAATCCTAGCAAATATCACAAGTTTGATACTTTCAGATTCATTGACTAGTAGCAAGCAGCCTCTGCCTGTTCGCGGGTAGTCAGGGGTGAACCAACGATACTTCACGACAAGTTGCTAGTAACCCTTCGGGGCGAAGTCCCAACCTTGTCAGCCTCCGCCTGCTTGCATGTAGATAGGGGCATGGTCTTTGAGTCCTCAACTTGGGATAGGAGCGAAGAAAGGAAGGACCGGTGGTATCTTAGGCAACAGGTTAAACAAGGAAGACACATCTGGCTCTGAGCCGACTTCCCTATAGGCCGCGTAAATCCTTGCTATCTTGCTTGAAAAATCACACTTAAAATTAACAAGATTAATTGGACTCGACTTCGAGTCCTTCACTGTGTTGAGTGTGAACCTAGGGTCTTGGATTGAATTGCTTGCTTCAGGTAGGAGTAAAATCCTATCTTCACTTAGAACTCCCGACTCTTCTTGCCACTTCAAGATGAATGACTGGGGGGATATCGACACATTATTCGCCAATCTCTCTTTGATCCCCCCACGAAAATTATCTTCACAGGCCCAAGCGCACCTTGGACCACCCAAGACTCATGACCCTCTTGAGTTCTGGATCCCTCACACCCAGGGTGGTTACTCTCAAACCTACCCTCTCCTCTCCTCTGAGCTTACCGAGGAAGACCATAGCCTCGGTAAGAAACCCTTCCTTAAGTCACCCTCTAATCCAGATCATTTCCATTTCCCAGGACTAGAGGACAAGATGCCACCAAAGCAACCCCCAGATGAGAGAAACCAAGATGATCCACTCCAGCAAGTATTGGCTCGCCTCGCCCAAGTCGAATAAAAAAATGCGGATCTTACAGCAAGAATGGGACAAATCGTTGCGGCAGGAGGAATCGACCGACCAATGGTTGATGCCTATAACCCAGCAGAGAATGAGATACAAAGTTGGTTGGCACCAGCGTTCCCGCCAAAGCATTTGAGCTCAAGCCCCACTTCCTTAGTCTGCTACCAAAGTTCAAAGGAAATGCCCATGAAGAACCATATGCCTTCCTCCGAGACTTCGAGCTGGTTTGCAAAAACCTTAGCCATCCTAGGGTTGGGCAGGATTACATTCGACTGAAGGCCACCCCTTTCGCCTTAGGAGATAAGGCAGCACATTAGCTGAAAAACCTAGGGGTGAGATGTACAACCTGGATGCAGTTCAATGACTTATTCCTGAAGAACTTCTACCCTCTCAGTAGGACTAACCAGATGAGAACAAAGATCGCTAGTTTTTCCCAGGGATCCAGTGAACCATTCCAAGATGCCTGGGATAGGTTTAATGACCTAATCCAGAAATGTCCATGCCACGGCATTTCTAAAGCGATCTTAGTCCAAACCTTGTTCTGTGGTCTAACCCCGGAGATGCAGGGGTTAGTAAGTGCCTCCTGTGGAGGAAGCTATCTGAAAAAAAAATGAGAATGTTGTATGGAAGATACTAGAGCAGATGACAGAAACCGGCAGGTCGCAGGCCACCAGGGGCTATCAGTTGTCTCCCTCAATCTTATCCAATGAGACAACCCGGAGGACTGTAGCGGTTCTGACAGAGGACTTCATTCCCAGCATGGGGATGATTGCTGATAAGTTAACCATGGTCGAACAGATCCACAAGAGAGTTACTGACCTTGAGTCTCTCTCGCGTCTACCGAAGCAAGTGGAGGAACTTTCTGAGAAGGTAGCTAAGATAAAGCTACCTGCCCCTTCTGCACCACATGTACCTGTACATCGAGTCCATCTTGTACGGGAACAGGTACTGGGGCCTCAGAGTGGCTGGGATCAGACTTACACCCAGCAGGACCAACATGCACCCCACAAGTGGGGACCGGATACGAGGAACCTCCATAGGTGTTCGAGATCAACGGGCTTTGGTATAGCCGTGACCCCATCGTCAGACAGTCGGAGATGGGGAATGGTCAGCCGCACCGACCATCCCCAGCTTACCAAGAAACCAGGTCCGTCCCTGCACCACGCTTTGTTCAGTTCAGGCCCGAACAAGGGTACCAGCCTCAGCAGCACCAGCAACAACAGCGCGCATTCCAGCAGGGTCCGTCCCATCAACATCAACAGTATCGGCATGGCCAGCAGGGCCAGTACAGAACCTCATCTGCAAGTCAGCATCCCCAGCCAGCTCAGCCCACCGAATTGGAGTCCCTCACCTTGGCAATCCAGACCCTGTCTGATAGGGTCCAACAGATCCAGAATGACTATTTGGATAGGAGAACCGATCTGAATCGCGTTTCTCGTACTCAGGACCAACAAATGGCGCCAAAGACCCTAATTCTCGCCCAGGTTCAAGCCAATTCGAACAGCCTAAATCAAGGCCAGAACCGACCTCGTGATCAGGTATACTATTCAGATAAGTATTTATCTGAACATGAGATCCTTTCGTATGATAATGTAAATCATATGTCCCTCAGGAGCGGAAGGACTGTGGTCGTACCTGATCGGGCACGAGCACCGAAGGAAGGAGCCGCCAAGTCTCTACCTGAGGAGAACTTGGAGGAAGAAGAGGAGCAGCACCACCGTCACCACTACCGGCAGAAGAAGAGGACTTCTGGGTCCTCGGAGCAGCAAACCCGCATCATTTGTGAGTCCGACGAAACTGATGAAGAGCCCGTACCTCCATCTGAGGAGGACCGTCCAGAAGAAACGGAAGATGCATCACCAGTTTCGCCCCATCATGTTTCTTTTAGTTCGAGTCAGAGTCCGAGTCTGTTTCAGAGTCTGAGTCGTGTACAGAACTCAGTTCCAGCTTTCAATGAAAAAATTCCAGTTTCAGAATATGAGTTAGAGTCAATAATCCCTTTCCCCCGAGCTCTTACGGGTGGAAAGAAGAAATTTAAAAAATCCAAAAAGATGACCCTGAGATGGCAGAGTTCTGCAAAAATATATCAAGGTCACAATCCCTTTTGACAAGTACGTAGAAATGACTCCTGCATTTCAGAAATACCTTAAGGTGAGATGCACACCTACTAGGGTTAGCAGGAAGACCAAAAGCCGTGTTGAGAAACACGTTCTATCAGTAGCCACGACTTGTGCAATAAAGAACTCATTTCCAAGGAAACAAAGAGACATGGGTGCACACTATGTAGTGAGTCATATTGATGACATCGCGTTTGCACGCACTCTCCTGGACAATGGTTCTTCAATTAACCTAATGCCTACATCCCTCTATGAATCTCGGACCTCTTAGGAAATCTAGAGCCCTCCTGCAGTTCGCTGATAAATCAACCAAGAGGTCCCAAGGAGAATTGAGGAATGTTGTGATCAAAGTCGAGGGGCAGGAATATATGGTGGACTTCACTGTCCTAGATATGGAAACCCCTCGTAATTGGAGAGACTCCCAGATCATCTTAGGCAGGCCCTTCCTCAGGACAGCGGGGGCCTTGTTTGATTACAAGATCGGGAAGATCCAGTTCCAAACTCCAGGCGGAGATGAGGAACTAGAGATGAAGCAAACCAGATGGTAGAGACCGGATTCCGAGTCCAGCACCGAGTACTCTTCGTCCGAAGCATACCGCGACCATATAGACACAGTTGGGCCATGGAGACAGAACCCAACCAGCATCGATGAGTCCCTCCCTTCTGGAGATGATCCAGTACATGAGTCAGTTTGCGAGATCCTCAGAGAGGAGTACAGCTCAGAACCTGCATCCCCTACATCTTCGATGACTTAGAAGCCTAGCTGGGCTTGTCAGTCCTTCCCTCTTTAGGACAATCAGAAAATGAGGATGACGAGTCGGATGTGGCTTTCGCCGATTGCATGGAGACCTTTGACGATCCGACTCCAGAGCCAAATAATTTGGTGGCAGCAATTACAGAGAAAGATCCAGCCACTTCCAACACCGAGCCTGATTCGATTGAGCCAGATTTCCTAGACGATCAGACCATACCTGAGCTCAAGCCTTTACCCACAACATTGAAATACGCCTTCCTTGCGGGTCAGGACAAGAAATATCCAGTCATCATCAATTTGCGATTGACCGAGGAGCAGTAATCTCGCTTGCTAGAGATCCTGGAGAAAAATCACAAGGCGATAGGCTGGAGCATTTCCGATCTCCACGGGATAAATCCCGCTCTGTGTTCGCACCATATCTACTTGGAGAATGAAGCCAAACCCTCTCGTGAATTTCAACGTCGTTTGAATCCAAATTTACGAGAGGTAATGAAGAAAGAGATAGAGAAATGGTGCAACGGGGGTTTCATTTACCCCATCTCCAACTCGAAATGGGTGGCCCCAATCCATGTGGTCCCGAAAAAGTCGGGAATTCAGATAACCACCAATGAGGACGGAGAGGAGATCATGACGTGAGTGCCCACGTCGTGGCGCGTCTGTGTGGATTACAGACGCTTGAATGTCGCGACAAAGAAGGATCATTTCCCCCTACCGTTCATTGATCAGATCCTAGAGAGACTAGCGGGGAAAGAGTTCTTCTGTTTCTTGGATGGGTTCTCGGGCTACAATCAAGTAGCCATAGCTCCAGAGGACCAGGAAAAGACCACGTTCACATGACCCTTTGGTACCTATGCTTTCAGGCGCATGCCCTTTGGGTTATGCAATGCTCCGGGTACTTTTCAAAGGTTTATGATTGTTGTATTCGCCGAAATGGTCGGTGAATTCCTGGAAGTCTTTATGGATGACTTCTCGGTCCATGACGATTCCTTTGATTCCTGTCTTAGGAATCTGGATCGAGTCCTCAAACGATGTTGTGAGGTTAATCTGGTGCTCTCACGGGAGAAAAGTCACTTCATGGTGACAGAGGGTATTGTGTTGGGGCATGCCATCTCCAAGAGAGGAATGTAGGTTCACCCTTCCAAGGTGGATGTGATCAGATGACTCCAGCCACCAACCAACATCAAACAGTTGCGGTCGTTCCTCGGGCATGCAGGATTTTATCGGAGATTCATTAAGGATTTTTCTAAGATTGCCCGACCGCTAACTGAGCTTATAGGCAAAGACATGGAGTTTGTTGTTGATCACAAATGTCTTGAGGACTTTAAGCTATTGCAAGGAATGATCATGGACGCACCTATCCTACAAGCCCCAGATTGGTCTCTACCTTTTGAGATCATGACGGATGCCTCAGACTTTGCTGTTGGGGCTGTGTTAGGACAGAGAAGAGATGGCGTCCCGTTTGCAATTCACTACGCAAGCAAAGTGCTTGATACCGCTCAGCGTAACTATACAGTTACGAAAAAGGAGATGCTTGCGGTAGTGTTTGCCTTGGACAAGTTCAGATCTCACTTAATTGGATCCAAGGTAATTGTGTTCACTGACCACACGGCTCTACGATATTTGATGGAGAAGAAGGATGCGAAGGCGCGTCTTCTTCGGTGGATTTTACTTATCCAGAAATTTGATTTGGATATTCGTGATAAACCTGGAAAGAAGAATGTAGTAGCCGATCATGTTTCTCGTCTCAAAGATATTAATACTTCCAAGGATTTACCAATCGAGACTCCTTCCCTGACGAGTTGATTTTTGTTGTCGACTCACTCCCATGGTATGCCAACGTCGTGAACTATCTTGTCTCCAAGAAGGTTCCCGAGGGTTGGCCCAAGAGCCACATTGACCGACTTAAGTCGGATGCGAGACACTACCATTGGGAGGATCCGATCCTTTTCTTTGAAGGATCGGATTGTGTCTGGAGACGGTGTATTCCTCAGGAGGAATACCAGAGTGTCCTTTCTTTATGCCACAGCTTGGAGGCAGGAGGACACCACTCCGGAAAGAGGACCGCATGGAAGGTACTTCAGTGTGGTTTTTACTGGCCGACTCTGTTTCGCGATGCCATCACTTTGCGAAGTCGTGCCCAGTATGTCAGAGAATGGGAGGAACCGTTGGTCCCAAGTATGAGATGCCAATGCATCCTGTCATCATTTGTGATGTCTTTGACGCTTGGGGCATCGACTTCATGGGCCCATTCCCTGTTAGCCACGGGTTTGAGTACATCCTTCTTGCGGTAGATTATCTATCCAGGTGGGTGGAGGCTATCCCAACCCGAGCTGCAGACAGCAGAACTGTCTGTAAATTCATCAGAGATCATATCATCTCTAGGTTCGGGATTCCCAAAATGATGATATCAGATGGGGGTAGCCACTTTGTGAACCGAGAGGTGAAGAAACTCCTAAAGGACTACGACATCGAACACCATGTCGCTAGCTCTTACCACCCACAAATTAATGGTATGGCTGAGGTGTCGAATCGGGAGGTGAAGACTATATTGCAAAAGCTCGTCCACCCATACAGGAAGGACTGGTCTCAGATCTTGGATCAAGTCCTATGGGCTTATATAGAACAGCTTACAAGACACCGTTAGGAACCTCCCATTTCTGAATGGTATTCGGAAAGCCGTGCCATTTGCCCGCAGAACTAGTGCATAAATCAGAATGGGCAATTAAGAAGGTCAATTGGAACACACACCTTCGACAGAAGCAGAGAGAGATGGATCTGAATGAGCTTGTGGAAGTCAGAAATCGTGCATATGACAACAGTTTGGTGTACAAGGACAAGGTGAAGCATTGGCATGATAGATATATCAGACGAAAGACCTTTGTTCCTGTACAGAAGGTATGGTTGTTTAATGCAAGGTTGAAGACCTTCCAAGGCAAATTGAAATCCAAGTGGACGGGCCCATTCATTGTCCGAGCGGTGCATGATAGCGGATGTGTCGAGATCTCAGATCTCGCAGATGACGCACCGACTTCCCTTGGGAATGGACAACTGTTGAAACACTTCGTCGAATCCAATGAGCAGTTAGTCCATGTTGAGGAGATTGTGTTTATGCGCGAGACAGATTCAGTAGATACACCTCAAGCCGCGCAGGAGATCTTGCAGCAGTGAGCTCCAGCTATCAACAGCATCTTGAAAGATTCAGACCGACTCACTTGTATATACCATCATTCCTGTACATTCTATCCTTTCTCCTCTCACGACTCTAGTAACTCATCCCAGCTTCATCTTTCTCTATCTTGGACTATACTTAGGATGACCAGATCTTAAGTATAGGGGGGATGAGCCACCTGAGTCTGTTCTTTGTAAATCCTCCAGATCACATCGGTTCTCATACTCATTCCTGTCCTATACTCAGGATGACCAACGCCTAAATATAGGGGGGGGGGGCGATGCCCACCTTGTATATATTCATCCATTTCCCTTCTTGCCCTCGTACGCCCCATTTTTGATCTTCTTCTACACTTAGGCTGCCAGAGCCTAAGTATAGGGGGGCAGAGCGACTTCTATACTTTTGTAATTTTAGCTCTCCTACGCTTAGCACGAGTTATGTCTTTTTCATCGCTTTTCGTGCTCTAAGGACATAGCACATGCTAAGTATAGGGGGGACGTGTATATATTACATATATACTTTATCCATAACTCGTACTTTCGCGTATTTTCGCGTATTTTTGTATATATTATGCAATAATTACGGGTGGGTAAAAATTTGAGAAATTTTTTTTATAAAATACACTTGTATAATCTGTATAATACTCATAAAATACTTGTATCATAGGAGGTATACCAGAGTGTGAAGAAAAAAATGTTGAAAATAAAGGCTTCTTATTTATGCTTGCACATCATCTCTGCATCTGAAAAGAGTCTTGCATTTCATTTCATAGCATGTCATCTGCACCTCATCTGCATATCTGGCATATGCAAGGTGAAAAGCTAGTGGGTTCTGAACCAAGTTATAAGTAGATATTGAGGATGGACTAGATTTGACCTTAATCCACCTAATTTCAGAGGAACCTTATAGGAACTGGAGTTAAGATTTCTCAATCCAGTGACTTAATTCTTTGAGTCCGCAAGTCTATGTTCACATGTCATCTTGATTAGTCTAAGTTGAATATCTCGTGCACACGCATGATTCTTTTAGACAGTGACTTAACTTGGACAAGCACAATGCACGTAGCTCTTCATTGATGAGGTGGCGAAGAGGTAGAATCCTTTAGCTTGGAGTAGCACACGGGTGGAAACATCCGTCCTCCTCTAGGGAGGGTAGTGCATCTCAACCTAGTCTGGTGGTGTTGAAGTCTAAGGAGAAGACACTGTGGGTTGCAATAATGCTTCAAAAGAGGGATAGTCTACTGGCTCAAGAGGAAAAACTCCTGATGTACATGTTGCACCTTGTATATAGTTCCAAAAAAATGCAAAACTCCAAAAAATCAGATAGGTCCAAGTGAAAATAAAATACCTATCGGAGTATGTATATTAGCAAGAAGTCTGCAGCTAGATGACTTGGCTACACTGGTCAGACATCCCGGGATAGGTAGCTACACTGGCTACCGTCTATTCTTTTCTCTACCCCCTCCTCTTAAGTTGGTCGCACTTGAACTTAGAAGGGAATACCCCGCTCCTTGGGGAAAGAGTTACCGGACCAGGTTATTGAGTTACTTGTTAGAGGAGGCTGGTTCTGAGTCAGTTCTGATGTGGAGAGTTACATTTCACTTACACAGTACAAGTAAGAATCATAGTCATCAGAAATTTGCGTTTGAGGATTTGTTCTGACCTGACTGTTGAGGCGTCTTGAATAGAAGACTTGTGGAACCTGAAGTCTGTTAGGTCTTAAGTTCAGATCCCAATAAGGTTCCGCCACACAATTAATCCAAAGGTCGAGTTAAGCTCCATTTTCAACTTTTGTTCATGACCTTGGTATGGAACCCAAAATCATTTCACTCTTGCATTTCATTGTAGTTGCTCGGGGACGAGCAAGGTTTACGTATAGGGGGTTGATAAATCTGTGATTCATCACTCTAAAAGTTGAAAATAGAGTCTTATTCCCGAGTAAATAACAGCATATTTCCCTTTATCTTGCACAATTAGCATTCATACATGAATTCATAATATCTGCATTTTAGCATTCATAATTGCATTAAATAAGAAGCCAGTTTCACTGTAAAAAATTCACCTATTATCTCCTCAATAATAAAACACCTTTAGTTAATAATATCAGGAAGAAGGTCATAGGTCTCCTTTGTAAAACATCCAATAAAGCCCTAGAACCCCTGGACCATAAAAAGCCCATAGTTCTCTTGTACCAACTCCAAAATAGGTCTACTCACTTTCAGATGAATACACATTCAAAGACCTTTAGAATGAGGCTAATTTCATCCAATTTGGAGCTCGTGGGAAGAAGTTGGGTTTTTTGGCCTCTATGTATACTATATATGTGTATATTTGTATTCCTATATTTTTGTATCATATTTGACCTCATCTCCATCTTTAGTCAACATGAAACTTCTAGATCTCATCGAGATCTACAACTTTCATGTTTTGAGTTTTTCCAAATTCGGTCTCTTTCTCTCTATAATCTCATTTTCTCTCACAGCCACTCACAGTTGGCCACGTGGCGCCCTCTGATTGCGCCACGCGGCCCGCTCCCCTTGCCTTAGCTGCCCACGCCCCCTGGCCGTTGGATTTCTCTTTGAATCCAACGGCCCAGCTCTATCCACGTATGCCCTTTCTCTTCACCGTCAGATCTCTCCAGGGCTTCATCACAACCACTCACGTCCTCCTTATTCTCCTTACGCCATGTGCCACATTAGGCGCCCTCCGATTGCGCCTCCGTCCCTTCATCCTAACCGCATCTTCCAGCCTCACACCACAACCATTCGATCATCCTCAGATCCGATCTGAACCGCCTGTTAGCGCTGCTTCTGCAGCTCAACATGTGGCGCATTTAGCGCCCTTGATCGCCTCACCTCGGATCTAATCACACCTGCTCGTCAGCACCCTTTCCTCATCACGCCACGTGGTATCATCCTGACGCTTCGAGCGCATCGCCTCAGATTACATCCTACCCGCTCCTTAGCGCCTTCTTCTCCGCCGTTGGATCAAAAGATCCAACGGCCAGGACTTCGTCTTCTACCTCCGGTCGGCCTCTCTCCCACGATCTCCACTGTGCCGACCCCTCGCCCCCTTTCTATTTTCGGTCCCACTCCTGCCACCCTCTCTGACCGCCAACACCACCACGATGGAGCCTATTCTTCCCTCATCATCGCCAACCCCCTCACTCCTCACGACTTCCACCAAGAATCGAACCACGAAGTACACGAACTTCGCCTCCCCTTCATCCCTGTCGTCACCCTTGCCCTATAAATTACCCACCTCCTGCCACATTCACACCCATCCGCCATTCCCGAGAGGTTCCCTGAGCTCAGACCTTCCAATTGGTGACATCAATTGAGTGTTTCTTCGAGCGAAGAACGGGTGTCTTCTCCGTCGAGTTCCACGGTCACCCACGCCGTGCTGCAGCCTCCTCCGCGAAGCTGCACGAGCTCAGGCCTCTACCGACCTTCGAGCGACGACCAGGAGCTCAGACCCGAGCTCCATTCCCCAGGTAGAAGCCTCCATTTCCCTCTTGATCTCCTTCTTAATTTTTCTTGGTTTCTCTCCAATTAAATTCCACTCCTCCGCGTATCCTCACCGTCTCCTGACCATCCCCCGAGCTCCGCCTCAGAGCTCTGATCTTCGCGCTACACTTCATTCACTCCGACAACGCACTTCATTTCGCACCGACGCCAGCTCTGCCACCTGGGAGGAGCTCGATCACCTACCACCCCCACTGCTCCACCGGCCTCGCATCCCATTCCCAGCAACTCCACGAACGTTCCGCGTGCTTCGGCTATCCTCTAACCCCCTGTAGGTACATCCATTTCGATTTGTCAGAACTTCGTCGGAGCTCCCTTCGAGCTCCTCCTCCACCGTGCCCCAGAGCTTCTCCACCAGTCCTGAGACCACCGGAGACCCCCCGAAGCTTCGACGAATCTTCCCAGCTACTTGGGAGCCTCCGGCAAGTTTCATCGACGCCTAGAGGACGAGGCGGAGTCAGGCCCCCCTTCGCCGGAGCCCAGGCTTCCCCGCCGTAGGAGGCGGCGACCGGACGAGGAAGAAGAAGAGCGGTCGTTCGATCTCTTTGATTGAACGGTCCCCATCGCACCACGTCGCCCACATCCCGCAGCCGTAGGATCAGGAGGATCCGACATTCCAGACGCATCCACGTCACCGCTTCACCGCGCTCCAGGTGCCGTTGGATCAATTGGTCACTAATCGACCACGTCACCATCAGCTGGAGCGAGCCCATCACCGTTGGATCGATCGATGATCTGACGGACTCAGACATGCCACGTCGCCTCACTCCGCAACCGTTGGATCAGCTTAGATCCTACGGACTTGATTGCGCCACGTCGCCCCGATCCGAGCCTCTTCCCCGACCTCTAGGCTCGGATCACCCGAAGCTTCTCCGAGCCTTCATTCGAACCTCCAAAGCAGCCGAGCCAACGCCCGAGCCTCCGACGTCCACCGAGCCTAGGGCACCCCACGTGATCTGCACGTGCGGCCTGGGCAAATTTCACTGAGGCCCCCGAAGGTTTCTGATATTACAAGTCAGTCCCATGCGAAGCGACCCCACGTGAGGAGCACGTACGTCTGTGGAGAAATTGCATCCACCCCCTGCATTCTAGGTAATTGCATAAAAGTCCTTGTCAGCATATTTTATTTTGAGCAATTTTTAATTCCTTTATTGCAGTTATACCCCTATCTTTGCACGCATATTTAGACATTCATCTTAATTCTTTTTTGAGTTTTAAAAATTGCATGGTGTAGCTTACATTGTCCTCCTCATTATGTGACACATGGAATATTTTTGGAATATCAGAGGAATTTTTTTATTAATTAATTGGTTCATTTTTGCTATATTTTGCCCAATTTCACCTCTTAATTGGTTGTAATTTTTCCGTGACTCCAAAAATTCCCCAAAAATCACAGTAGAGCTTGGATAATTATCTTTACCTTGCATAAAAATTTCATCATAAACGGACGCATATCGAGGCCTAAATAAATCATTTACTTATTTGATTAATTGATTTTTCTTAGGTCCATTTCACATGAAAATTTAAGTTCATTAATTTTCCTGGATTCCTCACACTTAGATCTATCTAGGATAATTTTGACATCTGGAGATAGTGTGATTTGGTATTTATTAAAATTAATTAGTCAAAATCACCTTGCATTCATTTTTTTAATTCATAGCTAAATCATTTAGTGTAAGAAAATTCCAAAAAAATTAGAGTAGCTTAATTTCATCATATTTCATCATCTGGACAAGTTTCATAATTTTTAGAATTAATTTGACTATTTTTCTGAATTAACGTTTAAAATTGGCCTGATTTTGCATGTGTCTTGCATAAAAAACGAAAAAAGATCAAAAATATCTCCTCTGAAATCAAAACCTTGGAAATTTGCTAAAAATCTACCTAAGGAGATAGCTGCCTCCCTGAGTTCGACCTTGGACTCACCAAGTTGAAAAATTTTGCCGCTCGAGATTAACTTGAATATAATTGAAAGTGGTTTTTGATCTGCTCTCATTAATCCGACTGCAACAAACATTCTGAAGTAATTTGGACATTAATTTGCTCGAATTAACAAGGGTAGCGGGAGCGGTTATCACCGGGACATTATAGAATGAATGGACGAGTTCCTTAAAAGTCCTTTACGCTGATTATTATCGATGCATATCTTTATAATCTGATATCATTATCGGTGAATATATGCAAATGCATTTCTCTTCCGAGCTTAATATTGATGATATTAATTAATATTACCAAAACTTAAGTTGCATTATCGAATTTCATAATAATGTATGTAATTGGATAGTGCGCATTTTGTTATTGTTGGGATTTGCAATCTCTTGATGCATATAATTTATTTAATATGTATCCTCATGAAATATGCATTGTTAATTTTTTTGCAACAAATTAGCATGTAGAACTACTTTAGAGATTGATGAAAATGAACGATCCATTACTATAATAAAAAATATTATAATTACATCGACTAGTAACCATTACTAACTATGATAATCGTTATAAATAGCTTTTTTATATACGGTATTGTATACCGGATTACAAAAAGTTATATGTCCCATATGTTTCAAACTATATATCTTAGAAACCGTTTTTTATGTTCCATGAACAAATCAATTCATACATATAACCTGAATCACTTATTAGCTTCCGACCAAATATTTTATATGGAGTCTACTAGAAGTTACGATCGTATCAACTTTTTGGGAACAATTTATCTCTACATGTACATTTAGGTTTATCTACGACACATATTTAGCAATGCACTTTTGTTAACAATATAAACGATAACTAAATACCATCCATGAATTTATATGTACGATGTGCAATGTCATATAATGGTTATTGAAGATACCATGTTATTAACGTATGAAAATTAAGGTTGTTGGCACCGGCTCAAACTAAGGAGTTGTAAGTGCCTAAAGGGCCAACGTGTACCAGGCGCGAGGCAAAGATAAGTCTTCTTTGGTTGTAGCTACATTTTCATGATTATGTATTGTTTATGGACCATGCCAACGGTAAAACCATCAAAGCCATCAAAGCCGCTTAAGAAGTAACCATCAAGTAACTCTAAACATGGAAGATGTTGTGGGAGTATGTGCAATTTACTTTAATGTTATGGGAGTATGTGCAATTTCTTGTAATGTTATGGTGTATGTGCAATTTACATTAACGTTATGGACATATGTCCATATTATGTTATTGTTAAGTATATTTGTGCAACTATATTAATGATATGGGCATATGTGCAAAGTATGTTAATGATATGGGCATGTGTGCTATGGGCATTTGTACAATTTGAGTTAATGTAGGGTATATGTGCATTGATGTTACCATTATGGGCATTCATGCAAATACGGCAAAATTTAAGGGTATATGCAAGTATGGTATGCAATGCATAGATACGAAAGAAATATACTTCGTATGAATCATTAAGTTAATTAATGATATATATGATGTTGGTCTTTGTCGAGTCAAAATAGTTTATGCAACATGGCAATGATATAGAACCAAATTTATAAATTTAATTGTTGGAATAATTACCATTATGTTATGGATGTACTAGTTAGATGTGACTTGATTTTACTTTAGCCGACTTGACCTCAACTCGGCACATACTAAGCGTTAGACTCATAACATGTATTATTACTCTTTTTCAGGAGAACGTGAGGTTTAAATTATTAACAGTTCGAGGAGACATTGTTGGAGCAGTGGAAGATTGATTGTGTATAAGAAGCAAATTAAGGAGATAGAATATGGATCAATGCTCAAGGTAGATGTGAACTCAAGAACTTCTTTTCATTAAAACTTAAACTTACATACAAGACTTGAACTTTTACAAGAAGATGACTTAAAATGTTTAAAACAAAGGGAAGAATGACTTACAGCTCTTGAAAGGAAGAGAACATTTGAGATGTAGTGGATGTGTTGTGATTGTTGTGTTGTTGTTGTTGTGTAAAATGGGTTCTCTTGGATGGTATTTATAGGCCCTCAAGAGGGTAGAGATATTTTGGAAGAGTGATCTAGAATCATCTTCCATGCTTATCCTTTAAGACAAAATATCTAGATATTTTGGTGGGAGGTGTAAAAATATCTAGATATTTTTCTCCACCTCTCTCTTTTCTAGAATATTCTCTCAAATATATATCTTCATTAAGATTCTCAATATGTTGGTGGAAGATATATACCCGCATATCTTCATATTGCTGGAAGATTGTAGGTCCATATGTAAAAGGACTCATTGCAATAATATTTTATGGGCAAGTTACAAATTATATTTTCAATACCCCCTCTTAATTTGTAATTTGGATTATTCTCCTAAAGTATAGGAACTTTTCTGTTGGAACTGACTTTGTAAAAATATCTGCAAGTTGATTCTCTCTGCTAATGAACTCCAGCTTGATGTCGCCATTCTCGACCAACTCTCATACATAATGATGACGAAGTTCAATATGCTTTGTTCTTCAATGAAAGATTGGATTCTTTTTCATAGCAATGGCTGACATATTGTCACATAATATAGTTGTTAGAAGAGTATTCTCTTCTTGAATATCTTGAAGAAGTCTTCTCAACCATACAGCTTCACATGATGCACTTGTAAAAGAAATATATTCGTCTTCAGCATAGGAAAGAGCTATGTTTTTTTGCTTCTTAGAACTCTCTGATATAACTTTAGATCCCATGTAAATAAATAATCGGATGTGTTTTCTATGATCTATAGATCTATCCTAATCACTATCTGAATAAACTTTGAGAGAATTATCTTCTTCTGAAGTATATTTAGTTACAAAATTCTTGGTACCTTTAATATAACGAAGAATCCTTTTTTCAGCTGCATAATGAAGCTTGCTTGGCTTGCTCATAAATCTTGATACAACACTGATTGCATATACAATATCTGGTCTTGTATTGGTTAAATATAATAAGGAGCCTACAAGACTCCTACAAAGAGAACTATCGGCTTCTTGAGCTCCATCCATTTATAGAGAGTTTTCTTTAACAGGTATAGGAGTTGCTTCTGGCTTGCAATTTGACAAATGCAATTTCTTGAAATATATCATGAACATATATTTTTTAAGAGATAAAGATTTCACCTTCTTTTTGTTGAACTTTAATACCAAGAAAATATCTCATAAGATCGAGATATGTTATTTCATACTCTTTCATCATTGCTTTCTTGAATTCCTCAATCATCTTAAAGCAATTGCTTGTATATATAAGATCATCAACATAAAGGCATATAATGAGGAAATTATGTATACCTTCTTTCTTCACATAAAGAGATGACTCATTAGAACTTTTTAGAAATCCATTATGATGAAAATATCCATCAATTTATTATTTCAAGCTCTTGTTGCTTGCTTTAAGACATAAAAGGGCTTTGCGGAGACGATAGACATTTTCTTCATTATCTCTGGAGATATATCCTTGAGGTTGTTCAACATAAACCTCTTTTTCAAGATCTCCATTAAGAAATGCATACTTAACATCAAATTGATAAATTGGAAATTTCTTTTGAGCAGCAAGTGCGAGCAAAGTTCTAATTACCTCCATATGAGCAACATGTGAAAAGTTTCATTATAATCAATACCTGGTGTTGCGAATATCCTTTAGCAACCAATCGAGTTTTATGCTGTGAATGGAGCCATTTTCATTATATTTGACTTTATAAATCTATTTAAGATCGATGATATGTTTATCCTTAGGTCGGTCAACGAGCTCCCAAGTGTGATTTTTATTAATGACTATAATCTCTTCATTCATTGCTTGAATCCATACTTCTTCTTTAACTTCTTCTTCAAATTTTTGTGGTAACAAATAACTAAAGGAATAGCAGAAGATGATGCATTAATTTCTTGAAGAGACCGTACCTTTTGTTGTGGATGTTCTGAGTCAGAGACATTTGACCCAATTAGTCTTTTAATTTAGGGGAAAATATCTTCATCATTTGGATTGTTTTCTTCAGTTGTAGATTGCTTTTATGACACTGAAGAATCATCTCATTTCTATGAAGATGTTCATTAAAGATTACATCTCTAGATATAATTAGTTTTCCTTCTTTGGGCTCATATAATATATAAGCTATAGATTCATCCAATATTCGATGAAGATATATTTTTCTCATTTTTCATCAAACTTTTCTTGTCTAACTTGAGATGGAATATGAGAATATATAATAGAGGCAAAGATTTTTAAATGGACTAACCTTAAACTTCCTTTCATACCAGGCTTCATAAGGTGTTCTATCCAATACTGCTTTTGGAGGTTATCTATTCAATATATGAATCGCAGTATTTACTATCTATGCTCAAAGTTTGTTAGGAAGACCCTTACCCTTCAGCATGCTTCTTGCCATCTCAACGATTGTTCGATTTCTTCTTTCATCTACTTCATTTTGTTGAGGAGTATATCTTGTTGTAAGTTCCTTCTTGATTCCTTCAGTTATGCAGAAATCTTGAAATTCTTATTCTTTAGATGTAAATTCTCCTTCATGATCTGAACAGAAGACTTTTATTTTTCTTACACTTTTCTTTCAGCATAAGCTTTAAACGTGATAAATGTAGAAAAGACTTCTGACTTATTTTCAAGAAGTAAACTTTACATCATTTAACTGTAATCATCAACAAATAATAAGAAGTACTTGGCTCCATTGATAGACGGAGTTTGAATTGATCCACATATGTCTGAGTGTATCAACTCAAGTGGAGCTTTTGCTCTCCATGATATCTTCGTAAATGGTAATCTATGCATCTTTCCATATATGCATCCTTCGCATATGCTTTTATCTTTCTTTATGAATGAAAACTTGACAACCAAGTTTTTTACTTTAGTAACATGAGACATTTAAAATTTAAATGTCCAAATCTTAAATGCCATAATAAAGAGTCATCTTCATTTATAGCCTTTAGTGTATAGCCTTCTTTTAAAGGTATTGATAGTGAAAAGACTTTATTTGGAGTCATTTTAATGTCTGTGATTAGTATTTTCTTCTTTTATCAAAGATTTTACGTACTCCATTATCAAATCTTAGAGAATGACCATTATTCATAAGTTCGTCAACACTTGAAAGATTCTCAATTAAGACTGGAACAAAGAAAACATCGTGAATGAATTTAGAAGTATCTTTCTTTATTTGTATTGCAATAGCAACTTTGCCTTCCACATTTTGCAGCTTTACGTTTCCAAGCTTAACTTGTAAACTATGCCTTTTTCAAGGCTCACAAATGCATCTTTGTCCCTTGTCATGTGGTTACTGCAACCATTATCGACATATCAAATGTCTTTAAATACTTATTTAGTATTCATGCAAGAATAAAGTAATTGATTGGAATACTCATCTTTTGCAATATAATTAGACTCGATCTTTAGAACCAGCAATTCTTTTGAGAATGATTTGAAATTTTTACCCCTTATGCAATGGAATTACAATCCTTGGATTTATGATTATATTTCTTGTACATGAAGCTCTTTTGCAATATAATTAGACTCAATCCTTTAATTATATCCTCCTTTGGATCTTTCATTATTTTGAACTCTATAGGATCTATGTCTTCCATTATTATCTTGTTTACTTACATATTTCCCTCTTCTTTGCTTGTCATGATCTCCATTCTTAGATTTGGATATACTCATTTTCCTTTGAAATGATTGCTGCAATGATTTAGTGACGAACATGCTAATTCTTTCCTAATATACTTCAAGTGAACCAATTAATTCATATATAAAAGAGAAGATAAATCTTTAGATTCTATAATAATAGCAATAACATAATTAAATTTAGCAGGTAAACTTCTTAATATCTTTTCAATACCTTCTTATCTGTAATAATATCTTCATAACTTTGAATTTGATTTATAATAATATAAGCTTTTAAAAGAACCCTTGGATAGTTTTACCATCTTTTATCAAAAAATTATCAAAATCTCTCTATAAAGATTGAAGCTTCATAGAGATTACTTTGGCGGATCCTTGAAATTCTTTCTTTAAAATCTCTCATATTTTTTAGAAGTAGTTGCTTCATAAATACGAGAAAAGATAGATTTACTTACTCCTTATTGAATGAAGAGAAGTTACATCTTTCTTCTTGTTCTCCTTGAGTTCTTTCTTCTTTCCTTCACTTAGTAAAGTAACTGTATCTACATCTTTAACCTCCTCATAACCTTTTATAACTACTTCCCACAAATCTTATGAGATGAAATGGATCTTCATTTGAAGACTCCAATAATTATAATTATTTCCATCAAATATAGGAAAGGAGCTTTGAGTATAATTAAATAAAGGTTTGTTGGAGATGGATTCTATGGAAAGGAGAACCAAGAAAAGGATTCAACAAGGATATAAGGATGCATTAGGCTATGATTACCAAATTTGTTGGAGCAGTGGAAGATTGATGCTATGTAGAAGCAAATTAAGGAGATAAAATATGTATCAATGCTCAAGGTAGATGTGAAATCAAGAACTTCTTTTTATTAAACTTCAACTTACATACAAGACTTGAACTTTTACAAAAAGATGACCTACAATTTTTACAATAAAGGAAAAAAGACTTATAACTCTCAGAAGGAGGAGAACATTTTAGGAGTAGTGGATGTGTTCTGCTTGTTATTGTTGTATGAAATGGGGAACTCTTGCGTGATATTTATAGGTCCTGAAGAATGTGGAGATATTTTGGAAGAGTGATTTAGAATCTTCTTCCATGTTTATCTTTTAAGATAAAATATCTAGATATTTTGGTGGGAGGTGGATACATATCTAGATATTTTCTCCATCTCTCTCTTTCTAGAATATTCTCCCAGGTATATATCTTCATTACGATTCTTCATATGTTGGGTGAAGATATATGCCTACATATCTTCATATGGATGGAAGATTGTAGGTCCATGTGTAAAAGGGCCCATTGCAAATATTTCATGGGCAAGTTGCAAATTATATTTTCAACATACATCACTGTCTTCAAGAAGTAGAATAGATGTGGAACTACTATTGGATCAGTTTGGAAAGACATCTTTATGCCCACTGGAATAATAGAATCGTGCAAATGATTTAATCTAGTTATTTACATTTTGTTTTAATTAAGGAACTCTTGAAAATTTGATCTTACTATTATGGAAAAGTTTTTTTAAGTTGGTACGTTATAGTTCTTTTATATTATGATTGATGTTATGAGTAACGATCTCGAGATGTCCGCTGAGTTTCTTGCTTTCGCATCATTCTCGGACGATCGGATTCGTTACATATATAATTAGAGTCAAATGGAGCATTAAGGAACTCGACATAATGGCCTCATTCAGAGGCAATGTCCATCTCGGTTCCTCCAGGGACCATCCTCTTCAGTATCCAGATCCGCTCCCTCAGCTAGCATCATGCCGCCCTGCTCCAAGGATCTGTTGAGATAGCTCCCATTCCAACACTTCGACGTCTTTACATACAGATTCCGGATATATCTGCTTTGGCTGCACCGCGCGATGCCAGATATCATCCCCCCTCATGGCCTCCACTGACACAACGACACGGGTTGCTTATCACCGGCCAAGATCATGATGTTGTTGAGGAAGTCACGTATGATGATGGGTTGTGGGAATTGTACAGCTACAAGTCCGTGGGATTTATCAGTGTGATTACTTGTTTTGGTGCAATTGTTGAGGGAGATGTGTAGCAAGAAATCGTAAATAAGCAGCAGCTCCTCATCGTCGTAGCAATATGCCCAAAAGGCTTACCACGTTGGGACACTCGAAGCAACCCTCCACCACAGTCATCTCCCTCGCTGCATGTGGTGCATTGACATGACATAAAGGAAATCTTCTCCTCCGGTGAGAAGTAA